>OZ020192.1:11258676-11858676 GCA_963971165.1 Philopedon plagiatum
ATGAAACATTTCGAAAGCTAGGCACATTATAAGAAAAATATAATAAAGACTTTCTGGCCGAATCCCCGTAAACTTTTTTTTTCATTTAATTTATTACACGGCCGTTATTTGTATAACAAATATATACAATACTTTTAGGTTTTAAACCAAATTATGCTTGTAACTTAATTAATAAATTACATTTTGCTCGAGTAAACACATGTGGACAATTATTATCCCCCCATGGTCCGCGGTGTTTTAAAAAAAAAGGTTGGTCCGGCGAGGGTTAATACTTCTTTTATGACTTAAAAGCGTTTTTTTCTGAAAAATCTAATAACTTATTTTTATTATCATACCTGTATGTGGTGCTGGTTTCATGATAGGTAATAGGTAAGAGTGACATTGCCGATGATGAGGTCGATATATTATTTCATGTTACAGAGGAACCCAAAAAAAGCCTTGAACAAAGATCCCATGAATTGGGTTACTTAATTAAATTTATCCAAACTGTTTTAAAAGAAAAATAAATAGAAACACTTTAAACCAAAAATTTATTCACGCATTTCCTGGAGACATGGATATACGATTTGACTATTGTCACTAGATAATGGGGTATTATGAAGATCATCCAAACTTCGAGTTTCAAATTTTGTTTTCCGCCGACGCGACGTTTACCACCAACGGAATGTTTTAATAACAAAATTCGGGGTTTTGGAATATAACTAATCCTTACTGGGTAGTAGAATGTCGGAGTCAAGTGTTTCAGAAAGTTAATGTTGGATGTGGTGTTTTGAAACACAAAATTTTAGGACCAATTTTGTTTCGATAATACCATTAACGGACAAATATTTCTAACTTTTTTGCAAAATAACTTTTCTGACATTATTGATGAGTTGCCCCTGAATGTAAGGCAATATTTGATATTTAGTTAGATGGTGCCCCTTGTCATTTCTCAGCAGAAGTAAGAGCCTGGCTTAACTTCAATTTCAAAATTGGGCGAACTTCGAATCAAGATGATAATTTTACGGATTAGCCGCCTCGGTCCCCCAACCTCACACCCTCTTGATTTCTTCCTTTGGGGACGAATTAAGGAAATTGTTTACAAATACAGACATGCAAATCTTATTTATTTAAAAAACAGGATACGAGAAGCATGCGAAGAAATCCCAGCCGATCATGTAATTTGCAGGTTTAAGAAAAATCTTATTATGTGCACTAAAGATAACGGTGGTTCTGTTGTGGCCTAAATTTGTTTTTAGGATCTGTAAGTTAAAATAAATAGTTTTCTAAATATTTTTTCTTGATTTTCGTTGCGCCCTGTATGACATATCGTTTTTTTCAATGCGAGTCTTACTTTTACAGCAAGCAAAACTTTTTATCAAGAATAACTTTTCTCATAAAATCAAAAATAAAAAAGTTTTCCATTTGGTAACCAAATCTGGGCAGACGCTGTACTATATATTTTATATATATATATATATATATATATATATATATATATATATATATATATATATTTATATATATATGTATATCTATATATACATATATATATATATATATATATATATACATATATATATATATATATATATATATATATATATATATATATATAAAATATATAGTACAGCGTCTGCCCAGATTTGGTTACCAAAATGGAAAACTTTTTTATTTTTGATTTTATGAGAAAAGTTATTCTTGATAAAAAGTTTTGCTTGCTGTAAAATAAGACTCGCATTGAAAAAAACGATATGTCATACAGGGCGCAACGAAAATCAAGAAAAAATATTTAGAAACTATTTATTTTAACTTACAGATCCTAAAAACAAATTTTAGGTCACAACAGAACCACCGTTATCTTTAGTGCACGTAATAAGATTTTTCTTAAACCTGCAAATTACATGATCGGCTGGGATTTCTTCGCATGCTTCTCGTATCCTGTTTTTTAAATAAATAAGATTTGCATGTCTGTATTTGTAAACAATTTCCTTAATTCGTCCCCAAAAGAAGAAATCAAGAGGTGTGAGGTTGGGGGACCGAGGCGGCTAATCCGTAAAATTATCATCTTGATTCGAAGTTCGCCCAATTTTGAAATTGAAGTTAAGCCAGGCTCTTACTTCTGCTGAGAAATGACAAGGGGCACCATCTAACTAAATATCAAATATTGCCTTACATTCAGGGGCAACTCATCAATAATGTCAGAAAAGTTATTTTGCAAAAAAGTTAGAAATATTTGTCCGTTAATGGTATTATCGAAACAAAATTGGTCCTAACATTTTGTGTTTCAAAACACCACATCCAACATTAACTTTCTGAAACACTTGACTCCGACATTCTACTACCCAGTAAGGATTAGTTATATTCCAAAACCCCGAATTTTGTTATTAAAACATTCCGTTGGTGGTAAACGTCGCGTCGGCGGAAAACAAAATTTGAAACTCGAAGTTTGGATGATCTTCATAATACCCCATTATATAGTGACAATAGTCAAATCGTATATCCATGTCTCCAGGAAATGCGTGAATAAATTTTTGGTTTAAAGTGTTTCTATTTATTTTTCTTTAAAACAGTTTGGATAAATTTAATTAAGTAACCCAATTCATGGGATCTTTGTTCAAGGCTTTTTTTGGGTTCCTCTGTAACATGAAATAATATATCGACCTCATCATCGGCAATGTCACTCTTACCTATTACCTATCATGAAACCAGCACCACATACAGGTATGATAATAAAAATAAGTTATTAGATTTTTCAGAAAAAAACGCTTTTAAGTCATAAAAAGAAGTATTAAGCAAGAAGTTTAATGAAACGTTTCATTAAAAAAGTATTTATTTGCATTTACAAATGACATTACTAGCGAAAATTCGATGCTATTTACCTTAACTACTCGATTTTCTTTTTATTTTCTTTACGCCCTGTATAACATATCTTTTTTTTTCAATGCCAGTCTTACTTTTGCGACAAGCAAAACTTTTTATCAAGAATAACTTTTTCTCGTAAAATCAAAAATAAAAACGTTTCCCATTTGGTAACCAAATCTGGGCAGACGTTGTATATATATACAGTGACCGGCAAAAAGTTCGCAACATATGGGAAAAATTTTTATTAGGAGAGTATCGGAAAAACTTTCCCAGGGGATCGGTTCTGCATGTCCGATAACCTAAAAATCGATTTTGACATACGTCACGTGACCACTGGTATAGCGTCAAATTCAAAAAAAATTGTTAATTTACAAAAAGTGAGGTTAGTTGACGAGATATCAAAAAAGTTATTTGAAAAAATTGCTTAGAATTAAATTCTAGGTCCTTGTGCAAAATTTTAAGATTTTATTTAAAAAATTGGAAAACTCAATTTTTTTTAAATATTTTTTTATCGATTTACAAATTTCCAGTTTTTTTCGTTTAGATAGCTTGGCTAATGTAAAGCCCATGTATCTGGATGAAAATAAACGAATGTAGTAGTTTTTTCTACATTGACAGGACAAAATTAAAAAAAACAGGGTTTCGCCGGACGCTAGCTGTTTGCAATGATTTGTATCTAGCAGCAGTGTCAAAATTTTAGAGACATTTCAATGAGATTACATTGAGAAAACCTTAATCGTCTTAAATATATCTGAAGTTCGACTTTTTGTAAAGTTAAGGGGATTAAAATAGGTAATAAACAAAAAATTACCTGTTTATTTAATCGAAATTTTATAAACGAAAACCAATGTAAGAAAAACTTAAAAGTAGTCAAATTCTGTACTAACAACACAAAAAATCATTGTTTTTCCTTGGGTGCACAAAACTTAAAACTCAGTATGACCACCATTTCTCTCCATACATACTGTTGTTCTCGAGCGCAACTCTCGATTAACATTTCGGAGCATTTTACGATTTATTTGCAATACACAATTTATAATGACATTCTCTAAATTTTGTATATTCCTAAAGGGTCGATGTTTGTACACCGGGTTCTTTAGGTATCCCCACATAAAAAAATCTAACGGAGTCAGATCTACAATTCTACAATTGACAGGACAAAATCGAAAAAATAGGTGTTCGCCGGACGCTCGCTGTTGCAATGGTTTGAATCTAATGAAATGACTGTATCAAGATTTTATTAAGATTTTTCGCACATAAATTTAACAACCAGGTCTATTTAGTTGTACTTAAAACTACAAAGCAGGCTCTGAAATTAAAACAACCAAATAATCTAGTAGGCTAAAAACAACAGAAAAATGTCAAACAAATTATAATTTGTTTGATTTCAACCTATGTCATTGGTTTATGTCTCGCATCTTACTAAGTTTGATATTTTACATAAGTTTATTAATATTTTATTCCTTAAAATGGCACCCACACTACTTCTTCAGGAAAAGATAGAAATTATTTTAATTTCTGGAGATAATTACAAAAGCCATAGAGAAACAGCAGCAATTTTTAATGAGAGGCACCCCGATAAATCCCTCCATTATTCCACAGTATCTCGTCTAGTCAATAAATTTAAAGAAACGGGATCGGTAGAAAATCAGTATAAAGTTTCCCATGAAAAACCGGTAACAGGTGACGAAGGTTCTCTGGATGTGTGTTTGTCGATCACAGAAACACCCCAATTAGCAGTTAGTCAAATATCGGAGATCACTAACATTCACGAAAGATCTGTGCGGAGGATATTAAAAAGAAACAAATTTCATCCGTACAAACCTAAATTTGTACAAGTATTAAAAGATAGGGATTATGACGCCCGCTTCGATTTTTGTGCCTGGTTCCAGGGTATGATTGAGGAAGATTTTAATTTCCCAAAGAACGTTCTTTTCTCGATGAAGCTACATTTACCTCTAACGGAACCGTCAGTTCACAAAACTGTAGATGGTGGGCCACCGAAAACCCAGACTTTGTAATTCAGAGTAAAGACCAATATAGTTTTAAGGTTAATGTGTGGTGCGGAATTTTCAACCTCAGAATAGTGGGACCTTTTTTCTTTAGAGACAATTTAAATTCAGAACGATATTTAGAATTTCTACAAACTGCAGCATATCTGACTTTTTAGACAATTTGTCATTAGCCGAAAGAAGAAATTTATACTTTCAACAAGACGGAGCTAGCATTCATTCCACAAATGAGGTGAAGAGATGGCTGGATCAAGAATTTGGAAACCAGTGGATGGGACGGTTTCTGAAAATCCGTGGCCTGCGAGATCACCAGATCTGACTCCGTTAGATTTCTTTATGTGGGGATACCTAAAGAACTCTGTGTACAAACATCGACCCTTTAGGAATATACAAAATTTAGAGAATGTCATTAGAAATTGTGTATTGCAAATAAATCGTAAAATGCTCCGAAATGTTAATCGAGAGTTGCGCTCGAGAACAATAGTATGTATGGAGAGAAATGGTGGTCATACTGAGTTTTAAATTTTGTGCACCCAAGGAAAAACAATGATTTTTTATGTTGTTAGTACAGAATTTGACTACTTTTAAGTTTTTCTTACATTGGTTTTCGTTTATGAAATTTCGATTAAATAAACAGGTAATTTTTTGTTTATTATCTATTTTACTCCCCTTAACTTTACAAAAAGTCGAACTTCAGATATATTTAAGACGATTAAGGTTTTCTCAATGTAATCTCATTGAAATGTCTCTAAAATTTTGACACTGCTGCTAGATACAAATCATTGCAACAGCTAGCGTCCGGCGAAACCCTGTTTTTTTTAATTTTGTCCTGTCAATTGTAGAAAAAACTACTACATTCGTTTATTTTCATCCAGATACATGGGCTTTACATTAGCCAAGCTATCTAAACGAAAAAAACTGGAAATTTGTAAATCGATAAAAAAATATTTAAAAAAAATTGAGTTTTCCAATTTTTTTAAATAAAATCTTAAAATTTTGCACAAGGACCTAGAATTAATTCTAAGCAATTTTTTCAAATAACTTTTTTTGATATCTCGTCAACTAACCTCACTTTTGTAAATTAACAATTTTTTTTAATTTGACGCTATACCAGTGGTCACGTGACGTATGTCAAAATCGATTTTTAGGTTATCGGACATGCAGAACCGATCCCCCGGAAAAGTTTTTCCAATACTCACCTAATAAAAATTTTTCCCATATGTTGCGAACTTTTTGCCGGTCACTGTATATATATATATATATATATATATATATATATATATATATATATATATATATATATATATATATATATATACAGGGTGTTTCCTAACCTCTCTGACAAAAGAACGGAGGAGAATCCTCACATAATTTTAAGACGAAAATGTGTTATAAAATTTTTTAGAATGTCGCTTTGTTTTCGAAATACAGGGTGTTAAAAAAATAAAATTTTATGCGTTGTTTTGGCAAGCAATAGTCCAGTAATATCCAGGGTACGCGGGTGTTTACTGGCTCATGGAGGACATTTTCAGCAGTTTATTTGACTTTTGTTCATGTGAGTTCATTATGTAAGATTTTCAAATAATTTTATTTAAATGATTTTTATTGATACTGTATCAACTACTAGGTACTTCGTGTAACATAGCAAATAAATTACATTTTACTCTAAAACCCTAAGAGATAGGAGAAAAACGCAAGAGACGTAATTTGCTTCAAATTATTTTTAACATTAGGTAAGATCAGAATATTCAATGCTAAACAGGCCCGTATTATTTATTTTTGCGAAATTATGGTACTCGTTACCCGTATCTCCGCCACTGAACTATTTGAAATGTTTAAAATGGACACAAAGTAAAGTATTTAAACCCCTTATTATGTGTGCTAAATATCACTGGAATATCGCTTGCCACTAATTAATAATTTAAAAAAAACGCATAAAATTTTATTTTTTTAACACCCTGTATTTCGAAAACAAAGCGACATTCTAAAAAAAATTATAACACATTTTCGTCTTAAAATTATGTGAGGATTCTCCTCCTTTCTTTTGTCAGAGAGGTTAGGAAACACCCTGTATATATATGTATATATATATATATATATATATATATATATATATATATATATATATATATATATATATATATATATATATATATATATTGAAAAATACTATTCTCACACTACGCCAACGTGTTGTCCAAGGAATATCATCCTTGGTGGTTCAATGACCTGATATCACAGGTACAAATGAACCGTGCCACCCCGACGACCGGTTTCGATACTGTTAGATCTCATTCAGGCCGGGGACAGGCAAATTGCTCTGTGTCGAGCAGGTGTTAAATGGTCGAACCAACCGAAACAACTACTCCGAGGGCTAATACCCCTACCGGCATTGAATTACACGATTGATTCTGGGTTTGTCCGTTGGGAACGATATTGAAAAATACTATTCTCACACTACGCCAACGTGTTGTCCAAGGAATATCATCCTTGGTGGTTCAATGACCTGATATCACAGGTACAAATGAACCGTGCCACCCCGACGACCGGTTTCGATACTGTTAGATCTCATTCAGGCCGGGGACAGGCAAATTGCTCTGTGTCGAGCAGGTGTTAAATGGTCGAACCAACCGAAACAACTACTCCGAGGGCTAATACCCCTACCAGCATTGAATTACACGATTGATTCTGGGTTTGTCCGTTGGGAACGATATTGAAAAATACTATTCTCACACTACGCCAACGTGTTGTGCAAGGAATATCATCCTTGGTGGTTCAATGACCTGATATCACAGGTACAAATGAACCGTGCCACCCCGACGACCGGTTTCGATACTGTTAGATCTCATTCAGGCCGGGGACAGGCAAATTGCTCTGTGTCGAGCAGGTGTTAAATGGTCGAACCAACCGAAACAACTACTCCGAGGGCTAATACCCCTACCGGCATTGAATTACACGATTGATTCTGGGTTTGTCCGTTGGGAACGATATTGAAAAATACTATTCTCACACTACGCCAACGTGTTGTCCAAGGAATATCATCCTTGGTGGTTCAATGACCTGATATCACAGGTACAAATGAACCGTGCCACCCCGACGACCGGTTTCGATACTGTTAGATCTCATTCAGGCCGGGGACAGGCAAATTGCTCTGTGTCGAGCAGGTGTTAAATGGTCGAACCAACCGAAACAACTACTCCGAGGGCTAATACCCCTACCGGCATTGAATTACACGATTGATTCTGGGTTTGTCCGTTGGGAACGATATTGAAAAATACTATTCTCACACTACGCCAACGTGTTGTCCAAGGAATATCATCCTTGGTGGTTCAATAACCTGATATCACAGGTACAAATGAACCGTGCCACCCCGACGACCGGTTTCGATACTGTTAGATCTCATTCAGGCCGGGGACAGGCAAATTGCTCTGTGTCGAGCAGGTGTTAAATGGTCGAACCAACCGAAACAACTACTCCGAGGGCTAATACCCCTACCGGCATTGAATTACACGATTGATTCTGGGTTTGTCCGTTGGGAACGATATTGAAAAATACTATTCTCACACTACGCCAACGTGTTGTCCAAGGAATATCATCCTTGGTGGTTCAATGACCTGATATCACAGGTACAAATGAACCGTGCCACCCCGACGACCGGTTTCGATACTGTTAGATCTCATTCAGGCCGGGGACAGGCAAATTGCTCTGTGTCGAGCATTTGTTAAATGGTCGAACCAACCGAAACAACTACTCCGAGGGCTAATACCCCTACCGGCATTGAATTACACAATTGATTCTGGGTTTGTCCGTTGGGAACGATATTGAAAAATACTATTCTCACACTACGCCAACGTGTTGTCCAAGGAATATCATCCTGGGTGGTTCAATGACCTGATATCACAGGTACAAATGAACCGTGCCACCCCGACGACCGGTTTCGATACTGTTAGATCTCATTCAGGCCGGGAACAGGCAAATTGCTGTGTCGAGCAGCATATATATATATATATATATATATATATATATATATATATATATATATATATATATATATATATATATATATATATATATATATATATATATATATTGCAATGCTTTATATTATGTTTTCTTCACTAAAATGGGTGGAATCCTGTGTTCCTTATATTTTCAAATGTTACAACAGTTTGGGTGAACTAGAATACCTATATACATAAGTATAATAGATACATAATATTCTTTCCACCCTTTTTAGTTTAAAAAAATTACTGAAAATTGTTTAAGACACCTCTATTTCTGTGTTGTTATGAAATAAGTTTTGTTCACTAAAAAAGGTGGAGAGCCGTTTTTTAAATATATTTTCATGTTTTATACATGGTATAGCTAAGTTTCAGCACATTATAGCTTAACAGAGATGGCTTTAAAACAAAACATCACTAGTTGTTTATCATTATTTCATTGACAGTTTAACCAGTTTAAGCTTAATATTTATATTGTTGAAGTTGTTTTCGAGGTTTTTAAAGAATAAGATTATAGAAAATGGAAATAGAACAGAAATATACATTGTGAACATATTGCGAAGAACTTTGTGAAGTTAAAAATAGCCACCCAAAATTGAAATATTTATCATTCCTGACTGAGAAGTGTAATATGAAGGAAAATCAAATTAAGAAGCTTTTCAGCGTAGTACAGAGAAAGCTACTGAAAGTTTCAACCAAGTTTTCATGAAATAGAAAAGATAAATTAAATAAAATTGTTTCAAAATATTATATTTATGTACTCAAGCATAGACATTTAATTAATATAGATTCTTCACCGATATATTCACCATTGAAACGCGAGGACTATTCAAAAAATTTTGAAATATATTTGAAGTATTTAGTTAAAGATTATAATTAAACATGAAATAAAATGTTGTTTTGCAAGCGCAGTGATTTTTTTAAAATAATTACCTCGTCTAATATGAAAAATAAAATTCCATTTTTATGTAAAAGCGAAATGTCAAATATGATCATATCATGTCATTAATTTGACAGAAAAATTCCCACTTATTAATTTCGCTCAGGGTAAAAGCTGTATGATACGATATACGTCTTGATATTCCATGCGGCGTGCCTCTTACTGCGTGTCGTAACTTAGTTCGATATCCTTTCTAATCTAACCTACCTTTTTTGTTAGACATTGTGTTGTGTTTCAATGTAATATTTTGCGTTTTTACATGTTTTTTACGAAATAATTATTATAATAGCTTTCCTAAAATCAAACATCAGTGCTCTGAATGTCAAGCAAGTTATAGTACAATTTCCAGTTTATGAAAACACGCGAGAAAATTTCACTCAAACGATGTAAGAAAATTGGAGCCTTTACGATATAGAAAAAGGTTCTCCTAATAGTAATATTCGATGCATCATTTGTAGCAAAACTTTTATTTACAAAAAAACTTTTAGAAAACATGCATTCTTTCTAATAAACGATATGATGTCATTAACAGAATAACAGGTATTAAAAATCATTCCTAATATACCTAGTATATTAAGTATTCTTTTTTCTGCCTATAAATATTTTTGGAATAACAATAAAAATATATTAAAGCACACAAAACGTTTTATATTAGGATACAGCTAATTAACCCCCTCCCTCCGCCCCTCTTGGAGGGAAACAAGTCTTAAATCCTTAACACACCCTTGTAAGAATAGGGCCGCCAGTCCTCCCGGTTTAGGCGGGAGGCTCCCGATTTTCCAATAAATCTCCCGCTTCCTGACTAACATATTAAAACTCCTACTTTTCCGTTTTTTTTTATAGTAAGTCATATACATATATTTATACGTACTTCTAGGTCAGAGAAATACATAAAATTAAAAAAGTCAAGGAAATAATTACATTTAAAATCGATCTGGCTATTTCGTTTGACTACTTTTACAAAATAAAATCCAACTTATTATTAGAGCAAAAAATGTTTACCAATTTTCTCAAACAATAATTATTTTTACAGTAAATGGCGAAAACGATAAAAATTATAATATCGGCAACTCCCGCTTTTTATTTCCTGAAATCTGGTAACCCTATGTAAAAATAATAATATGCTGTCGCACGATATACTTTGTTGACAATTTCTTGCGATCGAAATATCATTGTTAATACTTTACGGCAGAACCTGACCTTAATTTACTCACTAACCCTTAATTTCCAACCCATTACGGTAGGGAGATCGCGAACAAAATTAAATGGAACCAACTTGGAACAAATATTTAAAAATAGAAAATGAAAATTCCGGCACCGGCTAGACGCTAGTAATGTTCTAGGTTTTTGTAGCTGGACAGTACAGGGATGCATACGTCCGCGCCTCTTGTTATTCCCTTGGGAACAGTTAAGGGAGGAATAATAGCGGCTAGTTCTTCAGAGCAAAATATTATTAATGAAAGCACATTATAAAAAGATTATGCTTCCTGGGGAGGCGATTTTAATCGTCATCGTATTTCTTGTTGCAATTGCATTTAAAAATTTTCATTGCGTTCTTCCAACATCACATTCACCATCGTGTGAACGTGTAAAACCACTGTCAGATTAGACCGTAAAATTTGACGCTTATTTAGCACGGAATAACAAGGGCTTTTACTTCAGTCAGTCGGGAATAATTGGATTGTAAAAACATTTGCACGTAGAGTAAGGAAATTGCGAATTTTCACTGCTTCTGACAGAACTGTTAGGTTCAATGATGCAGCACATGCAACGCCAAAGTGCTATAAAAACAAATACGAGTCTAATTGGATCGTTATATACAGAACTAGATCTGTTTTAATCGAGAAAGCATAAATTGACGCTAAAACAGCTTAATCCGGATGATTTTTACTATATGGAAAGAAATTTATAACCTAAATTGTTTAGTACGTTTTATTTCCTTACTTACTTTAACTTGGGAACCCTTATACCTTTCGGTGCCGAGGTATGCTAGAGTTTTTTACTGCTTTTTCTATTTCCGATGTCAACCTTGCTGTTCTCTCTTTCAATCATTGCTTATTCTTGTTATGACACAACCATATTTTGCTGCATTTATTAGGCTATACCTAAATTCTTCCCATCTCTCTTCTGTTCTTTGATATGTTGTTCTAGTTCTTATATATTTATTCAACTGCTCTTGGATTTTTCTTTGACTTTTTTTTCTTTTAGCCTGTACCTTTTTCAATTATTTTTCTTATACTTTCTTGTTCTATTTCCCTTCTTTGAGGTCAATTTAAAATACGGCGACTCCGGAGCAAGCTTGGCTTGGTCACCATTATACACGGTGACTTGATTCTTTCTTGGGGAGTTATCGCATTGGACTTGCACTTTTTGAAAGAAAAGATTCTGTTTTGGTTTTAAAAAATAAAAAAATAAATTATTAGGTAGATCATTGAAAATTTTAGGTGGGTCATAGACCCAATGACCTTATGGACGGGCCGCGCCTGCCTGTATCTACTCCTAACGTTTTCTTACCTTAGTACCTATTTGAAATGCAATGATATTTTTGTAAAAAATGTAACCAAATAGGTATGAGAGGTCTGAAGTCTAGAATAGATCATTTTATATTACAAATTTAAATACAAATTACCAATTTAAACTGAAATATGGCACTTCAGACGCTCTAGCCGTTTATTTAAATTGAAATGCAAGTGTATTTTCTTCACCTTTAAAGGAAATTGCTGCGAAATTCGACGGCTTTGTGTCTAAGAAACCTGCAGGGTATAAATTGAAAACTATGAAGATAAATACATGGCTTAACTATAAAGTGATGTATATTATTTAAGTGTTCTAATAGAGAAGATGCATGAAATTTTTATTTTGAAGAAAATTGCTAAGAATATATGTATGTATATGTATATACAGGGTTGTGATAAATTAAGGAATAAATTCACCTCCCCATTATGTGGCTAATATTAGAATATATTTAAGTAACACTTTTTCAGGGCGATGGATAGAGATAGAGCGACGTGGTGCAATAGAGTGGCCGGCAATTCTAACATATCTCAAAACCAGATATCAAGAACAAGCATTTAAGTTGAAACAGATGTATTCGAAGCGACGCGTCCTCACAATACATTTTAATTTACCTGTGAAATGATATTCCTGGCTCCTTTTTCTCACTCCTGCTTTGGCACTTATAAGCCGAACAATTCACCATTCCGAATAACAAAGTTTTTCTAATAACAATATAACAAAGCGTTTAAAAAATACAAAATAAACTTTTAATACATTTGCTTTGTTTGCCACATATAAAATGGCGACCAGCTGATCAATCCCCCAATCCCCCTCAATCAAAGGTTTCGGCAATCCATTTGTCTCTGAATTTATCGTTAAGCCCATGATACAATAAAAGGAAGATATGATACCAACTCGTGTCAAATTCGTCCGGGTTCGCGCATGACGTCACGCTGTGAGTTAATTTTGAAATTTATAACGCACAATATAGAGTTTACGTTAGCTATAGGCGATTTCACATAAATTCTATTGGCAATATACTTTGCCTCCTGCATATAATACAAATTTTAAAGTATATGATTTAAAATAATCATGTAAATAAAGAGATAAATTAATTTAAAATAATAGATATTGGTAAATTGCCTGCCAATTGCGTTCTATGTATTTATTTACGTGAAAAGAAAAGGTAAATAATTTTATAAAATAAAAGTATGCCTAATAATTAAGATAACAATTTTTATTTAGAGGCATATTCTTATTAAAATATATACCTACAGAGTCTTCCGAAAATATGTTATAAATAAGAATTTTGTTTGTTCCTATAATTTGTCAAATATTTTTTGCGGCCAATAACATCTGTATGTTTGCGAAGGAAACCTGTTTTTAGGATAGTTTTTTTTTAGGTTTTTTATACCTTAAATAGTAAATTATTACAAATTCTTATATTTTTCTATTCTTTGATTTTCCAAATTTAAAAAAATCTTAGAATACCAAAAATTGTTCTAAACAAAACAAAAATATTTAAATTTATGAAATTAGGTAAAACAAGAAATTATTTTTTAAGAAAATAGCCTTTTTTCAATCTCTTCGTCGTATTTTCTCGATTAAAGTCTGGTAGTTCGTTACCATGGAAATTTTTAGCAATTTTTTGTCACTGTAAACGCACGTAGTTAAACATTAATTTTTAGATTATAAGGTTTCGATCTAATATTTTTTCTCCACACAAAGTTTGAACTCCTGGTTCATCCCCTTAGTGATTGAATTTAAAAAAAAAACATTTCTTAGTGCATGCCTACGTTATATAAGAAACATCGGTGCAAAATTTCAAGTTTCTAGACCTAGCGGTTCGGGCTGTGCGTTGATACGTCAGTTAATCAGTCAGTCAGTTTATTCCTTCATATATAGAGATATTTAGGATGCATATTGACTTATAAAGCACATTACTCTCTTTTGCAAATTGAAATACAAATTACAAATTTAAACTGAAGTGTCATACTTCAGACACTCCAGCAATTCAATTAAATTGAAATGCGGGGTACTCATCTTGTAATGAAATTTCTGCAAAATTGCAACGTGTTTGTTTCTGAGAATCAAGCAGGGTTTAACACCGAGTCCTTTGAAAGCCAAATAAGACGGAGATGTTTTAATCAAACATAATTAACATCACCTTACGACTATTATTGTATCGTTACTGTAGTGCACCGTGGTCTGAATTTTGGAAAAAACGAAAATAATTCGGATATTTTTTTATTTGCTGTATCTTGGTACAAGAACATCTGAAAAAATATTTAAACAAGATATAGTACCAAAAACTGAGTTTTGAGAGGCCTGTTTACGATACTAATTTGGTAGATATACAGGGTGTTAGAAAAAGATGTTAAGAAACTTTAAGGGTAGATTCTACATCTAAAAATATGAAAATAAGTTTATATAAACATGGATCCTCAAACGCTTCTTTTTCGAGATAAAGGGTGTTTAATATTTTCTTTTTTAAAAGTTTCTTTTTAATTTCTCGAAAATGCGTTAAGAAATTGACATGAATTTTGGTACACGTCAATATGTAATCAAAGAGCACCTTTACGTGTAAAAACTTATTTTCTAGTGTACTTGCATCAGTGGCGTACGTGCTGGTAAGCCCTTATTTTTAGCGGAAAAAATGGCACGCCGCTGATTTTTCGCAAAACTGTTATCGTTCTCTGAAAGCCCAACTAATTCTGCGTAACAAGTGTCTCTTGAGCTTTTTCGTTCTGACTCACCGTTTTCGAGATAAAAATTAATTTATTTCTGTCAATAAAAAGAAATAATGAAATTATTAATATTTTTTTTTTACATATTTTTTGTTCAGGAAACAGTGATTCTTGATTTAAGTTTATACTAGATGCTGAAAATGGCTTCTCCGCACTTCAATACATCCTGTAAATCGTCTTCGCATATTTGTACTAACTCTTCGGAATACTTGAGGTGTGAAAATATTAATCGCCTTGTATCTCGAAAAAGAAGGGTCTGAGGATCCATGTTTATATAAACTTATTTTCATATTTTTAGATGTAGAATCTGCCCTTAAAATTTCTTAACATCTTTTTGTAACATCCTGTATATTTATTGTGTCCAGTGTTACCATTGTTACTAATTTTATATTTGTTGCGTGCAGTCTTGCCACTGATATTCATTTTAAAGAGATTAAAAAAAATTGATGCAAGTTTTACATATTTTAAAGTATAGATGTTTTAAACAGAAACAAAATAGGTAAAATGATTTCCGAAGGAACATTTGGGGGGGGGGGGGCTAATTTTCCAACAGGGGGGCTAAGCCCCATCTAACCCCCACCTAGCTACGTTAATGTTTATACGAAAGTTTGACCACCCCGCTTATTAAGTCGCGGATTTAAAAAAAAATCGTGCGGTATTTAGAAATTAATTTTAAACTATAATCCTGATTGGCTTCGCTGAATTTAAATGAAATGTTTCAATGTACCTAATTCCATTTAAGGTTATGATATCTCTCTGATTATTTGCATAATATTGTTGCCCCGTGGGATTGTAATTTGTGCCGTGGGTATGTCGTAGGAGTAATTACTTATGTAATGTGGGTAGATATAGTGTAGGTATTTGTGAAACAGACTCCGCTCTTCCTGTGGATTTACCCAGATTTGATTATAATTTTTGTCTGGATGAATACTGTGTACTAGAAAAGCATTCCAATAATAAATTGTCCTTTGTGTAATGATCCCTGGAGATGTCGCTAAGAAGGTCTATACCTTTTGCTCTTGAACAGAGTCCGCGGACTAATGGTACCTAATAATCAGTACTGTGCATTTCTAGGCTTGCCTGATACATGCAAAATAGATTTAAAATTAACAGCATATAACGCCAGTAAGTATCTTTTACCGAACGAGGCCCGTAGTGCCGAATTTTGTCAATATTCGAGATCGGTGGGCACTTACTGGCCAAGTATTATACAGGGTGTTCAGTTTTTAATACTTTTGCCGGCTATCTCGATTATCTTTAAAGATAGAGAGCTGCGGTTTTCGCAGTACCATGTTATTTTTTTGTGAAATGTATGATGCTATAAACAAAATTTTCATAGCCCCCTTTGTTTCGGAGATACAGGACGATTTTGAAAATGTGTCATTTTCAAGCACCCCTCGTGTCTCAGTTGCCTTTTAACTTATCAGTAAGGTAAAAGCTGATTATTATATAGAGTTTTGCGTAGAATCCAGTGGTTTAGTCTATTTTTTTCTAGAAGGAACTAATTTAAAGATAAAAACCAAAGTTGCATTTTTAAATGGGACACCCTGTATATTTTGTTTTCACTTTATTGCTTTTTTCATAAGCTTTTCAAAAATTGTTGTATGTATCTTTTGTGATAACTTAAAAATTTTACAATTATTAAAGAAAAAGGGTATAATATTTCTTAGCAGGCCGTGATATAATGGTTTGAAACAAATGAATAGAGACATTTAACTAACATTGAGGTTTATGTTTAAAATTTTAAATTCCAATAACATAACTGAATCAAACTTTAAATAAAAAATTCAGTGTTCCTAACAAATTTAGATAAAACAGGAAACAGGTATCTGTTAGTAAATTTAAAATGTAAATGAAAAAAAATCTTTATTTGTATTTTATAAATCACAAAAGTTGCTCAAAATTGTTACCGTTTTCTCTAACACAAAACTCGCACATTGTACTTATTCGTCGTATGGCATTTAAAAGTATGATCTATCGTCCCTGCAAATTTTGAAATTTGAGTGTAGTGGCTTTATGCAGTTCTTCTATAGTGCTATGCCGAGACTTCTAAACTTTATTTAAGTAAGTAACCCCACAAAAAAAGTCAAGGATGGAAAGATCGGGTGATCGTGGTGGTCATCGTACAGGTCCGTTGGTTCCTGTCCATTTTTCAGGTAAATTATTTTGTTAAAAAGGGCGTTATTCCGGCATTATGGGTCCTGTTGGAAATATATATTGTATAAGTAAGCCAAGGGAACACCATCTAACAATTCAGGTACAACATCTTGCAATATACCCAGGTAACGATTTGCTGAAAGGTTTCCCTCATAAATTCTAGAAGTTAGCCTTTCCAAAATTAAACAAGCAACGCTGAAACCGAATCTTCCCTGTTACTCCCGCTCAAAGTAAAGATGATGGTTTTCTTGAGACCAATGTCTGGTATTGCATCTATTAAAAATACCAGAGCTTGTGAAATACGCCTCATCGGACCAAATCACAAATCTTCCAAAATTCACATTGGCTTGAGTTTGCTGCAAAAACCAATTGCAAAAAATGAGACGACGTTCAGCATGCCCAGGATGTAAATGCTGAACGATTTTGACTTTATATGGTCTAAATTTATATTTGTGTGATATAGTTTGTGCTCGAGCCTTGTTCACTCCAACTTATTTCTCAATAGCCCTACACGAAGTAAAAGGAGTTGCCTCTACACAGCCTAAAACGTTAACCTCGTCGATTTCTCGATTTTCTTTATTATAGGATTTTGGTCTTGGCTGCATAAATGCACCGTAAGTAACTTAATTTTCTTTAGTTCTAGAAAATATATCGGGAACAGGTTGCCTTCTGTCTGGTTATCTCGAATCACAGGCGTAGTTAGGCAGTCAAAATCAAGATCCTATTCAGCATACGGCCAAAAATTTGGCTCACAGGGTGGAGGATTGTAAATTCTGGTGGTGCTAATTAGAGTTTTTGGGGTGCTGAGCACCCCCAAGCCCCTCCTTAACTACGACTATCTCAAGAATGTATATAGAAAAAAAGTAAAAATAAATTTATAGTGGATATATTTAGTTCGGCAACAGCAGCGAATTTTCATTCGATTCAATATAGCAAACTAACATATCATACCTTTCAAAGTTCTGATAAACTCTCATTTCAGCCAAACACCGTAAAAAATAAGAATAGGGGTTTTGAGAAAAATAATTTTTGGAAATGATCTCTTACAAATTTTGACAAGCGGTCGGACTAGCAGCCATGAAAGGATACTATCAAAAAATATATAAGAGGTTAGAAATGTTAACTCCTAAGTAAAATGAAGAAACACGAAATTTAAACAAAAATCAATAAATTAGTATGCCATCGTAGTATCAGATGTCGCTCCAGCTCGTTTTCTCGTGGCGGGTAGTTTAAAAGTGACATGTTGAATGTATTAATTTATTTTCAATCTAGTATTTGATTGTTTTAAAGACGATTTATTGTTTTTTTTTCGTATGACACAATAAAATATTATGTATTCAGTAAAACCAGCTATAAATTGATGGTTTTACTGATTAAATTATATTTTAGTGGAAATTACCTATAAACAAACGAAAAAACAATAAGAGTCTTTAACAATCAAATACTGATACTTCTAAACCCTACACAGTATAATATGTAAAATATAAATTATATAATAAAACTACAAAGTATGTACATGTCGGCTTTATTTACCAAACAGTTATTGTTATCACATTGTTATTTACAAAATAGCCCAAAATGCAAATAAATGGGATATGTTTCTTTTATATGTGAGTAGTTTTCCATGTACCTAAATGTGTAAATTTTCACAAAGTTGAGACTATTTATCTTTTACTAAATACCGTTAACTCCTGAACTCGAAAGATAATCCACGTTTTTATACGAATTCATATTAGCATGCTGAAATTCATGTAGGAATAGATAACTACACAAATGTAAAACCAGCATTAAAACATCGTCTACCTGCAGCCAAACTCTGTAACGAAAAAAGCGACGATGATCGCTTTCCACCAAAGAAAATAAAACGGTATGAGAAAAGACGGAACAGTGTATTTCCGTTGCAACACTGTTTATTGACAAAACAGCTAACCTCTTTACCGACTGAGAAAACTTGGCGCGGAAAACGCATTCAGAAATTTTTAAAAATTTATGACTGGGTTTCCAGCGCCAAGTCTTCTCAGTCGGTAAAGAGGTTAGCTGTTTTGTCAATAAACAGTGTTGCAACGGAAATACACTGTTCCGTCTTTTCTCATACCGTTTTATTTTCTTTGGTGGAAAGCGATCATCGTCGCTTTTTTTGTTATAGAGTTCGGCTGCAGGATTTCTAAAAAACTTAGGGTAATTTCTCTGCCTGCACGGCAACCCAGCATTATTTAAAACAGATATTAAAGATATTGTTTAAATACAAGCAGAATTATTAAAGAACAACCAAAAAGAACACTGTTAAAAAAGGCTTTTTTGGTCTACCAAGACAGGTGACAAAAATGACATTTCTTGTGAATTTTGACCTGCTGAACATGATGGCACAATTAAAATTACCGGATGCTTCCGGGAACATCTTTTTCTTTAGCATCAAGAAAATTCTAATCACATCACGTTGTTCAGCAGGTCAAAATCCATTATAAATAATATTATCTTCGACGTTTGATACCTTGGCAGGCAAAAAATTGTCTTTTCTTATGATTATTCTTTAAACACATTTTATTATTACAACACAACATACACTTTCACTTCACTTCTATTCACTTAAAACCATCCTAAAATTCGCAACAGTTTCTACGTTATAAATGAATTCAAAAAATACAAAAATTAGGAATGAAATTGTTTAAAACAGAAAATAATAATTGCACCGACCTGTCACAGATCGCGGCGAAATTTGGCAAGTCGTCAGCTGTCTGAAATTCTGAAAGTTCAAAGAACGAGTGAAATGATGGTTGCAGAAGAATTATCCTACAGTGCCACCTAGTGGTACGATGACCTACTAATGGTGTAACGGTCGTGTTTCCACTTTTCCAATTCAAGTTTCACCCATGTGGATACTATTATATTCATTTGTTTCAAATTATTACATCACCACCGACTATGAAATATTATACCTTTTTATTTTTAATTGTAAAATTCGGAAGTTATTCCAAACGATATATACCAACAATTATATATTTTTGAAAAGCTTATGAAAAAAGCAATCGAATAAAAGCAAAATATACGGAGAGTCCCATTTAAAAAAAATGCACCTTTGGTTTTTATCTTCAAATTCGTTCCTTCTAGACAAAACTGACTATCTTGCAGCTGAGAGAGTCAAATCGGGATATTTTTTGAAGGCCAATAATTATTTTGGAATGGGCCTACCGTCATTCTGTATTGCATCAAAGTGATTTAGAATTACGGATTATCTACTGAATTACAAAAACAAAACTTTAATTATTTGATAAATAATTTAGATTCAATCAACTAATGCTGGTCGTATTTTATTTAAGCAGATCAGAATGGATTTAAATCTTCAATTTAATTAAGTTTCTATTATTGATAGTTTCCGATGCTATTTTCTATAAATACAGATAATATGTAATATGGGTCATTATTGTTATGTTGTTAATTCACATGAAATGCCACAGTAAATTCATATAAATTATAAACAAATTGTTCTGCACAATTACTGCTTTTTGATTTAAAATATCTACAACGTATTTTAAAATTCATGTTAGATTTTCGAATCTTAACATGGGCATGATGACACTGTTAGAACAGCTTTCTGCCACACACAAAATTCTGACAGTCAATGCACAGGGTGTCCAATTTTCGACACTTTTGCAGGATATCTCGGTTATCTTTAAAGATAAAGAGCTGCGGTTTTCGCACTACTGTGCTACTTTCTCGTGAAAATACAGGGCGATTTTGACAATGTGTAATTTACAAGCACCCCTCGTATCTCAGTTACCTTTGAACTTATCGGTAAGGTAAAAACTGATGTTTAGCGTAGAGTCCAGTGGCGTAGTCAATTTCTTTCTAGGCGGAACGAATGTTAAGATAAAAAACCAAAGTTGCATTTTATAAATGGGACACCCTGTATATTTTGTTTTTATTCAATTGCTTTTCTCATAAGCTTTTCAAAAATATATAATTTTTGGTATACATCTATTGGGATAACTTCCGAATTCTTCAAATAAAAAAATAGTGTAAGATTTCATACTGGGTCGTGATATAAAGAAATTTTTGACATTTACCCCTATTTTGAGGGGTGGGGGTAACTTTGAAATTTTAAAAGGGATGATGTACTTTTGTTTATAAAATTCAAATCTACGTACGTGAACATTTTTTTTTCGATTTGTTCTTTCGGAAAAAATTTTGTAACCAGAGAGACCTGGTGTGAAGTTTGGTTATAAATTCGCCAAATTTAGATATCAAAATTTGAATTTGGCGCACCGCGACCGATAAAGAGATAACTGTTTATTAGAAATTAGTTTACAATTCTAAATAAATTTTCTTCATAAAAGTTTTCAATATTGTCAAAAATAAAAGTATTTTACTGTAGGGTAAAATTCGTATTTTCTGATAGACCTCGTATATTACTGGGAAATCTGATGGTTGCATTTGGACCATGGTTTTGGACCATGCAGAACTTTTTATGAAGAATAAGTTTTTTTCGTAAAATTAATAATAAAAAAGTTTCCAAAATCGACTTTATTACTGCCAGGAAGTCCATGGTGGTCATTTTAAACAACTTTTAATGAATAAGGGAAATAAAGGTATTTCAATTTTTATTTTCTTTTTTACTGATTTTTAATTTTTCTTGCGTTTAAAAACGAATCAAGATGCGGTCCCCGGGTTTACGGCAAAATGTTTGTTTTTTGAAGACCTTTGAAATGAGGTACCACAGAATTTGCATTTAAAAAAAAATTACGTCAATTCCCTAGCATCACCCCTCAAGGGGGTTGAAAAAGTTAAATTACACAAAAACGAGATAAAAGAAATATATTTATTAACCCATAAGATATACCCAAAATTTGATGTCTCTATCTTTAATAATAGTAAGAGTACATAAAAAAGTAGAATTATTAACAAATAAGATACCCCTGAAATTTGATGTCTCTATATTTACTAATGGCAAATATATTTGCCCATACTAAGGCTTTTCGGACCCCCTGTATAGCAGTCATTCAGGAATAGCGAACATAGTCTACCCTTGGTTTAATGACTCTCCCTTTGATTCTACATCAGTGTGTATGCCCCTTTTTAACATACCTATTATGACAAGGACAATAATTGATATCAATGCACAGAACAAAATGGTATTATTCTTGACCACTGTCACTTTCATTATACTAGGGTTAAAAAAAAGTTATTACATATAGACTAGGTTATTAGAGTTTAAAAGTATTCTTAGTGTGAAAACTAAATTGGCATTTTTCAATGAACAAAATATTATTGGAAAACAATAATTTACTATTATTTTTTGCCGGCGCCGGCTGCCGTCATGGTTGCCGGCGCCGGCAGCCATCATGGATGCCGGCGCCGGCAGCCGAGCTGTTTGCCGGGGAAGTGGCTCCGAAGCCGGCACCGGCAGCAATCATGGATGCCGGCAGCATTAGAAAATTAGTGTCAAAATAAGATGAGAATCAAAATACCTTAATTCAATCAAAAAATGTTAATTTATTATAATGGAAACTTTAACGAAACTTAAATCTTCCTACAAAAATATAACAATTGTTATTATTCTGCGAATTTAAGGGTAGAAATAAGAAAAATAAACCCATATAATATACCTTCAATAAGAGTGTTCAATGTGTCTGATATCAATTTGATTGGAATTCTTGCCTTCTATGGATATATTGCCATTTTTTGAGGTAGAAATAACTAGCAGAGCCTGTAACTCTGTGTCTCTATTTTGCTATAAAATTGAAATAAGCTTTGGATGAAGTATAATTGTGATTTCGTTCAATCCCCAGGATGCACAGAAATTGTTTACACTCACTTACTTTCAAGAAAATGCTAGCCTGGCAGCCTTTCTTATACGTGGAACACTTCCTTGTTGACTTTTTATTTTTTGTCTTGAATGGTCTTTCACCTTTAGCACAGGCTAATCGCAGATAATAGTATTTCTGCTACCACGCAACCAGAACTCATTGTTTGTGGCTTTCTTGTATTCCACCAAAACACAATCAAAATTTTCATTTGAAGAAAATTTATCACACACTCATATTTTATAGTTTTTACGCAAAATTAAAACAACACAATGTTTAAATATCATTTAAAATACGTAACTATAATTATTTTAGGTTAGAACTGCCGGCATTTCGTTTTGGCCTAATCTGAACCGGCGCGGCGCCGGCATCCGAGAAATTGTACCCGGGTGAGGGCGCCGGTATCCATGCATCAACATTTTGGGAACCGGCGCCGGCGCGGAGTCACTTCCTTATTTTTTAGAGTGTAAAATTGCGAGAGCTGAAAAATTAAAATATTTTACGAGAATACTTAAATATAATTGGTTAAAAAATAGCTATTTGTGGGCGGTGTTATTCAAACTAAAATATATTTTAGGAAACTACAGTTTAAATATAAAATCTAAAAATTGAGTGAATTATCCTTATATCATTTTAATTAAAATAAACACCCCTATAAAATATATAAGGTATTAAAGAAATAACAAAAAAATGTTAATCCAGTGGGATCTATTGCTTGCTGAAATATTACTTCTATTGCTCACCGACACCCTTGGGAGGGGTTAAAATTATGCTGTTGGTATTTGGTCGTTGAATCGTCGTTTAGGCATGCGGCCTGTTTGTTTATTGCGTTATCATTCTGTGTGTTGGTTTGTACAACTAAGTATACCTTCATAAATGATAGATCTGTTGCAGGATTGGGAACTGGAGCAACTCAATCTAGTCTTTTATGGTAAGTAAAAAATTTAATCCATGTAATAGCTTTATTTTGTAGAATGATATTTATTAGTTCTTAAAATATTTCTGACATAACTTGCTGCAACTGTGGTTATCGAGAGCTAACAATGCGGTAGATTTACGAGGATATTCTTCTACTGAAAGAAGAATATTTAATTTTATGTCTTCCGAATGTGAGGATCTGCCGGACCTTGGAAGGTCTCTTACATATCAAAAGTCTTTTAATTTCTATTCTATTCTTCTAACTGTGGAACTTATGATTTAAAAGCTGGTGAACCTCCAATTGTGTCCGCATTCGGTCTCCGTATCCTAGCATCGTCAAAATTTAAATTTTTTGCATTTCAGTCAATTTAACCATGTGTAGGGATCATCACAAAGCCATTTTTATCGACTAGATTAATAATAATCAGTTTAAAAATTACACTTACTCTTATAGAGACTGTCGTTTTAATTACTTTAGTACTTACTTTGACTTAATTGACAACAATAAAGTACCTGATTTATTTGACACAAGGGCGTACCCAGGATCTGAAATAGGGGGGGGGGGGGGGCTGACCAAAAAAAGAAAAAAAAACAATGGATTTTGCATTTCTCTTTTTACTTACTAAATTTTGACATAACTCGCTTAATTTTTACTTCAATAACAATTTTCTTAAAATTTTTTATTATTTATTTAAAACTTGATTTTCAAATTGCTCTCGATTTGATTTAATTAAATCACGATGCACACTCATCAGACATAATCCTGTTAGCCTTTCCTCTCCCATGGTACTTCTCAACCAAGTCTCCACTCTTCTAAGAGTACTGAAGGATCGTTCTACAGTGGCCGTGGTGCATGGAATTGTGATTAAAATCAAAAGTGCCTGTTTTAGGATGGGATAAAAAACATCGGTCTCGTCGAGAAGGTCAGTTATTTCGACGTCTTTTAGCTGGTCCTCAGTTGACTGTTTTTCCTTCCACAAATTATACCATAGGTCCATTTCCGCAGTAATATCATCCAATTGATAAAACTGGGTAAAATATTGTGCATTTTGTTCTACTTGATTGGTTTCCATGTCGAGCATATATAATGGATGTATTTTTGTTAAGGCAAACGCTGGAGTATGTTCTTGAGAAAAGCGAATATTTAAAGAGGCTATAATTGAATCCAGATACGGTATAATTAACGAACGCTTCCAGTAGTCACTATCACAGTCTGATGGAGGATTGTTTCTATGTATTTGCCTCTTGGTAATTCGAGGGATAGAAATTTCTATTTCCAATTCCAATGCAAAATCTTGTGCTTTTTTAAGTACTTCATCAGTAACTAGGTCGGCATCTTCACGGTTTTTCTTCAGTACGTTAAGGATTACGTTCAGATGTTCTTGCAACTCAATTAAATCCATAGTTTTTGCTTGCAAGGCATTAACAACCGGCTCCAGTAAAGCTGAATATTTTGCAATTATAGTTAGGGCAACAATTAGTGAGGGTTTGGTAACGGCGGAATGCAACTGGTACGCAGATTTTCTCGTGGCGTAGTTTCCTTCGATAGACAGTTTTTCAAGTGATTTCACAATCTCGGGTAAATTTTGTGCAAATAAGCGAATACTTTTGTATTTTTCAGACCATCTAGTCTCACACAGTCGTGATAAGGTTTAGTAAAACCATAGTGGTTTATTTTGATTTTTTTATTTTCTGCACTTAGCGGTGCTTTTTTATAATTTATACATTTCTAGGGGGGGCAGCTGCCCCCCCCCTGCCCCTCGCTGGGTACGCCCATGATTTGACACGTTGTGATACAAAATACAGTATGAAGAGAAATATCACTTTCAATGCAATAAACCTTAAAGGTCAATATCTCGAAAGCAGCTGTATTAGTACAGGATGGGTTACATAAAATATGCTTAGAATTTCTTATAAAAGCCTAGTAAAATGTGGCGTTCCATTAAAAAAACTATCAAGAATCATCTGTTATAATCAAAGCTATCATAGCTCCTTTATAATATATTCTGTATACTATTTTATTACGTCAAGAAATGCGCAATTAAGAACAAAAAATTTTTCGATTTTTTTTATTCAGTTAATATCGAATTTATGCGTGACTTTATAGGGTCACTGTATACAATAGTGGTTTTTCTGTGTATTATTGTTATTAAAAATGGTCGAAAGTGCTTAAAATGTAGTTAATTTGTTGAACTTTTTTACATTTGACTAAAGGTATGTTGATTTGTCGTCGCAGATTTCAAAATACTTTTACGTCTCGAGCAGTGATCTCTAAAAAGGAAAATTGCCCTTGAGCATTAATGGCCTCACAACAAAATATTATTTATGTTTCTTATTTCTATTTTTGCTTTCATTTTAAGGTGGTAATAAAAAAAGTTATATAAAACCCTTAAACGTTACAACCCGAGTTCATAAAAATTTCAATTATTAGATCAAGCGTTAGTAATGTAAACGAACTATAAAGTACGTATTTCCTGAAAGCATAAAAAATTCAAGAATACTCATAAAAAGTATAATACAAAGACTCTCAGAATGAAATAAAACGTTACGCCCCGAATCGAAGAGAATAAAACTTGATTGTAAAAGTTATTTGGACAAAAAACTTCGATGATATTTAAGGTACCGTGGGACGGTAAGTTATGGTTTAAGAGTCATATGTGTGTAAATTTTTGAATGCGTAATAATTAGGATTGGCCACTTTTGGTCTTCTCGCAGTGGTGTGTCGGCGTGGGAACGCATCCGAATAAATGCGAAAAACGTGGCCAGAGACCATTTGCGGATTTTATTTTTGATTTAATTTTTAAGTGCTTGTAATATGCCGTTTAATATAGTGGGCAAAGAACAATAGCATATAACCCAAATAAATCTGAAATATATTTTTTTTATATTCTCTACATAAATTAAATGCTTATGGCGGTTGCTGTTATCCATTTATTTTGGTCTTTATTAACAAAAAAAAAAAACGATTTTATACTGCAAATTTTCGCACGAATTTCGAAACTGGTAAAACGTGATCCCATTGACTGTGTCGTCAAAAGTGAACTTATGACTCATCATGAGTACATGGCGAATTCCAGTGTTGTAGAGTCATCAAAAAATCAATAAAAATGGCATTTAATGCGTAAATATCCCTGCACTTAAAGTAGAAGGTTCCTCAAATCGTATTCATGTATATTTCAAGCCGAAATCGGTCCAAGAACCTTTCAATTTTTCAACAAAAACTGACATTTCTGCGAAATTTTGACATATCATATCTTAATAATTTCGAGCAAATAAACTGCAATTCTTTGTTTTCATGGCAATCTTCGAAAATTCAAAAATTTTCAAACTTTGCATGCTCCCGATGCAAATAAACCTATTTATTTATAACTTTAACGAAAAAATAAGCGATTTAAGTTATTAGTGGGAGGTATAGATAATAAACGGACGAAATAAACCCAAAAAAGAATCACTAAATAAGGAAAATGGTGTGGAATAATGTCGGTTAAAAATAGGATTTGTCGGAAAAAATGAAGAAAATCCGGTTTTTACCACACAAATACGCTCATGGATGACCCATTCGGTATTCATTTTAAAGTGTGATTATCCCTTTATAAAATGTAGGAGTAACCCAAGGAGTCATCCATTCCAATATATGTAACCATTTCCATATACAGGGTGGTCAAAAAAGTTTGCACCAAATGGAAAACTTATTTATTTGACGTTTCTCAAAAAAAAAATATTCTTAAAAAAGTTGTATTGGTTTATTCCATGATACATAGAAACCAAGCAACTTCATTTAATATATAAATTAGCATTCGCTCGCGACTTCGTTCGCGGTATATCTATTTTTACTCCATTACAAACTTTGAACACCCATTTCACCCCCTTAGGGGTTGATTTATTTAAAACTGTATAACACGTGTTGAAACATTTATTTTTTAGAGTACTTCTACGAAGTTTCGAGTTAATAGGATAATTTAAAAAATTTTCTCCATACAAAGTTTGAACCCCTGTTTCACCCCCACAGGGGTTTAATTTTGAAAAACCCTTTCGTAGTGCACGCCTACTATATATAAAAGACCTCTGTGCAAAATTTTAAGTTTCTAGACCCAGCGGTGCGTTGATACCTCTGTCAATCAGTCAGTCAGTTTCCTCCTTTATATATAGAGATTATAGTTTGATTTGTTTCTTGGATTCTTTTCATATATACGAGAATTTTTTTATTAGAGGGATATTGGGTTTCTGATCCAGGGGAAAAAAGTTAACAGGTTCGTGGGTTGTTATTAACATATATTATTTAAAGTTTCGGTCATTTTTTTGACCTTCATCAGAAATTTCTTTTAAAGCCAAAAAACCGCTCTAATAATAATGTTTTTAGTAACTATTAAAAATATCTTACCTTCGAAAGAAGAGCGGTTTTTTGGCTTTAAGAAATTTCTGGTGAAGGTCAAAAAATGACCGAAACGTTAAATAATATATGTGAATAACAACCCACAAACCTGTATACTTTTTCCCCTGGATCCAAAACTCAATAACACTCAATATATATATATATATATATATATATATATATATATATATATATATATATATATATATATATATATATATATATATATATATATATATATAATATACAGTTAAGTATGTTTGGAATTATCTGCAAATATCTGCAAAACTCGTCTTCCTCGGTGTCTAAGTTGTTAAAGGACACCACATCGACTCATCAGAGGCCTGACAGTAGCATGAGCATTTCTGCTCCCGTATAATTCCACAGTTCTTGCCTATAAAAGACAAAATGAAAGTTTTTAAAAGGTAGAAGTTCTTGAGATTACTCTCTGAGAAATGTCATAGGGATCCTTATCGGATCTCCAATGGTATATATATATATATATATATATATATATATATATATATATATATATATATATATATATATATATATATATATATACCTATATATATATATATATATATATATATATATATATATATATATATATATATATATATATATATATATATATATCTATATATATATATATATATATAATACAGTAAACATATTTATCACGCACTGCACTCAATATACATTATACATATTTTCCCATTACTTGAAACGAGAATAATAAGAACACATAAAAATAAAACCCCGAAATAAACGTAAAACCGAATCGATTTAAATTTTATTAAAAAGAGCCAATCTGCGGCTTGCGGTCGGCTTTTCGGAAAATTAGGAATATTGAGTTTGGTGGACAAATCCCTGCTGGAGTCGAGGTTTTCCAGATCCCTTTCTACAGTTGCCATTATCCAGGCCCGGTGGGGAAACTTTTCGGGATCATTCCTTTTTGCGACTGCAGGAGGAAAACTTTGGGGAAGTCTTATTATTGTAATGGTTATTTCGGCGATACGCCGTATAAAGAATGGTTTATTTTTAAAGGAGTGCCACTTTTGTATGGTTATTATTATTTTTGATGACAAAGTGTGTTACTTAAAGGTTAAAGAGTTTTTATTCCTAAAATGTGAAGATATTTTTAGTTCTATACATGTGTATAAATAAAAAAATGGGTTTAAAGACAAATCGAATATTTTTACAAATATCTTTCTGTTTTTTATACGCCATACGCAGGGAATATTTTTTATTTATATCCCTTCACGAAAAAAATATTTTGTTCAAGAAAACATATTTGTTAAACCTGTTAATTCAGAGAGGGCATTGTATTCTCAATCCAAAAGAACGTCTTAGGTATAATCAATGACGTCCAAATAAAACTGGACTAAAATAGCTTGAACCAAGAATGCCTCTTTCTCCGACCGCGCAGTGCCACAAGAACGCATGCGCAGTTAAAAAGTTAAAGCATTTTGTAGTATTAAACAGGTCCCGTCTTAATATTTGTGTATGGTGTTATATCAGTTCACATAGTTTACATTTTTGGTTTAATACGCCAATGTCCACGTAGAAATACATATTTTAATCAGTTGAAAACTTAAAAGGTAAACATAGTAAACAATATCAAGATATATATTATGTTAGCTAAATTAAAACTGTGTGTCAGTCAGCTCTATGGACCCGGCAATCGTAAAGCGAAATGAAGGTTGCTGCTGATTTCTTAATAGACCATCAGAGAAATGTTCTAGACTCAAAGAAAGTAAATCTTAGGTTAACGCGAAAATACTGCGGACAAATTTTCACCACAGCAAAATAATATTTGTGCATTCGACGCGCTTTTCGTTAACTGCATTGCCAAATTGATACTTAAACTAACAGGGTTAGCAAAACACACGATTCTAGCGGATTTCGCGAGACGAGCGTCGAGCGCAAACATTGTATTTTAGTGAAAAGGTGCGTAGTGTTACTCTGTCAAAAATTCCAGAATACCAACTTAGTTTACGTGTAAATCGTATTGTAAAATGTAATGCCAAATTTAAAACTGTTGACAATGAAAAATTCAAGTTGGCAATTTAAGTCTTTTATACTCTGAATACTGATAAAATAAAAATATATTAGCACCAGAGCAAAAATAATGATGGTGATGAGTGACGAAATGCGGTAATTCTTAAAAAAAAATTCTGATTTTCAAGGTTAGTCATAGACAAATGCAAAGATCTGCTTTATAAGGAATCTCTATCTTCTGGTTTTAAAACTTATGTTCTCTTTCTCTATTCTGTAGAAAACCGTAGTTCAAGCTGGCAACTACCGTTTGGTTGAATATAAGTTTGGAATTTGTAAGGATGGAAGAATTAAAAAAAAAAAGAAAAAACATTTTCATTCAAAAATGTATTGAAAGAATCAAGAGCATGATAAAATAAGATTGTTATAAAATAGTAAACAATATAATGTAAATATCTTATTATTTATTCATTCGCAATATATAAATGACAACTGTTTCTTCAGAACAATGGAAAATAAAAGTTAAACAAATGGACAGCTAAAATCTAAGAAAATCACAGATTAAAATCTTCCAATCTATAAGTAGATCATATTTAGTTTAAAATCTAAAATATCATGTAATATATGTTATTACGGTTAGTTTTGGTCATTCGGGATTATATTTTTATTATTACCGTAGAATAAGTGGTGCCACCTTTGGTTTTCCATAACCAAGTGCACTTATTGCCCTCCGTTGGAACCAGTGTTCTCTGTAGTTCTAAATAGCCGGTTGAGTTGGCGTGATTGCTCAGAGAGATCGCATGATGGTTCTGGTGAACGGATAGTGATATGCAACCTGCACTTTTAGCGGTACCTGTTGGTATCGATACTTTTACTTTAAAATATAAACTTATAAGCGAAACAAGGCATAATATGTTTTTTTTGCACCTAGTTGTGGTACCCAAATATCTGATGCTCTTAAGAGTTGGTACACGGTGCTGTCGGTACTTGAAGGTATCGAGTGCAGAGTATCGAATACATACTATCCTGCACATCGCTATAACAGGAACAAAAAAGTGAATATCGGGTTCGTTGTGGCTGGGTCCAGCAACGATGGTCCATTTTGCGTGTAGCTAAAGATAGTGAAGAGATGGACACTCCTTACGCTTTTTGAGGGCGCTTTGTGGATCTGGGGAGCCACTCCAAATATTTATTCCGGGCTTTTTTTTGTACCTTACGTTTGTTTGGATTTAACTGGCTGTTCGATGCCCTTACGCCTGGAAAAATGACACTGTTAAATGGATTTTAAGCTTTAATGGCTGACACGCACACTTCAAACGTAAATTTAGATTTTTATCATTATGTTTTCGTCAGCAATGTTGCGCTTAAAGTTCTTGGTCTTGCGACCTACAGTTACTTAACCTACTTTGCGTCATGAATATATATCTGTGAGTCACGCGACTGAGTAATTTTGCGCCCTATTTTGTTTGTTATATAGCTCAGTAATATTCGTAAATTATAGGTTCTGTAATATTTTTCCCACAAGCGTTAAGTTTAAAAGGGAACGAATTACAGTTAAACTCGACACATTTTTTAAAATTTTTTTAAACAATTTCTGAAGCCTACAAAGTTAGGAAATAAATTGTAGGATTGTCTTTGAAGCATCAGTGTTTTATTTCACTCACCAAGCAGCGCAGTTCAAAGTTATTTTTTTTTATAAATATTTTGTATATTTCCTGGTATTGCGGTCATGTGATGATTAATTGCAAAAGTAAACTTTTTTATATTTTTACGTTTCAGTTTATTTTTTGCTAAATCATCTTCAGAAATTGTCTACAAAAAATTTTTGAACTTTAAACATTGAATAAATTTTGAATATAAAAAAATTAACATACCTTAATTTAGCTTGTACACATTATACTTATACTATTACATTTTTGAAATTTCGCTATAAATAATTACAACTGAACTTTTCAAAGGTATCTTTTAAACGGATATAAGAGAGCGGTACATTTAGGGTGTTATTGCCGGGTAAAGGTACACTTGGAAATTCCCATTTAGGTATAACTATATTTTCGTTTCTATTTATTTATGCAAAAATTTGCATTTTATTGCGAAATTAGGTTGTTGTAAATGACGCTGAAGTTTTCTGTATCAGTTCTAAAGTTGATAGTGTTATTTGTTTTTTTAATATGAATCATTTCTTTTATGTTACGTTTTTTATTATTTGTTTCATAATCCAATATTTGTACATCGTTGAAGTTAAAATTATGTAATTTAATGTATCTCATTACCATATATCCCTGAAATAAATAACAGAATAAAGAAAGTCCTTAAACCATTTAACATTAATATCGCTGAAAAACCCAATAATTAAACAAATAAACTATACTAAGTTAAAACCAAACACACCCAAAGATAATCAAACAAATCTAATTTATAAAATAGAGTGCTTAGACTGTCCAAAAACATACATTGGACAGACAAAACAATATCTAAAAAACCGAATTAAGGAACATAAAAACAGCATAAGAAACACAAATACAAATCCCACGGCTCTATCAAAACTTGCATTGGACAATTTACATAATTTTAACTTCAACGATGTACAAATATTGGATTATGAAACAAATAATAAAAAACGTAACATAAAAGAAATGATTCATATTAAAAAAACAAATAACACTATCAATTTTAGAACTGATACAGAAAACTTGAGCGTCATTTACAACAACCTAATTTCGCAATAAAATGCAAATTTTTGCATAAATAAATAGAAACGAAATAGCTATTTGTGTATTAAGAGCGCAAAGTGATATATTGCCGCTCTCCGCTACGCGTCGCGCGGCTATCTCGCGAGAGCGGCAATGTCACTTTGCGCTCGAATTACACACATGATTTTTTCTACAACCGGTATTTTTATAAAAATATTTTGTAATGTAATGAATAATTATTGATATCAAATTTGACAGTTTATATTTTGTGTCAAAAGTCGCAGATACGCTGGACGTTTCTTTATTATTATTAAGGTGTCCATGGTAACTAAGCGAGCGACAAAGTAACTTTGTCGCTCAGCGAGCGACAAAGTAAAACAAACGCTTGTTCCTCGAAAATGTCCAACTTTGCGCTTTCTTTTGAAAGCGCAAATTTGTACTTTTCGCTTGGTTGTAGAAAAATATAGTTATACCTAAATGGGAATTTCCAAGTGTACCTTTACCCGGCAATAACACCCTAAATGTACCGCTCTCTTATATCAGTTTAAAAGATACCTTTGAAAAGTTCAGTTGTAATTATTTATAGCAAAATTTCAAAAATGTAATAGTATAAGTATAATGTGTACAAGCTAAATTAAGGTATGTTAATTTTTTTTATATTTAAAATTTATTCAATGTTTAAAGTTCAAAAATTTTTTGTAGACAATTTCTGAAGATGGTTTAGCAAAAAATAAACCGAAATGTAAAAATATAAAAAAGTTTACTTTTTTCAATTAATCATCACATGACCGCAATACCAGGAAATATGCAAAATATTTATATCTAATAACGGTCAGGAAAAACCAAACAAAAGTTATTTTTTTATGTTTGCGTTAGTTACTGAGTGAGTTGAAAGCGACGTCCCAATGTTATATAGGATGGTTTCTGTTTTTAACCCAGCTAATAAAATAGTGGCGCCCTTTTAACTCCTCTACACTTCGGAAGTTGAGCTAGGGCATTCTTTGGCACGCATACGTAAGCTACTCGCATTCGGCTCGACTCGTCGCCTTTCAAATTTTGAATTTTCAGAACTTTTGAATTGTAACTTTTCAGAATTTCAAATGTTAGTTGTGAAGTTTAAGTGGAAGTATATTAAAATATTTTTTATTGCGAAAAAGAGCGCGGCAATCTTTACGAGTTAAAAAACACTAAATAACCACCTCTTAATTAAATGTGGAAATTGATCTAACGTAACGTGGAAACAGGTCAAATCACACTTTCTCACAAAATACGCTAAAATGAACTTTGGCTGCCAATCATCCCCTGGTGGTGAAAATGAGTGTTGCCTAGATTAAAACTTGTGTTGTTCAGAATTTATCGGCGACGATCCCGTTTCTATGGTTAGCATATTATCCTTCGTTAGCTGCGCTATGTACACAGGGAGAGCACGCTGACAGAGTGGAATCAGTTTGTCTCTAACGAATTCGGAAAAAAGACTATTCGTATACTGCGCCAGCGTTTCTGTGGCATAGTTTTCGCCCCCAATGAAGTTAAAATGTAATGCGCAACCTAAACATTTATCAATGGAATTTTAAATATCAGCAGTCCAATTTAATTTGAACGTCATTGGGTATAATAAATATACACATCTTTAAGTAAGAAACCTACAGGTGATTGAATCCAACTTAACGCAATTTTCTTGGTTACAGATTATAAATTTTTAAGAAAGCCCACAGTTTCTTGGTTTCAAAACATACATATTTTTTTCGTATCCTTTTCTTGGGTCGTTCCTTGATTTTTCGAATATTTTCACCATCTCATTTATGCTTGTCACTTGTCCTTTTCCCAATATCTTCAGTTTGTTTCAAGCAGTCCAATTTAATCTTAACGTCATTGGGTATAATAAATACACACATCTTTAAGTAAGAAACCTACAGGTGATTGAATCCAACTTAACGCAAATTTCTTGGTTACAGATTATAAATTTTTAAGAAAGCCCACATTTTCTCGATTGCAAAACATAAATATTTTTTTCATATCCTTTTCTTTGGTCGCTCCTTGATTTTTCGAATATTTTCACCATCTCACTTATGCTTGTTACTTGTCCTTTTCCCAATGTCTTCAGTTTGTTTCAAGCAGTCCAATTTAATCTTAACGTCATTGGGTATAATAAATACACACATCTTTAAGTAAGAAACCTACAGGTGATTGAATCCAACTTAAAGCAATTTTCTTGGTTACAGATTATAAATTTTTAAGAAAGCCGACATTTTCTTGGTTTCAAAACATAAATATTTTTTTCATATCCTTTTCTTTGGTCGCTCCTTGATTTTTCGAATATTTTCACCATCTCACTTCTGCTTGTTACTTGTCCTTTTCCCAATGTCTTCAGTTTGTTTCAAGCAGTCCAATTTAATCTTAACGTCATTGGGTATAATAAATACACACATCTTTAAGTAAGAAACCTACAGGTGATTGAATCCAACTTAAAGCAATTTTCTTGGTGACAGATTATAAATTTTTAAGAAAGCCGACATTTTCTTGGTTTCAAAACATAAATATTTTTTTCATATCCTTTTCTTTGATCGCTCCTTGATTTTTCGAATATTTTCACCATCTCACTTATTCTTGTTACTTGTCCTTTTCCCAATGTCTTCAGTTTGTTTCAAGTAGTCCAATTTAATCTTAACGTCATTGGGTATATGGGTATAATAAATACACACATCTTTAAGTAAGAAACCTACAGGTGATTGAATCCAACTTAACGCAAATTTCTTGGTTACAGATTATAAATTTTTAAGAAAGCCCACATTTTCTCGATTGCAAAACATAAATATTTTTTTCATATCCTTTTCTTTGGTCGCTCCTTGATTTTTCGAATATTTTCACCATCTCACTTATGCTTGTTACTTGTCCTTTTCCCAATGTCTTCAGTTTGTTTCAAGCAGTCCAATTTAATCTTAACGTCATTGGGTATAATAAATACACACATCTTTAAGTAAGAAACCTACAGGTGATTGAATCCAACTTAAAGCAATTTTCTTGGTTACAGATTATAAATTTTTAAGAAAGCCGACATTTTCTTGGTTTCAAAACATAAATATTTTTTTCATATCCTTTTCTTTGGTCGCTCCTTGATTTTTCGAATATTTTCACCATCTCACTTCTGCTTGTTACTTGTCCTTTTCCCAATGTCTTCAGTTTGTTTCAAGCAGTCCAATTTAATCTTAACGTCATTGGGTATAATAAATACACACATCTTTAAGTAAGAAACCTACAGGTGATTGAATCCAACTTAAAGCAATTTTCTTGGTGACAGATTATAAATTTTTAAGAAAGCCGACATTTTCTTGGTTTCAAAACATAAATATTTTTTTCATATCCTTTTCTTTGGTCGCTCCTTGATTTTTCGAATATTTTCACCATCTCACTTATTCTTGTTACTTGTCCTTTTCCCAATGTCTTCAGTTTGTTTCAAGTAGTCCAATTTAATCTTAACGTCATTGGGTATATGGGTATAATAAATACACACATCTTTAAGTAAGAAACCTACAGGTGATTGAATCCAACTTAACGCAATTTTCTTGGTTACAGATTATAAATTTTTAAGAAAGCCCACATTTTCTCGATTGCAAAACATAAATATTTTTTCATATCCTTTTCTTTGGTCGCTCCTTGATTTTTCGAATATTTTCACCATCTCACTTATGCTTGTTACTTGTCCTTTTCCCAATGTCTTCAGTTTGTTTCAAGCAGTCCAATTTAATCTTAACGTCATTGGGTATAATAAATACACACATCTTTAAGTAAGAAACCTACAGGTGATTGAATCCAACTTAAAGCAATTTTCTTGGTTACAGATTATAAATTTTTAAGAAAGCCGACATTTTCTTGGTTTCAAAACATAAATATTTTTTTCATATCCTTTTCTTTGGTCGCTCCTTGATTTTTCGAATATTTTCACCATCTCACTTATGCTTGTTACTTGTCCTTTTCCCAATGTCTTCAGTTTGTTTCAAGCAGTCCAATTTAATCTTAACGTCATTGGGTATAATAAATACACACATCTTTAAGTAAGAAACCTACAGGTGATTGAATCCAACTTAAAGCAATTTTCTTGGTTACAGATTATAAATTTTTAAGAAAGCCGACATTTTCTTGGTTTCAAAACATAAATATTTTTTTCATATCCTTTTCTTTGGTCGCTCCTTGATTTTTCGAATATTTTCACCATCTCACTTATTCTTGTTACTTGTCCTTTTTCCAATGTCTTCAGTTTGTTTCAAGCAGTCCAATTTAATCTTAACGTCTTTGGGTATATGGGTATAATAAATACACACATCTTTAAGTAAGAAACCTACAGGTGATTGAATCCAACTTAACGCAAATTTCTTGGTTACAGATTATAAATTTTTAAGAAAGCCCACATTTTCTCGATTGCAAAACATAAATATTTTTTTCATATCCTTTTCTTTGGTCGCTCCTTGATTTTTCGAATATTTTCACCATCTCACTTATGCTTGTTACTTGTCCTTTTCCCAATGTCTTCAGTTTGTTTCAAGCAGTCCAATTTAATCTTAACGTCATTGGGTATAATAAATACACACATCTTTAAGTAAGAAACCTACAGGTGATTGAATCCAACTTAAAGCAATTTTCTTGGTTACAGATTATAAATTTTTAAGAAAGCCGACATTTTCTTGGTTTCAAAACATAAATATTTTTTTCATATCCTTTTCTTTGGTCGCTCCTTGATTTTTCGAATATTTTCACCATCTCACTTCTGCTTGTTACTTGTCCTTTTCCCAATGTCTTCAGTTTGTTTCAAGCAGTCCAATTTAATCTTAACGTCATTGGGTATAATAAATACACACATCTTTAAGTAAGAAACCTACAGGTGATTGAATCCAACTTAAAGCAATTTTCTTGGTGACAGATTATAAATTTTTAAGAAAGCCGACATTTTCTTGGTTTCAAAACATAAATATTTTTTTCATATCCTTTTCTTTGGTCGCTCCTTGATTTTTCGAATATTTTCACCATCTCACTTATTCTTGTTACTTGTCCTTTTCCCAATGTCTTCAGTTTGTTTCAAGTAGTCCAATTTAATCTTAACGTCATTGGGTATATGGGTATAATAAATACACACATCTTTAAGTAAGAAACCTACAGGTGATTGAATCCAACTTAACGCAATTTTCTTGGTTACAGATTATAAATTTTTAAGAAAGCCCACATTTTCTCGATTGCAAAACATAAATATTTTTTTCATATCCTTTTCTTTGGTCGCTCCTTGATTTTTCGAATATTTTCACCATCTCACTTATGCTTGTTACTTGTCCTTTTCCCAATGTCTTCAGTTTGTTTCGTCTATTATCGTTACCTTTGGCGTCGCGGCCTGCGAAATTCCTTCTTACATCTTTGTGACGTTTATGACCCATTTTTTTCTCTTTTTATTTTCCAGGATTGTGCGAGTAAGAAATTCCACTTAACTGTAGCTCGTTCTTATTTTGCAAACAAGTAAAGTAAAATGTATTTTATTTTTATTGTGATAAGTAAGTAGTAGCTAAGATATTTTATCTTAAACGTTGTTTGGTTTAATTTCTAGAATTTCCAGCACTTAGCAAAGCTTGTTCCCGCGAATTCAGGTATAAAAGTAACTGAATATTTATTTCTCTTTCTTTGTACTCTTCTTTTTCTAGCATTGATCTTACCCAACCTAAGCACACCGAAAACTTTATTCCAATTCTTCCATTCTGCGTGTATTCCTATTCCAAGTGAAGTTTACCTTATTCTGTTATGATGGACCATAGATATTTAAAAGTTCTTGTTTACCTTTTCTTCATGTTTTAGTTTCCTTTCTGTTGATTTTTAGTTCTTCTCACGATCTCCTCCAGCTCTGCACTTCCCCCTTAACGTCCCCTTACCGTCATCTCAGCTACCTATTAGAATGTCCCCATGAGGTCATCAATTTTTGTCTTCCTCATATACTTCTATACTTCCTGCTGTGGAGCTCTGTCGGAAGCCCCTTCTAGGTTAAAATATCCATAGACAATATCTGCAGCGTCTTATGATGCTTCTTATGGCCTAATGTGATGCAAAAATCGAATCCGTTGCATGCCCCATACCTAGAGTGAATACCAACTTATATCCTTCTATTGAGGTTTCCTAGCGAGACCAACCTATTTGTTCTCTAAAGCTTCTATCTTTAATATTCTTCCAGGTCTTCATTTGTTAAATCACCTTGATTTCTTTATAGTTTTAACAGTCTCGAATGTCTCCCATTCTCCATTTATTCATGTGTTTTAATCTATAAAATTCGCAACATTTATTTTACTGTGACCTCCTTAAAATGCATTAAATTTATCCACGAATCACAAATTCTTATATTTTATTCAACAAAAGCAATCCTGACAGACACTTTTCTCTTATCTAATTGGATTAAGCGCCAGAATGCTAATGCCTCTGTCAATATTTAGGATAACGTAAATTAAGAAAACGGCCACAAATTAAAATTTATCCCCTTATACGATAAAACCCCTAATTATATAAAGGCATCTCCGAGAAAGTCGTAAGTAACGAAATTTCAATCCCGCCTTGTCTTATCTCCGTCGAGGGGAGAATCGGTATTTGAAGAGCTTTTGCTTGCAATCGTAATCAAATTCTTTGATAATTATTTAAATTTTCTCTTTTTGTTATCGGCCATCTTGGGATTATGAGAGTTTATTATCTATATTAGGTACCTACGTATAAATTATTTATGGGGTTTCCCGTATTAAAGTCCATGAAATTCCTGAGTAAAATGGCAATAAAACTAAAATCTAATTATCGTGATTAGTCATGAAAATTACGAATATATATATATATATATATATATATATATATATATATATATATATATATATATATATATATATATATATATATATATATATATATATATATATATATATATATATATGTCGGTAAATGCAAAAGCTTTAATTCTTTCGCTAGTGCAAAACACAAGACCGTAAAATGACAAATAAAATAAAGTAGGACTATTCTCTTTGATAGTTTATTATTATGCAGAACTTTTCCACACCAAAGTGACTTCTTTTCAGCTCCTTGAGACACGCTGCATATAGATTCTATTACACATACGCTATCCTACCGAGACAAAGACGTAGGCTTGTATCAACTAAATCGAATGTACCTATAGAAAAATTTTCAAAATTAAAAAAAAAAAATTTCGGAGATACAAGCATAACGTAGTTAAGCGGGCTTTACACCATTTACATCATTTATTGGCGTCAGTGACACCTGGCGTACCAGCATACCTAAAATGCATAATATGTAAATACTTACTGGCCTTTACTTTTTAACTGGTACCTACTTTTTAAATTACTTTGCTTTCTATTATTGAAGTATGGTGAAAATATTTTAACACCAAGTTTAGTTTCTGATAGTAGTATCATTCTAATCATTTGAAAATATTTTTCTTATACATCATTTAACAAAAACTTACTGAAACTTTTCTGTTTACTAGTATTGGTTTACTCCATGTTACATAAAAACCAAGCAACTTCATTTAATATATAAATTAGCTTTCGCCCGCGACTTCCTTGGCGTTATATCAATTTTTACTCCATTACAAAATTTGAACCCCCGTTTCACCCCCTTAGGGGTTGGTTTATTAAAAACTGTAAAACACGTGTTTAAACATTAACAGCCAGATTCTCCAGCACTAGTCCGGTCTAATTTGACAACCAAAAGTTTTAAACTGACAACTGTAGGAATAAGACAACTAAATTTTATACTATGAATTTATTTCGAAGCTTTTTCGCAAATTTATAAAGAAAAGGGCAATTTTAGTACGCACTTTTGACAATAATAGAACTAAATTCACTCTAGCAACCCGTTCCAAGATGAAAATCATTTGGAAACCAAGCAAATCGTTGAAATATCCGAATAATTCATAAGTTTTCAATGACGTCTTATTAACAACGACAGGACAAAAACTTGTCAAAACATAACTGATCAACTAGAAGATCTTAATTTAAACCAGTACTAAATCTTAAACTTTCTTAGTGAATCTGGGCGTTTTTTAGAGTACTTCTATGAAGTTTCGACTTCATGGGGCCATCTAATATCCATCCTTCAAACAAAGTTTGAACGCCTATGTCACCCCCTTAGGGGTTGAATTTTGAAAAACCCTTTCTTAGTGGATACCTTCGTTACATAAGAAACCTCTAAAATTTCAAGTTTCTAGTTTAGTTAGTAACCCACACTTTGATTTCCTTAAAGAAAAAGTGTGGCTAACTGGTAATTTCTTCGTTTAAAAAGCCAATAGCAGCAAAAAGTTTTGAAAAAAAGTATGTTGTATTTATTGTTTTTATTAGTAGCCCTTGCTTTTTTGGAAAAATTAAATAACCGGTAGTCGAGAATTAATTAGTATAATTAACAAGATTGGTCGTCGAATTGACTCTTGACATGTTTTAAATAAGAAGTAACAGGAACTAAAGATAAACGCTGTTGCTCGTTCCACTCCTCACACTTTTAATAAAAAAATGGGTAACAAAAAATTTTTAACGACAGTTTTGTATAGCAAGAAATGTCTATGGTGCGATGTCGGCCTCAGGAACTATCGGGTACTTTTTTGAGAACCGACACGGCGTAGCCCAAACTCTAAATAGTAATCGTTATCGTGCGATGCTTCGGGATTTTTTGGTACCCCGGCTACAAAAATTTGATGGCTTCAGTCAGGATACATAATTTCAGCAGGACGGGTCTGCCGCAGATACAGCCGTCTACGGAAGTCGTTCCCGGAAAAGGCCATCTCCCTCTTTGGAGATCTAAACTGGCCGGCTAGGTCTACCGGCCTCACCCCACTGGACTTTTTTTATGGGATACCTCAAAAATAAAGTTTATGTTGAAAGACTCATCACTTTGCAAAGTTAAAACAAAAAATGCGGGAAGGAATTAATGAAATACAACCAGAGATGTGTTTAGCAGTTTTTGACCACATAAAGACGGCATTGCAAGAGTGTTTTGACTGAAGTAAAAGGCACGACAACAATCTAATTTTTGATATGGAAAATCCAGTGTATAATTCTGTGTATTTTTGCCTTAATAAATTATTTTTGAAAGTTCAAAAAAAATTAATTAGCCTTTAAAAAGGGAAATCCGTTCCTGGACACCTTGTATAAGTTAAGTAGGAAAAATTGGTAAGTTTAGAGCAGTTTTCCTTTATTTAAAATCGTTTAAAGGAAGCGTGTTCGTTTTCAAATGACCTACACAGTATTATAAACAAAATAAATGCTTAAATTTCCTATCTTTTTTGTGACTTCCCTTTCTGGGATTATGATTATAAAAGGTTGAAAGAGACATTTCGATAATATCTGGTTCAACAAAAAAGTTATCGGTAATCTCAATGTTTCAAACGACTCCCGAGCAAATTTTATGAATAAATTAAAGGTCCTCAAAAAAGTTTTTTATTAATTGGGATAATTCAAACGTTAACTTTCTACTAGAACTTTGTCGCTTGCAGGTAAGTTTTTAAATGAATAATAAGGAGATTTTGCAGGTCGTATTTTCTTGCCATAAAAGAGGACCTACTTCAAAAATACATAGCACTGAAAAAAAGGTGGGGTAAAGTCACAGCGAATAAATCTATTTTTGCAAATGAAATTTTACAGTTCAAATGTAAAATAGTAATTGTAATAGTATTTTGTGGAACTAGTAGGAAAAGCTTAACACTGCCGGATTACTGTGGTGATTGCAAAGGTTGTAACATCGAGTTCAAGAAGCCATTCCAGTCAAATGAAATCAAAATCTCTTTAATCAAGAAATTGCATAGTTTTACAAACCCCACAGTTGAATGATGCGACGTCATATAAACAGTACAGAAAGGCGATAATCCATTGTAGTGCTGGTCCTCGCACACCATACCGCTCTAGCGTATCCAAAAGAATGGAGCGGTCCAAGCTATCAAAAGCTTTGGACAAATCTGAAAATATACCCATAGATAAATCTCGATGTTCAAATCCCTTCAATTTTCTATCGATGAAATCATACATAGCTGTCTTAACAGACTTACCTTTAAGGTAGCTATGCTGTGCAACTTAAAATCACTGAACTATGAGGTATCAAATTCAATACAAAAAGTTGTCATTGTGAACAATCACGCGGGCGAAGCCGCGAATGGAGTGCCAGTAATTTAATAAAGATAAAACCTAGCAATACCTGCATTTTTTTGAGAATAACATAATAGCTTGGCAGAAAAAAATGGCAATAAAATGGGTATCTTATATTGTTTTGTTTAGTCTTTATTACTGTCTCTTCTTTTATTACGGGTCGTCAATTCAAACACTAGTAAAACCGATCATCTCTTTAATACATAAAACTTATTTAAGTTTTACGGCCAAGGCAGTAAATTTATTTTGCAAACTTTTATGGAAGAAAACTATTGCTTTTAATTTCATTAGTAAAGCATTTCGTGATCTGCTCTTAAACAAAAATTCTTTCTATTAACGCTTTCCGAATATTTTATTTGGGGATTGTATTGACTCAAAAACTGCCAGTTCTATCGAATTGGAAGTAATTGCTTTTAGTATTCGATGCAAGTTCTTTGTATCAAGACAATCACGAGAATTAGAAAGTTTATTGACGACAGTATATTTGCTGTGTGGTAAATGGTTTACTTTTTTTTTTATCTAAGACATCCCACGTAGACTTCAAGCCTAAGTACTACCGTACCGTGGGTGTCTGAAGAGAAGGGAAATGTAGTCTATTGACACGGGATTTGAAGGATTGGAGGTTGGGACGGGAAGGGAAAACACTGCAGGCAATTTGTTCCATAATCAGACACTAGGTATGAATGAGCGAGAGAAGTGGCTTGTTCTAGGCTTTTGTAGCTGGACAGTACAGGGATGCATACGTAACGCGGCTCTTGTTGTTCTGTTAGGGACGAATGTCCCTGGGGGGAATAATACCGGCTAGCTCTTCAGAGCAAAATCCGTGGAAGTAGCGGCAGAAAAGGGATAAATCCCCTACAGCGCGGCCATGAGTGAGAGAAGGGAGTTTTCTCATGAGGGCTTGGTCATTGATAAGTCGAATGGCTCTCTTTTGGATAGAATCGAGGATCTTAAGTGTCGAAGGCGATGCCGCTCCCTAGATGTGGGAGCAGTACTCCAGGTTAGGTCTGATTTGGGAAATATAGAGAGTGTATAAGTTGGAAGAGGACAAGTATTTTCTGGCTCGAAAGAGAAAACCACGCTTTTTAGCTGCCGATGTGGCTACTGAAGTAATGTGTTTGTGCCAGCTGAGATCATGTTCGAAAGCGACGCCAACGAGATCGAATGTTTCGTTGTTTTGTAGGGCTTGACCATTCATGTGGATGGGGTAAGCGTTGCCAGATTTTTTGCGTGAGAGGGAGCAAGACTGGGTTTTGGAGGCGTTGAACTGAACAAGGTTCTTGGCACCCCAGTCTAAGATTAATTGACTTAATGTTTATTATACAGGGTGTCCCTTAACTAATGGGACATAGAGCAGCCGGGGATACTAGACATCAAACTAGACCGTTTCAGTCCGGTCAGACAGGGTGTTGAAAGAGAAAGTTTATTCGGGAAAATAAGCCATAATTTGAAAGCGGTTCAATGTATCGAATTAAAAGTTAACATTATTATGTTTTCACGGGTGAGAAATACGAGTTTGTGAACATTTTTATGTTTCACAATAGAGAGCGCTAGTTACATACACTGAGTTTAACCAACCTGTGATTTTTTTCTCACCCGTAATATTAGGTACGTTCCAATTCAAGTTTCTCAAAGAAGGGTTATTTCTAAGCTAAAAAGGTATATTGGTTCGATCTTGATATCTCTAACCGTTTATAAGATATCTCCGTTTAAACATCACAATCCTTAAAAAAAAACAAAGTAATAAAATTGATATTTTAACACAGTGCAGTGCAGTAAATTAGAAACGACGCAGTTAAAACAAGCAAGCTTACTTCAGTAGATGTTGAAAGTGGCCACTGTTTACCTCAGTGCGTTTTATTAAACTTTTGACTAAGTACCGTCTCGCTTTTGAGAAAGTTTCGTGATTGTTTTCAATCACATTGTGATGTTAAAACGGAAATATGTCGAAAACGGTTAGAGATATCAAGATCGAGCAAGTATAACTGTTTAACTTAAAATTAACCCTTCTTTAAGAAACTTGGATTGAAACGGACCTAATATTACTGATAATAAGAGAAATCATAGGTTTATTGAATTCAGTGCATGTAACTAGCGCCCTCTATTGTGAAACTTTAAAATGTTCATAAATTCTTATTATTTCTCAAACATGAAAACATACTAATACCAACTTTCAATTCGATACATTGAACCGTTTAAAATGTATGGCTTATTTTCCAAAATAAAATTTCTCTTTGTCTCTATAACAGCAATCATTTCGAAAAAATATATATAAATATAAATTATATGACTTAATCGGTCTAGTTTGATGTCTGTTGTTGCTCCATGGCCCATAATTCATTGGACACCCTGTATATGCCAAGATATACACATTGACATTCGTGACAAAGTATAGGCAACCCATAATAACACTTATTAATTTTTGTTGCATAAGAGAAATGAGGTTATTTGTGTCAAGATAATAATGAAATTGTGCAACTATGAATTGCAGAGACGCCAACCCATAAACGATAAAATTGAAAGTGGTGTTCCTATCACATAATTTATAAAAAAAAATTGAGAATTAAAACAATTTTCGAAGTCCTCGTCATCTTTGGTTCGCTAAAATACCACTCTTAATTTTGTCGGATATGCTTTAGCATGTCTGCAATTTTTTTTACAAAATCTCCCGTTCGTCCTTGTGCTCAACGAATTTTGGTTAACGTCAGTAATTTTTTATAGTGATAAAAATAGTGACGAAGATGGTTTCATGCAAATAATAATAATAATATGTTTTAACTCGGATTTGAATCTAGTTTTCTCAAAAATATTAAGAGGTGTAGGATAGTAAAAAAGGAATCCATGCAGAAATTATGTTTTGTGCAAAAATACATCCTCTACCTAATACATTTTTAAATACGTAGCAAAGTAATATCGTATTTCATATGAGTAATTTTTTTAAGGGCAATGCGTTTTTGGCAATTATACAATTATACATTATTACTAGGTTATTGTTGGACAATTCTAGCGTAATTTATTTATTTTTTTAGTAGAACAAATTTAAAACGCAACGTCGCAGCAGCGACTTTTACGAAACTTTTACAGTTGTTCGATTAAACAAAAAAAAGTACAGAGTGCGTCTGTAGACTACCCACCCATTCCAATATATGCAGTGAACTTCGTAACATCCTGTATATGCCGAAATAATTTATCTGTTCTGTGTAGATTGTTAAAAAACAACTTAGTATTATTCAAAACAAGGCCGTCATTGCTGTCACTCCACAAGTCGGGAAGTTCTCGCAAAAATATTCATAAAAAATGAATGATTCAGGAGCAATTCGTCCGTCTAATGTAAACGAAGTTTCAGCAAATGTTGTTTCATCGCTTGTACCTGAAAAGTCAAAAATGAAATATGAATATGAAGGTTTACGAGCGCTTTGAAAAATGCTATAGGTAGTAAAAATAAAAGAAAGTTACATATAATAAAACCCGTTTGAATTCCAACGTTTGTTCTTATTATTCTATTTCCATTCCTTCGTTGTTTTAAGGTAGATGTATCACTAAACTCGTTTGCTAAGACCAGCGTTGCCAGAACCACCGCTAAAGCGGTATTTCTACCGCTTTAGAGAGTCGTCTACCGTTCTCCAGTTTTAGCTCTGTAAAATACCGCTTATTCGTTTGCACGCAAATTTGCTAGCGCCATCTCTTGGTGATAATGTTAAGAGAGTTTGTTCAACTATAAATTTGTTTAAAACTAATCAAAGGAATCGTTTGAGTACTGATACTATAATGGGAAAACTACTCAGCAAGCGGCTTATTACAAGTCCTTGTTTTAATTTTAAGGGAAACAATGAATTAAGACGGCCAATGACCAAAGATATTTCACTTTTAAAAAAGATAATATCTATATGGATATTATAATATAAAATAATAGTATTTGTGTTAAAAATCTTGTTTATGTTTGTTTGATATAATATATTAAAATAAGTGGAGTATTATTTCACCTAAGCAAGAAATCGTTTAAGTACTTTTCCATATCGATATATATTTTTTTAAAGTACAGTTATTAAACGTCTATTTTAATTAATTAAAAAATCCAATATTTATACATTCGCATTCTCGATTTCTATAAAGAGAAACAAGATAGAACGATAGGAATATACTTTTTAGTTCACACTATCACACTAGATTTGCTTTCAGAGGGAGCTGCGACCAAACCGTTTTTTCAATCTACCTTTTCCTACCGCTATTTTGGGCCTAGTGCTACCGCTTCTTGAAAAATTCATCTGGCAACACTGGCTAACACTACAATCTTAAGAACTTGTTGTACGCAGTAAAGCGTGAAGTTTTGCTTTTTTTATTTGGGACAGCCTAAGTACTAACGTACCATGGGCGTCTGACGAGAAGGGAAATGTAATCTATTGAGACGGAATTAAAAGGATTGGAGGTTTGGAGGGAAAGACACACATCTGCAGGCAATTTTTATCATAATCTGGAGACCTAGGTATGACTGAGCGTGAGAAGTGGGATGTTCTATATTCTATAAAATTTAATTTGAGAATAATCACAGAAAAAAACAATTGAACAAGAATTCACCCTATTGGTCAGTTCCATGGGTAGTTTATACCAGAACATATTTTAACAATCACAATATTCACCTTTTCCTTCCCGATAATCATGGAGGAATCAGATTTCTTTCTATCCGTGTTGGTGAAAGTGCACTAAAGTCTATTTATTTCGACGATAAACCGAATATAAACAGTTGCACGCTGCCTACAAGTAATCGGTTCAAATGGTGAAATTGAACAGGGCCGCATTGAGAATGAGAAGGAAAACTTTAAACTGCAAAACTATTTACAATTAAATAAAAGCTAAAACAATTACCAGCCTTGACAACCGAACAAATAAAACAACGATTAAAAATCAACGCAAAAAATTAAAACTACAAAACAAGGCAAAACTCGAAAGAAAGTCGAATAGCCTTTTTCACTCGACAGCCTAATTACAATCCTGCGAAATACCGCCGATAGCTCTCTGGCACGCCTCTTTCAATTTAATGTCCGGTCGGCCAATACGAATAGGAAGCTGCTGGAGGCTCGACGAGATCGTCTGACTGTGACGTGTAGGGTTAATATTTACATCGGTTTATCTTTGAATTGTATATACTTTAGATAGAGGCAAATAAAAAAATAATATATTTAAATTTTATCGTACCTTCTTCGTTTGTGGAAGTACTGCTGGTTATCTACTCTGAAAAATTAGTCATTAGAATTTTTTTTTCAGGGGATCCGATTTCTTTCTATCCTTGTTGGCAACAGGAGTATTAGTAAAAGATAAATAAAAACGATGTTGGTGCCAATAAAAAAGAATATGTTCAAACATTTTATCACAGCCGCCTTTGTTTGTGCAAGTATTTCTGGTTTTCTACTTTGAAAGTTGTATCGGAATTGTCATAAAAAATAAATTTCTAATCTGGCAACATACTGTATAATAATAATAATGTAAGTTTTATGATTTTATAGTAAAATACCTCATGTTTTACTGAACACAAACAGCATTTTCAAAAATCTAGTTTTTATTAAGCAAAAACAGTGTCAGCATAGCCACATTAACCTTCTTATTTTATACTATTTAAAACTGTTATCTATCCCTCTAAGAGACACTACTTCCTCTAACCAATAATTCGCAATAAAAGGATTGGAGAAAAAGTTTTTAAAGAAATAGAGAAAAAATAGAAAAAATGAGTAAATATTTTTATTAAGATAAACAAATTCTAATAATGTTAAAAAAATATTCCCTATTCTTCGATATATTATATAATAAAAATGTATCTATAATACAGCCTACCTACAGTGACGTTTGTGAGAGTTAAAGACGCGATAAAAATTGTTTAATCGAATATACCAAGTTGTTTCACAATTTTTAAGTGTAAATGTTGGGTCAGGAAAATCAAACAAACTGTATTTTTTACTAGTACTTGGCTTAAAAATGCGATGGAGCGTAGTTTCAACATCTATTTTGCTTATTGGTATATTGTTTTATTCATAGAAAAATACTCCTTTTTCCCCCAAAATAAAAATATTTCCCCCAAAATATCCTTCAGAAAAAAGTGTCTCCCATAAAAAAGGATCCTCCAGATTTCCCCCCATCCACATGAAAACCATCCAAATTTTGGGGGTAATACCCCAACCTGGAAACCCGGTCTGTCCTCTGTTCTCAACTTTATATCGGGTCGGCGTTCCTGTTAATCATTGATATAACGCCCTGTCCAAGTAATGGAAAGAACAATACAATGTGCCTTCTGTAATATTTCAGTAGTTGTTAGCCAGTGGCAGATTTATAGAACACAGGAATTTAAGCTGCTATCAATGTAAATTTTTTAGGTATATTTTTGCACTGCTCCAGTGGCCGAATTGGTACGGCGCCAGCTTTGCAACCGAAAGGTCGCGGGTTCGAATCCCGCTTCTACCATTGATATTTTGTGATTTTTAAATTGTTGGAAGGTGGTAGAGGAATTCTTCCTCGACCGAGGTGGTACCACCCCATACATCATCTTAAAGGGCTGGTGAAATCTCTACGAATGTTTCCAGTTCTGGATGTCTGAGTCGGATTTCCCCATTACACCTACGCTACGTTACATAGTACTTAGACCAGGGCCCTGAAACTTTAAATATGGATTATGGCTGCTGCCACTTGTCACATTTTTTTAACGAACATGCCATCGAGGCGCTGCTTCCATTCGACAGACAACAGATACATCAAAATTAGACCAATCCAATCAGGTTATTTTATTCTCGGTTGTCTCGCCTTTGTCTTGTCCGTCAGGAATTTTATAATTTCGTGAAAAGATGAAAATTATTTTTATTATTATTTAGTTAGGTACTCGTGTTCCATCATGTCCATCATGTAAGAATTCCTATTACACTAATGTTCCAAATGATTATAAAAACAAAGTTTATTTTTTATTTTCCCTAAACTCTTGCCACACTAGAAGATTGAAAAACAGCTTACTGAATAAGTCCTAAAAACTGTGCCAATTTCCGTGTATTTCCGTATTTTTCATTATCAGGTTGTAATAATGCCGATGCCAGATACAAAATGAGCATAATTGTTATTCAAACTTAACAATTATTCAGACTACAGCCAAAAGTGTTATTTTTTGTAGAAACATCCTCTGCAATTAAAAACCTTTTTGAGCAATTTAATGAGTACTTTCGGACTTACAACGGAGGGCGCCACGGTTGAAATCAACGTCAGAAATGTTGTGACCAATTAGCACGCTCTTAACGTTTCTAACCTGTTGTTCTGTGACTTAGACTTCGGTCTTCGTGGGCTGTCTGAACATAAAAAACTTATGAGACAACCTTATGAAATATGTCATGTTTATGTTTCTCGACATAACCTAACTTTCTACCAGTTACCAAATTTTATGAGTATGAGAGCGAATAAAATGAGAGAGAAAGAACATGAGAGAGAGAGAGAGAGAGAGAGAGAGAGATGCACATAATTGATCTCTCAGATGTAAAATGGGTTTCTGTCATCATTCTCAAATTGGATAGAACATAGGTGTTGTAGCTGGGCAGTAAGGGGATGCATACGTAATGCGCCTCTTGTTCTGTTCGGAAAAGTCAAGGGGGAATTATAGCGGCTAATTCGCCTGGATAAAATCAATGGAAATATTTTGTTTTGACTGTTGTCTGTCGACGTCAGCGGTGAACCCCCAGTAACCTACGCCTCGACTAGATTTATTAAATTATTATTTATATATGAAATTGAGTTGATCGTTACTTGATGAAAATCCATTTTACTTATACCGTAAATGAAACACTGTTTCAGATTTTCACTTAAACTTAAAAGTTTAAGTGAAAATCTGAAACAGTGTTTCATTTACGGTATATTATTTATATCTTTGGATCGTTCTGTTCCTAAATGCTGAAAATATAAATATAAATAAAGCGTTACCGTTTCATGAAACAATGCCGTCATTGCTGACATCATAACACCTTCCCTTACATCACATTTACTTCGAAAAAATCGAAACAAATATAAGAATATGCATACAATCGTGTTATGGACTGTCGCAAGAACAAAAATACTGGTTATTTCTCGGAAAACTTTGTAATGGCGTACTTTCTAGAACAACGCTCAAGGACGAAATCTTCTAAATATGGTGTTTTTTACAACATTTGCAGTACACTAAGAACTGAAAGGAAATAATATTTTTATTATACTTCTTTGAAAACACCTTATTTTCATCTGTTTTAGTAATAATGTAAGATGGGCTTTTTCGGGCTAGCGCACGGAAAGAGCGCACGGAAAAAATTTTCCTGGTCTCCAGTTCTTTCAGTGTGCTGAATGAAGATACCGACTATTTTTTGGCTTTAAAATAGAAATATAGGTATAGGAAAATAAACTAAACTCAAGAAAGTCTATATGCTATCTGATATTTAATATGTACCTATTTTGTATTTTATTTCGTAAATATTTGAATATTTAGATGAATTTCTGAAATATTTTTTGACGTTTTGTCAATCTTATCTGACATAGACAAATTTAAATCACCTTTTAAATGATTTGAAAGTTACCATGAAAACGCATCATACCTGCCAAAGACCATATTGTCAGCGTTGTTAATTTTCTGTCAATTAAATTCATTCTAATAAAATGTTCTCAGAAGAAAGTATAATAAAAAATATCGTTCATTACACGTCCAGAAATGGATTTTCCGTGCTTGCTTGACTTCCCGTGTTCGGCTGCGCCTCACACGAGAATTTGTCAAGCGCGCACAGAAAAATCCTTTTTTCCGGACTGGTAATGAAATATACTATACTCCTTATACCTAGTTCAGAAATGAATACTTCCTAACAGTTATTTTTCGTAACCTAGCAATGACTAGATGTATTGTAATATTGACACTTTCTGAGAAATTTTATCAGAAATATCAAAATTCTTGACCGATTAGCGGAAAATATATTCTTCTTTGAGACAAGAATATTTCTCCCGTGTAAGAGCGTAAAACGTACTTTCCTTGTGTAGGTACAGCGTATCTAAAATGAAAATTTAGTGTAAAAGCTTTTTGCCAGACTGACCCGAATTTAGACATGTTTAGTTAATGCGGCTGTAATTAACTTGACTTATGTTGCTAAAATATGTAAAATACAGGTTTGAATTCGTTAATTAAAATATCAATATTCATGGTATTCACTTAACGTAATGTACAAATGACGCAAAGCGGCTTAATTACTTAAAAACAATTACGGAATTCCGTGAATATAGGCTGAAATTAAATAAGTTTAAATTAATTTCAAAACACCAACATTTAACTGTAGTTAAAAATAAATTTCTGATTGACTTCAGCCTAGGCTGCTTAAATACGTTTCTGCATATATATATATATATATATATATATATATATATATATATATATATATATATATATATATATATATATATATATATATATATAGAATAGCAGGAGGTCACCCAGACCAGAATCAAAAATAGTCCTCATTATTTTTATTTTTCATTTACGGCCTTCTTTCTGCACTAGCGAAGAAGTAAATCTTTGCATTTACGTTTAATATATATATATATATATATATATATATATATATATATATATATATATATATATATATATATATATATACAGGGTGCGCCAAACTCAGTGGCCTATTAGAAGTATTTAGAAAACGACAGAAGACGTTTTTCTGAAAATTTGGGTGTGGTTATAGGAACTGGTGTTCTATCGTTTAAAAATATTTTGAAAGAGGCAGTGTTGCCAGATCATTCTGAAACTCATAGCAACTTCGGAATTTTAAATGAGATACCCTGTATATTATTTTACATTTTGATTCTGATTTATAATACAAATTTTTTTTGCGTATAATATCCTATGCCTATCTCTGATAGTTTTTGAAATATTAATTCATAAGTAAATTTTTGGGGCTAAAACATGCTCCCTAAAAAATCAAATATTTTTTTGACCAAGGCACCTAGAAAGTTAAAATTTTTGCAGAAGTTTCCCAAAATATTGCTTTCTTAGAATCTTGACGAATTTTTAAAGTATTTTTATACAGGGCGTCTCAAAAAAAGTGTATCTTCGTAATATAAATAAATGCAAAAAACTCAACTTTTTTAAATAGAACACCCTGTATTTTATTTTTTTAACAAAAACTAGAACAAATTTCCTACCAAACTGTATACCATGTTCCTATACCTACATTTAACCGTTTCGAACTTACAGGCATTTTAGAAAATTAATAGGTAACTAAATAAAAATGTTTAAAAACATTTAATAGTAGGTTTTGGCAGAATTTGTTTAGAAACAACTGAAAAAGAAAACATGTCAAGTAAATTGGCTTTGGGGAAAGGTCTATTTTTTAAATTATCAAACAAAATGGCAAATAAATCTTATTCTAATGCAGAAATTTTGAATTTATTTTTTATACACGGAGAGTGTAATAAAATTATATCAAGAACATGTAGACGATTCAACGAACTGTATCCGAATTCACCTCCAATGACACCAAAAAAGTTTAAAAGAATGGAAAGAAATATGTTGCAGTATAATAATGTTAAAGCGCCCAGAATTCAAATTAAACCGGTAACAGGTAATGAAGAAAATGAAATTAATGTTCTGGCATATCTTCATGCATTGCCGCATGCGTCCATATACAGTGCAGAAAACGATTTAGGACTCACATATAAATCCATAGAGCGAATCTTACATAATCATAAAATGCACGATTACAAACTTATTACACTTCAGGCACTTCAACAAAATGATCCTCTAAAACGTATAGAATTTTGTGAAATTTTGGACTTTTTAGATGATTTACCATTAAATATGTTTGAAAACTGCTGGTATCAGTTAGATGGAGCACCAGCCCATTCTACCAATGAAGTGCGCATAGAATTATTTAACATGTGTGAAGACAGATGGATTGGTCGACAAGGACCATGGAACTGGCCCCCAAGATCTCCGGATCTTACCCCATTAGATTTTTATTTGTGGGGTACAATAAAAGAAAGAGTTTATAAAACACCAGTTACCACCAAGCAGGATCTAGAGCAACGAGTAAGGGCAACTCTAGGAGCTATAGATGGAGAAGAAATACGGAGAGCTACAACAGACCATGTAACAACGTCTATTCATGATTGCTTAAGAGCAAACGGGGGACATTTCAAACAATTTAGTTATTGGTTTTATTTTTGTATTACTTTTATATTTTTTTTTTGTACAATTTCATTCCTTACTTACCATGTAAGCATAAATAAATAACATTCTTTCATTTTAAAATTTAAGAAAATTTTGCTAATTTGTTTGATAATTTAAAAACTAGACCTTTCCCCAAAGCCAATTTACTTGACATTTTTATTTTTTATTTGTTTCCGGACAAATTCTGCCAAAGTCTACTATTAAAATGTTTTTAAACATTTTTATTTAGTTATTAATTTTCTAAAATGCCTGTAAGTTCGAAACGGTTAAAGATAGGTATAGGAACATGGTATACAGTTTGGTAGGAAATTTGTTCTAGTTTTTGTTAAAAAAATAAAATACAGGGTGTTCTATTTAAAAAAGTTGAGTTTTTTGCATTTATTTATATTACGAAGATACAATTTTTTTGAGACGCCCTGTATAAAAATACTTTAATAATTCGTCAAGATTCTAAGACAGCAATATTTTGGGAAACTTCTGCAAAAATTTTAACTTTCTAGGTGCCTTGGTCACAAAAATATTTGATTTTTTAGGGAGCATGTTTTAGCCCCAAAAATTTACTTATGAATTAATATTTCAAAAACTATCAGAGATAGGCATAGGATATTATACACAAAAAAAATTTGTATTATAAATCAGAATCAAAATGTAAAATAATATACAGGGTGTCTCATTTAAAATTCCGAAGTTGCTATGAGTTTCAAAATGATCTGGCAACACTGCCTCTTTCAAAATATTTTTAAACGATAGAACGCCAGTTCCTATAACCACACCCAAATTTTCAGAAAAACATCTTCTGTCGTTTTCTAAATACTTCTAATAACTTCTAATAGGCCACTGAGTTTGGCGCACCCTGTATATATATATATATATATATATATATATATATATATATATATATATATATATATATATATTAAATGTAAATGCAAAGATTTACTTCTTCGCTAGTGCAGAAAGAAGGCCGTAAATGAAAAATAAAAATAATGAGGACTATTTTTGATTCTGGTCTGGGTGACCTCCTGCTATCGATTTCTGGGCCCTTATCCATCAGCGGATAGGCTTACACCCAGGGTGGCTGAAGAACAGACCACGTTTTGACCAGAATCAAAGAGAGTCCTTATATCCAAAATGTTCGGAAAGGATGGGTAAGATGTAGTGGCTCGCGCCAACTAGTTCACCCAGTGTTGCTCCAAAAATGCTTGGCTGCTAACACGAAACATACTCGAAAGTATATGTCGATGGCGAATCGACGTCGACGGTACAAATGCACCATTGTACAACAATAGTAGACTCACGGATGGAGAGATGTTGATCCGGGAGTACATCGGTTCGTTTGTTAAATTCCTATTGAAATCTGGCAGAAGTTTCGCCAAGGTCTCACTTGGCATTATCAATGCCCACTCGGCGCTGTCAAGTCGTAAACTGATGTACCTTTGTCGTGACACTCGGTATTTATGGGCGCCGAAGGTTGTAGCAGTTTTGGTTGGCTGGCGTTGGCTCCGCCCCCGCAGTCCTTGCTTCGTTAGCTGCATGATAGAATAAATAGAAGGTATGATACCAAACCGTGTCACCGGGTTCGCGCATGACGTCACGCTGTGACTTATTTTTGAAATGTATAACGCGCAATATAGAATTTACGTTAGCTAAAGGCGATTTTATATTAATTCTATTGGCAATATACTTTGCCTCCTGCTTATAATACAAATTTTATAGTATATGATTTAAAATAATCATATAAATAAAGGGATAAATACTACTACAAATAATTGATTGATTGTCTACATCACAACCATACACAGCACATCTCATTTTTACTTTAAAAACATCAAAAAATAGTTGGAAACACAACGCGATCTTAAAAAAGACGTGTTTCGTTTACAAGATGTCGCGGAATTAATCACGGCGTGACGTAAATGGTCACGCCTATCTGCGCGGTATCATATATTCTTTTATCTGTATCATGCGTTGGCTGTTTGTTGTGATGTCGTTGCGGGTTGATGCCCTTCGGCTTGCCGTTTTACTATTATCTTCCATGTACTGGACAAGTGCAGAGCATCGTCCCTTTTATTTCGATAACCGATCTTTGCTATTGAGATGGCTTCTCGTATTATTCTAGTTTTCGACGTTTGTCAGTTGTCTGCAGCTATCAAAGTTGATTTTGTGTCCTGTTTGATGCTTATATTAAAACAGGGCCGATGTAGTTTGTTTCTGATAGCCAGTTTGTATTCTTCTAACCTTGCTGAAATTCGTCTGTTGGTTTGTCCGACGTACATTTTATTGCAGGTACCGCATGCTACACTGTACACACCTTGATTTTCCAGTTTAATCTTCTATTTTGGATTTTTAAATAATGTTGATCTTATGGTTTGATGTGGTTTATGTACAGTGGATATATTATGCTTACGAGGAATGTGACCAATCCTATCAGTAGTTCATTTAATGTGTGGCAATATGGTTTGGATTGGACAACTCGGCCTTTTTAAATGGCCTGCGCGATGTCCCGATATCTCACCTTTAGATATGTTTTATTGGGGATATCTATCATCCAAGGTTTTTGATTATGTGATTTGATTAATGATGTAGATGAGCTGAAAAATAGAATTATCGAGGCTTCACATACTATTACGGTACGCCAGTTGTACAGGGTCTTCCAACGAGGACTGAACAGGGGCTCATTTTTGAGCTTCCTTGTATTTAAAGAAAAATCTAAAATAGCCAATCGATGTACTTTTTCCTGCAGAATTCAAAAATGAAACCAAAAATTTATTTGAACCAGAAACAAAAGAGTTACGCTATGGATAAGGTGTTTTTTAAATGGAACATAGCTTTTTTTATACGATTTTCGGAACGAGTGATTTTTTTTATGTCCGTTCTGATTAAAATATTTAATATTGTGACAGCTATTTTATTAAATTTTAATGTTTTATCCAGTATAATTTAACTTTAACCTGTTTGAAACATACACTAGGTAATAAAGGTAAAATCACCTTGAAATCCTTGAAAGTCAAAAAATTTGACAAATTTACTATAATATTGCAATAAATCTTCTCCTTGCTTCTCTTGCATTTTCTTGGCATTTGTAGAACAAGATAACAATCTGCAATCTCTCATTTAATGAATATTTCATTTCGGCAATATTATAGTAAATTTGTCAAATTTTTTGACTTTGAAGGATTTCAAGGTGATTTTACCTTTATTACCTAGTGTATGTTTCAAACAGGTTAAAGTTAAATTATACTGGATAAAACATTAAAATTTAATAAAAATAGCTGTCACAATATTAAATATTTTAATCAGAACGGACATAAAAAAAATCACTCGTTCCGAAAATCGTATAAAAAAAGCTATGTTCCATATCCATAGCATAACTCTTTTGTTTCTGGTTCAAATAAATTTTTGGTTTCATTTTTGAATTCTGCGGGAAAAAGTACATCGATTGGCTATTTTAGATTTTTCGTTAAATACAAGGAAGCTCAAAAATGAGCCCCTGTTCAGTCCTCGTTGGAAGACCCTGTACAATGTCAAATGACATTTTTGTTACTGCCTAGGGTACTGCTTAGCTGTTAACGAAGGACACTTCAAACAATTTATTTAAATTATTTAGCTGTTTATTGCTTCAGGTCTGTTATTTGAATTTGAAATTTACAATATTGTATGTGGTACGGAACCCTCTATATGCGAGTCGAACTCGCTATTGGCCGTTTTTTATATTTCACACAATTACTGCAGCGCCCACAAAATAAATTATTATTTTTGTCAAATGCCGTATAAACGTACTTATTTCCGGCATCGGCGCCTCTATTTACAGACCAAAAGTGGCCAAATGTATTTATTATATTATATTAGGTTATATAATTATTTATAACACAGTAGTATTCAAAAATTACTTCCTAAGTCCGGAACTGAAATGAGCCGCAAAGGTCCGGGCTTTACTCATAACTTTAAACAATCCCTTCTCTATGTTGCCATTAAATTAGTATTTGTAAGTACAGTTCAGCGCAGCCCATGGCGTGTAACTCACCAGAAATGATTGTTTGAAGTTTTAAGTACGCGTATGGTTAGTTAAGCATAAAAGCGATGAGATTTCACGAAGTTAAGAAAAAGGATAGGCAGTTTTAATTTACAACCTGTTAAACCTTTTGATAATGCCATTTACCAGTAAGTGTCAATAATACATTAATACATTGATATCTACAGGGATAGACAAGACTTTGTTTTATAATAAAATATCCTCATTTTTAAAAATATTTTGCTTCGTTTTATCAACACAAACTATATCGTAGCCTGTACACAATACTCTGAACTATGATTGTTTACAATTTTAGCTTGAGATCTTTAATAAAACAAAGCCTAACACGGGGCCGAAGTTTTACCAAGTAAAATCCTAAAGCGCGCGTTAAAAAAAAATTACTGTATGTACAATCATGTACATATATTACCATACATTTTTGTGATAAAGGTAGCACCTTTTTATAAACCTTCAGAATCAAGTAGGGATTTTTTCTATCCATAATTTTACTTTCTGATAAAAGAGCTTTTTCTCTTCGACGGTAATATGCCTACACACAGAAAAGGCGCCGCGGCGCGGCGTATAGATAATACCTGACATGAAAGCTCCAGCTCGAGGGGTTTAATCTTTGATTATGAGTAAAAATATCACCGAGTGAATTTTTTTAGGAAATAGATTTTTCAGACAAAAACAGGTGTGTGTGTGTGTGTGTATGTGTGTGTGTGAAGATGAGAGTCGGATATTTGCTCAGGTTTACATTTTCCTGATACTTTTCAGGAAAAACAATAAGATCATGCATAAAATTGCTATTATTTTAAGAAGAAAAGTTGTATTTATTGTTACATAACCGAGTACAAGCCCTTTTGCAATTAGAATGAGTTGAAATAAAACGATATTTTATTTACTTACATATTTATCATTATGTATTAACTAAAATGCTTTCATCAAAAGTGCCTGTAATTCAAAAGTAAATTGAACTTTACGCTTAGGCAAAGTACACTGTTGGAGAAAAGTAGAGCAACAAAAAGGTTATTATTAAATGAAATGCCGTTGTACAGTGCCGTAGCCAGGCTAAATTTGATTGAAGGCAAGCCAGGACTTTTACGCCCCTATACCTTATTAGTTTATAGTCTCTATAGTTTTACTATTTGGTGCCTCTTGCCACCGGCGCCCCTAGGCAGCTGCCTATATCTAGCTACGGCACTGCCGTTGAAGGACAGTGATCCAAAGCACTTCTCGCGACTTGTTTAAGAATGGTTTTAGGAAAATAATGTTTCAGTTTTACGGTGGCCGGCACAATCCTCAGACCTAAATCCCAGCGAGAGAACTTGAATATTCTCGGCTTTTGTAGCTGGACAGTAAAGGGATATATAGGTAATGCGTCTCTTGTTGGTTTGTAAGGATTTCAGAGCAGCATCGGTGGCAATACCGGTAGAAAAGGGACAAATCCCTAACAACGCGGTGAAGGGCGAGAGAAGGGATTTTTTCTTGTGAAGACTAGGTTGATTGATGAGTCGAATGACTCTTTTTTGGATAGAATCCAAGATGTGAAGTGTCCAATGTGATGCCGCTCCCGAGATGTACTCTAGTACTCTAGATAGCGTGTGTATGTTGGAAGACGAGAAGTATTTTCTGGCTCGAAAGAGAAAACCAAGATTTTCATCTGCTGATATTATTGAAGTAATGTGTTTGTGCTAGCTGAGATCATGTTCGAAAGTGATGGCAACAAAATCGAACGTTTCTTTGTTCTGTAAGGCCTGGCTATTCATGTAGTTGGGGTAACTGTTGCCGGATTATTTGCGTGACATGGAGCATGGTGGGTGGATAAGGGGCGTTCTACCTAGACCTTACCTCCGTCTTACTGTAAACTATTTCCATGGGATGCTGGTTCATTTCATCTTTTCCTGCAATCTCTCTCAGGTTCTTCTTGTAGGTATTAAAAAACATCAATTTTCACTAAACACTATGTACATTTATTTATATTTATTCACACTTATTTACTTTTATTTACATTTACATAACACTTTGGTTACGAGATCGTAATTCTTTGAATGGCTCTTGGCCGAGAGTTCTTTGAGCACTGGAGGTCGAAAGAGGTTTGAAGTTTTACTTACTTCCGGCTCTGACCGCCTAAGGAAATATTGATATAAGGGGGTACTACGACCCGAAAGAGAACAGGTCCATCCCTGGTTAGAAATGGGGGGGTCTGATGACCCGAGTGGCACTTGGCCGAAAGTTCTTTGAGCTCTGAAGGCTCGAAAGAGAAGCAGGACTTTGCCTGGTTATAAATGGGGTGTTGGGGTTTCTGACGACCCGAGAACAGGACTTCGCCTGGAGAAATGAGTGCTGACGACCCGAGAGAGAGGACTTTTTCCCGCACTCACCACTTTTTTATACTACACCGACTTTTTGTGTGACCGTGTCTGGTCAGACACTTGAGCGACTTTCGTCGAGTCGCTTGACGCGACCCGACGACTCTTCACCGCTGAGTTACTTTGTTAACTAACTGTTGCTCTGACGGAAACTCGAAGAAGAAATGCAATATTACCACCCCTTGTGGAACCCGCTTGACGGGGTTGACCAATTAAGAGTTAACGTGGCGATGACGCAAAATTTGTATGCGAATAATATTTCAGCAGATATTATTTTATTTGTTAGAAAGATGAAAGGGGCGGAGCGTTGATACCTTGGTACGACGACTAGGAGACAGGGGTAGTATATCTGTAGCCATGTTTGGATCTTTTTCATTCATTTGGAGAATTATATTTTTAGAAGGCTTTATTAGGAAATAAAGACAGAAAAATAGAAATTAAAGCAACTGTTGGGTTTCTCCAACAACTGGGTTTTGGCGGCGTTAAACTGAACAAAATTTTTGGTACCTCAGTCTAGGGTTAATTGAAGATCTTGGGAAAGGGATAGGTATAAATCTATATTATCCAGGTCTTGATTTGACATTATTTGTCTGGCAAAATAAATGTTGAAGTGAAGAGTACTATCATCAGCGTAACTGTGGATGGGATTGGTAGTTGAAGCGAGCAGGTCATTAATGTTAAGAAGAAATAGGGTTGGTGCTAGGACTGAAACTTGGGGTACGCCAGCATTGATAGGATGGAAGTTAAATGAGTGAGCGTCCACCACGAGCGCCCGAGCTACTGATTTGGAAACCAAGCTATTCGTTGAAATATTAAAATAAATCATAGGTTTTTAATGACGACTTATTAACAATGAACAAAAACCTGTCAAAAGCTAACTGATCAACTAGAAGATCTTAATTTAAACCACTACTAAATCTTAAACCGATTTAGTGAATCTGAACGTAAAATGTTAATGATTTTATTAACAAATAGTGCACCCTAGAATTATAACAAAATTCTATAAGAACATGTAAAATTTAATAAAAATATTATCTTAAATATTATCGTGTGTTATATTAAATTTATTTATGCTTTTGGACTAAATAGAAAAAGAAATATGAATATTTTTATAACTCATGAAAAGCCCTCTTTTCAAGTATTTAGTCCTAAGCCTGTACCTACCTACTAATAAGCAAACAGAAAGTTAAATAACATTTGAAAGGACGGATAACAAGCTATTTAAGGTATTTTTCTATAACGTGCTTTTTATTATTTATGTCAAGGAATATAAAAGAAGTTGAAATTTAGGGAAAGTTGAGGAAAATAATGCTTTTTGTAGTACTGATCATAAAAATTGTTATACCTATTTATAGAGTCTACCTAGTATTTTTTTGAATATTTATGTACAATGTGAATTTGCGAAAATATTTTTTAAAGTATATTTTTTTCAAAATAGTTTTTGTTCACAAAATGTACGTTCAAAAATTTTGACATTTCTGATAAGATTTCTTGTAGAAAAGGGCCGATATTTCAATTCATCTAGTCGTTGCTAGGCAACGAAAAATAATTCTTAGGAAATATTAATTAAGCACGGTTAACTTGGCGAGAAAGTGCCTTATATCACAGGCGTGTTGAAAAGTACTTTACAACACACGTGTTGAAAAGTACCTACTTGTCAACATGACATTGAAATAGATGGTGCCAATTTCATTTGTTTTATTTTCAGCATACTTGATAAAAATGTTAGTCTTGAAAGTGAGGGTTTTAAAAGACAGAAATTGAGGTTTTTTGTAAATATTTTTGTGGTCGTAGAAAAAATATTGTACATTCCTCGTGTGAAAGTAATTTTCGCACACTCGTGGGATTATCGCACTCGGCTGTCGCCTCGTGCGACAACATTCCCACTCGTGTGAAAAATGTCACTTTCAACACTTGTTATGTAATATACTATTCCTTAGAGTTTGATTGGGTTTGATTGGGTTATTGTACTGCAAAAGTTATTAAAAGCACGCCAGTTCTAAAGGAGTTCCAGGAGTTTAAAATTCAGGAGAAGTAGGTATTTTCGGCTTAAAAAGAGAGTTTTATTTGGATATTACCACAAATATAACATACTAAAAGAATAATATTATTATCATATGTACTGTTCACACTGATAAAATTAAATCTGTCCTTGTAACAATGTGTCAACACAAAAAAAATGTATTAAGTATATTAAGTAATTATTAAAATAGATTAGAGACTATAAAAATATAGACACACACTCGAATACACCGAAAAGCCGGTCTCCCTTGAGACATTTGGTGGGTTTACTGGTTTATGGTTTAAAAGTTTATTTGTCCACCACTATATATACATGTAGATACATAGTATACATGTTTATACAGTGTGTCTGCTTAAGTTCGCAGCATATGAGAAACTTTTTTATTTTTAATTTTACGAAAAAAAGTTATTCGTCATAAAAAGTTCTGCATGGTCCAAAACCTAAAATGCAACCATCAGATATCGACATTTCCCATTCATATACGAGGTCTGTCAGAAAATATGAATTTTACCATTCAGTAAAATACTTCGACCTCGTATATGACTGTGAAATTTCGATATCTGCATTTTAGGTTTTGGACCATGCAGAACTTTTTATGAGGAATAACTTTTTTTCGTAAAATTAATAATAAAAAAGTTTCCCATATGCTGCGAACTTAAGCAGACACACTGTATAATGGTAGACAAACAAACTTTTAAACCATAAACCAGTAAACCCACCGAATGTTTCAAGGGAGACCCGCTTTTCGTTGCACGGCAGTGTTCGTCTAGGTATTATTTAGTCCATGCTACAATGTATATAAAATACATGTTTGTAAGTCTTGTGGAATGTAAATGTGTGTTTTGTCGGTATATTAAAGGTAGAAATAAATATTTTAATTTTTGATGATTTTCTTACAGCTTAATAAGTGACAATACCGTCACTGATTATGATACAGGGTCACTGAAAATGGTCCCCTTAAAATCAAAGGAACAGACACGCTCTTTCGCTGCTCTATGGTTTAGGAATTCTATGGTTTCACGTTTCCAACTGAACCACTTTGCTCAAATTTGACAATTATTCATTGTACTGTCGTATGTTTTGGTGCTTATTTCGACCGAAAATGCACGCAGTCTACGAATTGCTTCCGTATAACTTTCTTCAGATTTATAATTTATTTATTTATTTATTCCCAACAAACCTGTGTAGTTCATTACAGGGAATTAAAAAAAAAATAATAATATCAATAATAACAATAATAGTTATTAAGCTAAACTAACAATAATAAAAATTAAATTTGAATTAACATATACATACAGAATATAAACATCTACACATTAATGCACATCCCTGTACATACATTACATATTGATATACATATACAATACATATTATATTATACATACACACACAATACATATATGTATACATATAACTACTTTAATAAAAAAATAATATTTAATAGAAATAGGTTATTTTCCCAGAAATATTTTCTTAACCATTTTTTAAAATTTTTTTATACTTTTAATATTTCTCAAGGTTATGGGCAGATCATTATATGTCAAAATTCCATTGAATATTAACGAACGTTTTCCAAAATTACTTTTTACCTGTATTAGTTTTATATTGTCGTTTTGCCTTGTATTATGGTTGTGTTGAGTATTTACTTTATCGAAACAAATATTCGAATATTTTTCTCTAATTATCATCGAGTGAATAATTGTACACTGTTTAGTTTTAAATAGGTTTTCTAAATCAAGTAGTCCTCTAGGTTTATATAAATTCACTGTTGGTTCGAGATAAGGTAATTTATAAATGCATTTAACAGCTTTATTCTGTAATCTTTTTAATGGTTTTAAAGAACTCGTTGGTGCCGAGCCCCAAATGGATATAAGATACTGTAATTTTGAATAAATAAGTGAGAAATAAATTATTTTCAATACTTTGAAAGTTACAAAATTTCTTATTTTAAATAAAATACCAATAACTGGGGCAACATCATTCCTAATTTTCTGAATATGTGTTTTCCAGCTAAGGCTTTCATCTAAATATAAGCCTAAAAATCTTATTGTATTTGAATATTTTATTTGATTATTATTAAAATATATATTTATAGGGTAATTTTTTTCCATTTGATTTTTGTTTATAAACATAAAATATGATTTCTCAAAATTTAAAGTTAATTTATAGAATTTTAGCCATTCATTTATTATATTTAAATCATGTTTAATATTGTCATAAATTTCTGAGATATTATCTGCATAATAAATAATTGTTGCATCGTCTGCGTATAGTTTAATATTTCCTTTTAATTTTAATTTCGAAATAGAGTTAATATATATTAAAAACAATATTGGCCCCAAAATGGAGCCTTGTGGTACACCACATGTAATTATTTTTTTAGAGCTTTTTATGTTGTTAATTTCGACAATAATAATAATAACTTTTCACCGTAACCTTCTCGATGTGTTTCGCTAGACAGAGATCCTCTGTCTAGCGAAGTCCATCGAGAAAGCTATGGTTTTCACAATAACAACCCGTTGCTTTATCGTGTATCGTTCCATGGCATAATCGCAATTTATCTACATGACAGCTGTCAAATTTTCATGACCGAAACGAAAATACCGCGAAATTTAAAATGTGCGTTCATTTTGGGACACCCTTTACTTTATAAATTTTCAGAAAGGCTCAGAAATAAATTTATTGTACAAAACTTACTTATCTTATTCCTAGATTTGTGAGTTTAAAACGTTTGATTATCAAATTACCTCGATCTAGCGTTAGTGACTCTGGCCGTGAATGTTCTTACATTAGCCTTAAATCCTTTTGCTTTTTTATTTCGTATTTTTTCTCATCTTTATGTCAAATCCCTGACACACATATATTCTATATTTTCTAATCTCCATTTATTGTACCCTGCCAATAATTTCCGCATCGTCGGCATCCTAATGAAGTGTAAACACAGTTTTATCACCGATTTGATTTCCCATTCTATCGCATTTCGTCTCTTATATTGTTTTAGGGTAACACCGCCGTCAAAACCAATATAAACTGAATTGACACACAAAGGTAATGTACATACATTATCTATATTTGAGACCTAGTTAAAAAAATCGTTTTAAATTTAGCATTATAATAATAATAATTGCTGTCATTAATTAATAGTTGTTATTGTAATGGGCTTAGATATATGACAACAAGCCATCGACTAGCTCTAATGTTACGGGGCAATTGAGTTGATGGGGTTTACTAATTTTGGTTCATTAATACCACATGCTAATAACTAGAGCTCCAAAAACTTCGTACCCAACCATGAACGTCAAGCGGAGAGGAGCGCCGACAACGTTGTCCAGGCAGTATTGTGCAGTTGGTTCGACGGTTAGCAAACGGGATCGGGAGTCGATTGATGTAATGCAGGTACAGTACGTCGCGATATTTATTGAGAGGACGACGTTGGGGCACGAGTATGAGTAAAGTACAAGTGCGAAAAAACAATTTGCTAGGGCATAATGTTCGGAGATTATTATTTCCGGATCTAAAATATGATGGGACTCATCTCTGGTGTTTAGTGTGTCATAAGGAGTTATTATGTCGGAAAAGATCTCACTGCGAACGACATGTTAACAGTGCAACGCATAAATTAAAAAAAAAAGAGCGGCTGCAATTCCTATATTGAGTTTGTAGTAGATTTAATATTTATGATATGTGTTTGTAATATAACTAATATACCATTTTATACTCTCGCAAAACGACCGTTTCGTACGTTTTGGTAAAAATATAATCCCGATTGGACATTGCCGTCTGACCAAACGTTGCGCAATTATTTATCAAGTGTGCGCAAAAGAATAGAGAATAAAATTCGTCGTGAAGTGAAGGGTAAAAAAGTGTGGCTAACTACAGATGAATCAACAGATTTAAAGAACAACTCAGTGGTCAATCACACAAATTAACCATCTCATACTACTTATAAATGAATACTACAGATTAACCAGATTTAATGAAAATCATATGTATTACCTAAATTAAAATCAGATCGTTCTATTCCTGTTCATTCCGACTAATGAGCATATTTGGCCCCGACAACATGGAATCAGTTTATTATGTTGGATAATATCGATTGGTTAGTGAAATTGGGGCACTAATACATTATGCAGATATTCTATGTTTAGGAATTGCTTTATCTGTATTAAAAGCTAATTTTAATCAATTCTAAGCTCTATGGATTTTTTTGTATTCACCGGTGTTAATTTATTGTATCAGTTTCATTATTATTTATTAAATAATTATTTATCTAATTAAAACAATTACTATTGCTACCATCAAATAACAGTTGTTAAAGTAAAGGCCAAGATGTATGACAACAAGCCATCGAAAAGCTCTAAAATAGCGGGGCAGTTTACTTGAGGATGGTTTACTAATTTCAGTTTATTGATGCCACATGCTAATGAAAAATCAATGTACTTACCAAAAATAAATGTACACTCCTTAACATCATTGGTGTGGGCCAATAAACAGATCTGATTTGACGCCACTTACAGTATTATAACAGTCCAATACCAATAATTATAACTATGTTAGTAAACTCAAAAAGTGCATATAAAGAATCAACGTTAAACGCAAATTAAATGTTTAATTTAAAGAGAAAAGAACGGCATCGTAGCATATTAATCGAATGTATTTATTGAAAAGGAAACTGATAATTTTTAGCTAGCTCTAGGATGTTGCAACGCCTTTATAATGCTAAAACAGTTTTTTTATAAAACTGATAATTCAAAACATTTGGATTTCTTCTCGATTATAAAACTAAGTTGGTACTTATCTTGATGGGAATGTGAGATCTCTCCAAACGCTCAAAAAGCCAAGTACCTGTGTTTAAAAAAAAGTGTTTAAAAAAAACCTAAACTGTAAAGGAACTTGTGACTGTACAAGGTATCCGAAATAAAATGTCCCACTCCCTTATCTCAAAAATTATTTATAACCGTTAAAGATAACAGTTAAATGGAAGGTTTTTTTAATGTTTGGCGATTTTTTTATAGAGCTAGAGTCAAAATTAATCATGCAAAGTACAATGACGTTGGTGACGGCGGAGAGAAAAATTTTAGTTAACCACTGGTTTTTAATCAAGACACACAAGGTTCGAGAGAGGCGACGTCGCAGTAATCTTTCCGCCGGCATCAACGTCATTGCACTCTACTGTGTCTAGCCACCAGTATTGTATTTATTAAAGAAAACGCAGTTTCAGCAGCTTTTCTAATTTTATTTTACGAATAATCATACTTTTAGTACAAGGCGCGACCTCTATTGAGGAGACGCAGACGTATCAAAACGGGAAGCCGCTAACAATCTTAGACTAAAACACTTAGACGAGTAATACTAAATGTCATAAACATCTAGAGTAGCAATGTTCAATATACTACAGTACCTATTTTATGATGTTTGAGGTGTTTACTTGTACGTAAATAATTTCTTGGCAAAACTGGGCACATTATTAAGAAACCTAAATATATAAATAATAATAAAAAAGTGTATTTTGCTTGTTGCGTTGATATCACTAGTTGCCCACAAAATTTTGACCCACCCGTATAAAAACTCACGGGCCGCGCCTGTTTAGCACCCCTAGTTTAAGCTTTACGTTAACATGTAAATTGACACTTATTTTTGCTTATCTTCTTACGTCACTTGGGTAGTAAACTATACCGAGAGGTAAAATTTTTTTTTTAGTTAAATTATCATAGTAATTTTCTTAAAAATAATATTTTGGGTTTGTAATGACTTCCTTAAACCATTTATGCAATAAAAAAATCCATGCGTTTTCCTCATTGATGCAATAAAAAAATATATGCATATTTCCTATTGCATTTTACATGTCTCCAGGCACCTGTGGTACCTACAGGTTGAACTGTACAACTTAATTTTTTTTCGAGATTCACTCAATATGCAGACTTTTTTTTATCTTAGGGCCGTTTCACACACGACTGATGATCAGTCCTGAAGGTCGGTCCAAAAAATGAACTGAGGATCAATCGATTATTTTCTTTTCACATGGATGCGATTCATCAGTTTTAAAAATGTATTTGCAGAGCGCAGAGCAATGCGTTGTGCGCAAAAAGATTATTATTATTAAACGTATGAATGAAAGTCTACTTGTCAGGGGTACATATAAATATGCAAAAATTGAGAATAAATTCTCTAACCACCTGAAAATTCCTTATACAATAAGGATTTCAACAAATGATGGTAAAACAGCTATTCTCCGGGCTATATGCCCCTCCGAGCGCTGAATTACATACCAAAATTTGCCGTATTTTCTTCTAACACAGTTAGATAAGAAAATACTGTTTCAAATGCAAGAAACTACCAGGAAGAAGGAAGCTTTTTCTTTAGTTAGAATGTCGTCACCTGCAGACCGGTTTCGAACTTGTTGGTTCTCATCAGTACAGGATAGACGAACATACCAACCTTCCGAAAAAGTAATCCCTTAAAGCTACAACTGTCGTACTGCATAAGCAGTGAGACACAGGCAGCGCCATCCATTAGCAGTTTCAAGCATTCAGAGTAGTTTACCGTAAGGTAAAATTATCAAACGTATGAATGAAAGTCTACTTGTCAGGGGTACATATAAATATGCAAAAATTGAGAATAAATTCGAGAATAAATTCTCTAACCACCTGAAAATTCCTTATACAATAAGGATTTCAACAAATGATGGTAAAACAGCTATTCTCCGGGCTATATGCCCCTCCGAGCGCTGAATTACATACCAAAATTTGCCGTATTTTCTTCTAACACAGTTAGATAAGAAAATACTGTTTCAAATGCAAGAAACTACCAGGAAGAAGGAAGCTTTTTCTTTAGTTAGAATGTCGTCACCTGCAGACCGGTTTCGAACTTGTTGGTTCTCATCAGTACAGGATAGACGAACATACCAACCTTCCGAAAAAGTAATCCCTTAAAGCTACAACTGTCGTACTGCATAAGCAGTGAGACACAGGCAGCGCCATCCATTAGCAGTTTCAAGCATTCAGAGTAGAGTTTACCGTAAGGTAAAATTATCAAACGTATGAATGAAAGTCTACTTGTCAGGGGTACATATAAATATGCAAAAATTGAGAATAAATTCTCTAACCACCTGAAAATTCCTTATACAATAAGGATTTCAACAAATGATGGTAAAATAGCTATTCTCCGGGCTATATGCCCCTCCGAGCGCTGAATTACATACCAAAATTTGCCGTATTTTCTTCTAACACAGTTAGATAAGAAAATACTGTTTCAAATGCAAGAAACTACCAGGAAGAAGGAAGCTTTTTCTTTAGTTAGAATGTCGTCACCTGCAGACCGGTTTCGAACTCGTTGGTTCTCATCAGTACAGGATAGAAACCGGTCTGCAGGTGACGACATTCTAACTAAAGAAAAAGCTTCCTTCTTCCTGGTAGTTTCTTGCATTTGAAACAGTATTTTCTTATCTAACTGTGTTAGAAGAAAATACGGCAAATTTTGGTATGTAATTCAGCGCTCGGAGGGGCATATAGCCCGGAGAATAGCTGTTTTACCATTATTTGTTGAAATCCTTATTGTATAAGGAATTTTCAGGTGGTTAGAGAATTTATTCTCAATTTTTGCATATTATTATTATTGTTACAGCGAAGAAAGAAAAAGTTCAGAAATATTTTGATACATCCGTTATGTCTAGAGTGGCATAAAAGGTGTATTTATCACCCCATATTCAATGTAAAGAGATGATACAATCAAACTTTTTAAGTATCTTGTATTATCAGGAACCTCCGCTCAAGCTGCACCTTTTTATCACGATTTTTGTATTCCTCTGATGATATATCCCATATTACTCATCTTTTTCAATGGCACTAATTAAAATGTGCGCCATTTTCCATATTTAACGAGTAGTGAAGAACGGAAAAAATAACCTAACCCATAAAGCAACACCACATCCAAAACGCATCCATGTGAACCGCCAGGTTTCACCAATTACTCCAACCGATCCTGAAGATACGGACAAGCCCGGGCTCAATCGGTGTCCGACGTTTTTCATCGATGGTATATGAAAAGGACAATTTAAAATAATGGCCCGGTCTCATCAGGATTGATGATCAGGACTGATCAGTCGTGTGTGATATGGCTCTTAGAATTGCTTGGTTGCAAAAAGTTCCACTTCCACTGAAAGGCCCCGTGAAAGCCCTAAGGATGTTTCCAGCTCTGTATGTGTGAGTCTAACTTTCCTAGGTACACCCACGTTACATGGAACTTAGGTTTCAGCCTTCGTGGGCTGTAAAAGCAAAAATAGTATATTACATAACAAGTGTTGAAAGTGACATTTTTCACACGATAATCCCACGAGTGTGCGAAAATTACTTTCACACGAGTAATGTACAATATTTTTCGTACGATCACAAAAATATTTACAAAAAAACCTCAATTTCTGTCTTTTAAAACCCTCACTTTCAACACTAATATTTTCATCAAGTGTGCTGAAAATAAAACAAATGAAATTGGCACCATCTATTTCAATGTCATGTTGACAAGTAGGTACTTTTCAACACGTGTGTGATATAAGGCACTTTCTCGCCAAGTTAACCGTGCTTTTTTTCTCACTTTCATAGGTGGTCGTAGGAAAAACCTTTTTTATTTTGGCATCTCTCGTAAAATTTTCTTACACTGTATGGAATACTTTGTTATTATGAGCTCGCAAATATTCCTAAAATATTTATTCCCTTTTGTTGATCCAAAATTATGTTGTCTTTTAAACTACATTTTCGAAACATAACTTTTTGTTGATACTTACGTTAGGAAACTAAGTCGTCATATATTCCAAAGTACACTCTTGTACCATGCATAATTCAAGATATGTTCGTATTTCAAATATAAAATATTTTTCTGCATTTCCTTTTGCAGCTTTCAACTAAATCACAGATAAGTCGATGTCAAAAATATTTTACATTCACTGCTAACTCAAACGTAGTTTCAGTAAATATTAAAGCACTTTTTAGATTAAAATAGTTGGTTAATTAGATTATAGTTAAGTTTTTGTATTTGCCAACAGTAATGTCGTACCCAGCTAGTCTTTATGTGTCACATAACTACTAAATATATTTAGACAAATAGTAGATTCAAAACAAATTTAAAAAAGTATATTATGATACATAGTCAGTAATGGTCAGATTCTCTAACGCTAGTCCGATCTATTTGACAGGTAAAAGTTTGAAACTGACAAGTAATAAGACAACTAAGTTTTATACTATGAATTTGTTTCCAAGGTTTTCTGCAAATTTATGAAGAAAAGGACAATTTTAGTACGTGCCGTTTACAATAATAGAATTTAATTTATTATACTACACGGTCCAAGATGAAAATCATTTGGAAACCAAACATTCGCTGAAATATTAAAATAGCTCACAGGTTTTAAATGAGGGCTTACTAACATTGACAGGACAAGAACTTGCCCAAACCTAACTGATCCACTAGAAGATCTTAATTTAAACCAGTAGTAAATCTTAAACCTTTTTAGTGAATCTTTTTTACTTGTATTCTGCCCTCCTCAGTTAAAACGTCCTAACTACATATTTTCCGTTTTCGAATTATATGCATATATTGGTTGTCCGACACCATATTAAACTGTCCTTACTGTAAATTTATTGTTTTATATGTCTATTTATTTTTATAAATGCTAAATAGGACGTTCTCAGTTAGGAAGAATAGATGAATATGGTATCGGACAACCATCGGGCATATAAGCCGAAAATGGAAAAAATGTAGTTAGGACGTTTTAACTAAGGAGGGCAGTATTATGCGAACTACTAGCAGTTAAACTGAGCACACCTTCTGAAGATGCCAACCACTCGTGTTGACGAAAATTCAAGAATAAGAAACAACCGACGACGGCCTAACAACCCAGAAACCATACAAATATTGGGCGAGGGCCGCGAAAGCCTTTCACGATTTAACTTATTGTTATACTAGTTAATGTTTGGTAGAAATACCTTTTGGTAGTCATGAAAACAATGTTTTTTAAATAAATAAGTGAATAAAAAATATATTATTGAATGTTAATGACATTTTTATCTTCTTGGTAAAAAAGATTTTGTTAAAGAAAAATAAAATTAATATATAATGCAGAGGTAGCAGCTTCCAACCCCCACAGTGTGTAAAGATGATTTGTGCATTACTAAATCTGATGTTTTACGAATTGATCCACTTGGATTTCGAATAATCGCGCACAGCCTTAACATTCTTAGAAGCAGTTACAGTCCTTGGACGACCACGGTGTTTTACATTTACAGCTGATGATGTTTTTCTAAACCTCTGCATCCACAATTTCCCCAAATTCACGTAAAGATGCGTGAAAATGGCCAAGCGCGCGAATATTGGCTCCCCTTCGCTCCGCTGCTCTCCCGCTACGCGACATCTTTCGCGCGCTCGGCCATTTTCACGCATCTTTACGTGCATTTTCAACCGGTTTCGTAGCATTTTATGGAAAAATTAAAATATACATACAGGGTGGTGCAACCAAGATGGGGTGGACGATTGTGAGTAAACGGTGAGGAATTTCGAAAAAATTTGTTTTGGATATTATCGATAGTCAGACACGCTATGTTTTAAAATTATAGCCATAATACAGGGTGGTCCGAAAAACTCGTGGCGAACCAAACTTGTATTTTTTTAAATGGGACACCCGATATATTATTGTTCCAGTTGATTCTCCTGTTCGTTACGATCATTTTGATATAGGGTTTATTGGGTCTAAAACTTACAGTAAGGGAATGAGAGGCGGTTAAAGTTGAAAAAATGCTCACAGTTCGGCCATTTTTTAAAGAAATGTGAAACAGGTATGGAAAAACCAAATATTCCATAAAACGTTACATATCCTTGAATACATTAATCACTTGCAATTTGTTTAAAATTATACACTGTTATACAGGGTGGTCAAGTTTTGCAAATACGTCCTGGACTCATTTTTTTTAAATGGAACACCCTGTATATTTTATTTTCATGTTAAAGATAACATTACTAGCTTTCAAAAAATACCATACATGATGCCTTTCTGACCAACAGTTTTTTAGTAATCTAGCCGTGAAAGCAAAGTTTCTTCATTCTAATACGATTATACTGAATTTACGTTGTTTATTATTGAAATGAAACAAAAGACTGACGAACTTGTCAAAGCTACTGCCGCATAATCCATTATTTACAAGTTAAGTGTATGTGGCCCAATAATTATGAGGTAAGAAAACTGAGACCCGAAACTTTTACATGTTTATTAGAGATATTTCAAAAAACAGAAAATATTGTTTTTAGGAAATGCAAAGTAATTAATAAACAAAGATAATCAGTTATCAGTATTATTAATAGTGTAAGGAAATTAATTAAGCAAAAACAGAACATCTTTTAAAATTATTTAGGTATGTACTTACTTGTTTATATTAAATTAGGTTTACAAGTAAGTACATACCTAAATAATATTAAAAGATGTTCTGTTTTTGCTTAATTAATTTCCTTACACTATTAATAATACTGATAACTGATTATCTTTGTTTATTAATTACTTTACATTTCCTAAAAACAATATTTTCTGTTTTTTGAAATATCTCTAATAAACATGTAAAAGTTTCGGGTCTCAGTTTTCTTACCTCATAATTATTGGGCCACGTACACTTAACTTGTAAATAATGGATTATGCGGCAGTAGCTTTGACAAGTTCGTCAGTCTTTTGTTTCATTTCAATAATAAACAACGTAAATTCAGTATAATCGTATTTGAATGAAGAAACTTTGCTTTCACGGCTAGATTACTAAAAAACTGTTGGTCAGAAAGGCATCATGTATGGTATTTTTTGAAAGCTAGTAATGTTATCTTTAACATGAAAATAAAATATACAGGGTGTTCCATTTAAAAAAAATTAGTCCAGGACGTATTTGCAAAACTTGACCACCCTGTATAACAGTGAATAATTTTAAACAAATTGCAAGTGATTAATGTATTCAAGGATATGTAACGTTTTATGGAATATTTGGTTTTTCCATACCTGTTTCACATTTCTTTAAAAAATGGCCGAACTGTGAGCATTTTTTCAACTTTAACCGCCTCCCATTCCCTTACTATAAGTTTTAGACCCAATAAACCCTATATCAAAATGATCGTAACGAACAGGAGAATCAATTGGAACAATAATATACCGGGTGTCCCATTTAAAAAAATACAAGTTTGGTTCGCCACGAGTTTTTCGGACCACCCTGTATTATAGCTATAATTTTAAAACATAGCGTGTCTGACTATCGATAATATCCAAAACAAATTTTTTCGAAATTCCTCACCGTTTACTCACAATCGTCCACCCCATCTTGGTTGCACCACCCTGTATTGTTCAATTAAACTTGTACTTTTCAAATCCGTTTCAATAAAATTAAAATCGGACGATCCATAGAGCATCCAGACCTCTTGCAAAATAGTGTGTTGAAAAATTAAAATGACGAATGTGGCAAAACTAATCGTCGACCAGCGTCGGGGTTTTGTACATATAAAGTAGCTATAAATTACTACTTTTTCCCAAAGTTTGAGCCCTCTACGTTTAAAAATGGCCGATTTATGAATTTAAAAAAACTCTTAATTTTCCAGTTTTTCCGGATTTTCTCCGTTGCTACTTATCATTTTGACTTATTTTTGGTCTCTACAAATCGTCCATTTACATAATTAAGATTGCTTCATTACTTTCCATTTTATAAGCAATAAACTAAAAAAATCGCATTTTTTTGCTTAAAAATGTTTATAACAAATTAAAGGAAAAAAATTCAGAGTTGGAAATATAACAGGAATCATCTACGGATCGTCTTTCAGATGATGGCACAGGCGGTTTTCTAATAAGATTAATGTCAAAAAATCGCTAATATTTTGCTCTGTTGCTTGGCCTATCTAACAAGTTCACCGTTTTACCTACAAGGCTATTTAAATTTTCGCGATATTAAGTTAAACGTGTATAATAACAGCCTGCATTTAAAAAACTGCAATGGGTTCAGGTACATCATTACCCGTCAGCATAAACAAAATAGCGTAATGCCACAAGCAAAGATAGATATTGCAGAACCACTGGTAAGATATTGATTTTTCTGTTCGCAAATTAAAAAATATATTTTATACAATGTTTAAGTGTCATATTTGTCAGTGTGTTATAGAAATTTAAGCCTGTGCAAGCTGGCTTTTGAAGACTGGGTACCCCTATGTGGATTTTTCTATATATACAACGATTGTTTATTAACTGGTTTAAGTAAAAGAACATTGGGTTTGACTACTGATACTGCAGAAATATGCTTACCTTTTATATCAAGCCATATATCTTTTGAAAAAGTACTGACCACAGGAATATTGCCATATCAAGCGCATAACGTACATGTATGTAAGAAATGTATTTTACTATTATCCGAACCTATATAAAAAATATACACTAAATAGTCTTGAATTTAACGAAATGTATAGTAGGGTGTCCGTTATTTACCAAGTTGATTTTTTTCTTGCGACGGCCCCTACATTTTTAGTTTATCGTCTAAAACAAATGCCAGACCAAAATAAGCCCTTAATATTCAGAATAAACCTTGCCCTAAAGACGATACATTTCCCATTTAAATTACATGGGATTTTGACACTTTTTACAATTATTTTTTTTTCTCGGACAAGATGACATATAGCAATGAGATATACATGCTCCTATAGGAAATTTAACGCTCTACAAAAAAGATCTCTTATAATTTTTCGATTAATTCACTCCTTCAAAAGTTATTCAAGGTACTAAATGAGACTTAGCGCGTTTGCGTGAATAGAAAATCCGTGTGTTGGCGGGAATGCTTGTAGTGTAATTTTGAGTCACTTATTGTATTGAAGGGAAATTTCATGAAAGTATACAAAAATTTATGAAATTCAATAAAAATTAGTTGACTGCGTGTTATAAATGAATAGTCTCAAAAATGATTCAAACTAGAACCAGCTACCTGTTATGCGGTATGTTATTGTCCATGTTTAAATTTTTTTTACCCTAATACCACCAGAATTATCTATTTTTAGAAATAAACTAATAACTTTTATCCAAATAATAATCACTTTGCCGTAAAAGTAAAAAATCTGAAAATTTACATAGGGTTCAAATTTCACCTTGAATAACTTTTGAATGAGTGAATTAATCGAAAAATTATAAGAAATCTTTTTTGTAGAGCGTTCAATGTATATCTCATTGCTATAAGTCATCTTGTCCGACAAAAAAAAAATTGTAAAAAGTGGCAAAATCCCATGTAATTTAAATGGGAAATGTTTCGTCTGTAGCGCAAGGTTTATTCTGAATATTAAGGGCTTATTTTGGTCTGACATTCTTTTTAGACGATAAACTAAAAATTTAGGGGGCGTCGCAAGAAAAAAAATCAACTTGGTAAATAACGGACACCCTAATGTATAGTTACATATGATTTTTTATTTGGTTTTCAGCAATAAACAAAATATTTATATAACTCCAGAAAAGTACAAAACTTACCCTCGGCCATTGTAATTATATTGTTTAACTATATTATTTAACTAATAAAATAATTTTAACTGCTTTTATATCGTTTAGTTTCTCACCGAGGTTTTGTTCAATTAACGTAGCTCTAGAATCCGCGGTGCGTGCCAAATATTTATATTTTAATTCAGCTCATTGGCCAGTGTTGCCAGATGAGGTGCAGAGAAGATCGTTTAACTCGGCTACCGGAAATCGTGTAAAATCGTGTAAAGTCGTAAAAATATTAAATACTAATAAAACAAGTAATAAAATATCATATTTGACAAAAAAACTTTATTACAATATTGAAACGCACTAACACAACCTTTCTTTTATTTTTATAAATAAGTAACACAATGGTATTCTTTATAACTCGATTTGAAATTGGTTGATAGTAATAAATCATTTTTAGCAGCCGATTCCATAGGCGCACCTACCTGACGTGCCGGTTTGAACCCTATTTACTTATCCGAATAATTTAGTAATCATTATTGTCATAACAGGTAAAAATAATTATGCCGAGAATTCCGGGAACAATTAATACACAATGTTACTTTTCAGGTAGTTACGAAAAATTAGGTACCTCTACTTATTGGTATAAAACTGTGAGTCATTTTAAGAGCGAACAAACCTAATGCGAGTATTCTAGGACACACATTTGGGTAATTTTTGAAAATGGAGAGTCTTTCAGGATTTATTCCAGTTAAGCGAGCTGCGAAATCAGCGCTAAGCATTAGTGAAAAGATTATTGTGCTTAATGTATTTAATGCACTTAGATATCAAAAAAGTGCAATAAGTATCGATTCTGCAGTGGAACTTTGTTCAAAGATGACAGGTATTGGAAAAGCAACCATCTACAGGCTGATGCGGGAAGAAAAGACAGGAACCGTGACGCCACCAAAACCATCTCCAGGAAGGCGAACAATACCGATCGATGAGGACGAAAAGGCCATCATAAGACGAAAGGTGCATTCATTCTATTTCAATAAGGAGATCCCTACTTTGGATAGAGTTTTAGGGGCAGTAAAAGAAGACTTTCCTGCAATCAAGAGAGATAAACTATGGAAAGTTCTAAGAGAAATGAATTTTAGATGGGAAAAACATAGTCGGAAGTCTCATTTGCTCGAAAAAGATGAAATAGTATGTTGGAGACGTAATTATTTGAGAAAAATAAGAAAATTTCGCAATGAAAACAAAACAATTTTCTATTTGGACGAAACATGGCTGAACGAAGGCTACACAGTTGGAAAAATATGGACAGACAAAAATGTGACTTCTCACCGGCAAGCATTTTTAGACGGTCTATCAACAGGAATAAATCCGCCCTCTGGAAAAGGAAAACGATTAATTATAACTCACATCGGTAGCTCCAATGGATTTTTAGAAGGTGGACTATTATCATTCCAATCAGTTCGTACAGGCGATTACCACGAGGATATGAATGCTGATGTTTTTGAGGAGTATTTCGAACAAATGATAGAGCTGATTCCACCTGGCTCCGTCATTGTGTTAGATAACGCTCCGTATCACTCCAGAAGATTGGAGAAGATGCCTACAACTGCTTGGCGAAAAGCAAAAATTATCGAGTGGCTTGTGGAGAAACAAATACAATTTGAGGACAATATGGTTAAAAAGGAGTTGCTATCAATTGTAAACACCCATAAACATCGGTTTCAAAAATATGTTGTTGACGAAATGGCCAAAAAACAAAATATAATAGTGCTTCGGCTCCCCCCTTACCATTGCGAATTAAATCCGATCGAACTGGTATGGGCTCATGTGAAAGGTTATGTGGCTAGAAAAAATACCACTTATAAAATGAGTGATGTTCAAAAACTCTTTGAAGAAGCGCTTCAAGAAGTCAACGCGGGGAAGTGGCAAAGATGTATAGAGCATGTACTAAAGGAGGAGGAAAAAATGTGGCAATTGGATAGTTTACTGGAGAAAACGGTCGAACCACTTATTATCAATTTAGGGGAAGAAGACAGTCCCTCAGATATTTCATTTTCTGATGATGATTAATTTAAAGCGAAGAACTGTAATGACTTACTATAAATTTTATAGAATTTCAAATAGAAACATTTTTCCAAATTTACTTGTTTATTAGTTGCTTTATTGTTATTAGTATTATATTTATTCAAATACAAGGGTAACAAATTATGCCACACATCCGAATGTTCACTAAATTATATAATTATTGTGTTTAATATAAACTTAAACCCACCCGAAAGCACGTGCATGAGTGCAAAACATCACAGGTAGAATACTACCGCTTATTGTTCGAGCCTCGGGTTAAGCTTTGTATTCGACGCCCTTATCAGATCTATAGGAATGGAAAGTTTAATAAATGCAAAAGGGTCTAGACTTTCAATGTATATACTATTTAAAACTTGGCAATTTAGGTGGACCACTCTGTGTACGTGTTTGACGGATTTTAATGATTTATTACTATCAACCAATTTCAAATCGAGTATAGAAACAAATAAAATAAATACAGAAAGAAATTATGTAATTAAAAACATCTTACGAAGACTCATAACCGCTAGAGTCTTTACTTTCATGATCTGGTAAATACCCATAGCCCGTTCGGCAATGCAATCTTTTCCATCGTTTTCCTCGGAATTTTTGACGGTCACATGACCTATTATTCAAATCAAATCAAATCAATTTATTCCTGTTCTCAACATAGGTAAGTCTTACATTCGTCATAAGTAATAAAGTACAAAAATAATTTTCACAATAACAGTCATAGTTTACACAGAAACACTTTTAGTCAACATATTAAAAATTTAAAACATTAAAATCTTTTCTTTACATAACAGTTTTAAAATGATCCTAATCAAAACAATCACACCTGACTCAATGTCCACTCCCACCCCGAAGAACACTGCCTCCAGACCAGAGAGTCCTATGGGACCTGAACATTTGAATTCAAAAATTCGTCTATGCTATAAAATGCCTGTCCCAGCAGATAACTTTTGACTGTTCTAGCAAACGAGTTTTCATCCTTATTCCTTATATGTACAGGGAGCCTATTAAAAAATTTAGGTCCATAATAATTTGTGCTAATGAATGATTTAGACAATCTTAGATAATCAACATTTATATCACAATTAAACCTAGTATCATGGCCATGACGTTCATTGCGGAGGCTATAGTCGTTGATATTTCTTTTAATGTAATTAAGACATGCCATAATATACAGAGAGGGCAAGGTCATTATCTCAAGCTGAACAAATCGCTGCCTGACCTCTGCTCTAAAATCCAAGCCAGCCAACACTCGGACAGCTCGCCTCTGAAGTTTAAAAATTCTAGTTGCCTGGGCAGCATGATCCCAGACTAACAGGGCATAGTTACAGTGAGACTGAAATAAAGCATGAAAGGCCATCAATAACACCTTTCCCTCAACCGTTTTTTTAAGGTTTTTTAGGAGAAATATGGTACTAGATAGTTTGCTAGCCAACTGGTCTATATGATTATTAAAGATAAGAGCTCCATCGAGATGAACTCCCAACAGCCTAACCGTGTCTGTTGACAGCAAGTCCCCGGCGCCCCCATCCCGACCCACATCTCTAAGAGTAAAACATATTTTCTCCGTTTTATTAATATTTAACGACAGTTTGTTTGCACTGAACCATTCCTCCAGTCTGTGAATGGCGTCCCGCATTTGTATAGACAGGGAATCCAGACTCTTACTCTTCATAAGTGCTGTTGTATCATCAGCAAAAATTACCAGTTTATCATCCGTAGACATTCCTATGTCATTGATATAAATGAGGAACAGCAGAGGACCCAATATGGACCCCTGTGGCACCCCATGCCTCACCGGCAACGACCCAGAGAGCCGCCCCCCAGCGAAGGTCCGCTGCACCCTGTCTGTCAGATAACTATAAAGCAATCCCACACTCTGATCGCTCAGTCCGTAACACTTAAGTTTCAGAAAGAGCGTGTCATGGCATATACAGTCAAAAGCCTTGGAGAGGTCACACAAGACCGCCCCCACGTGCTGACACTCCTATTATTGTAAACAGTACGACCGATCACGTGCCTCTCACTAACTCCGAGCAAAACAATGGAAAAATTGCATTGCCGAACGCACTAACAATAGCCTACTATTGCCAAGTTTTTTAGAAATATTTTTGTTTAAAATGAAATCGAAACATGCTTTATTTGCCATGAAACTTTTTGTGTACAAAGAACTTCTATTGTTTTTGTTTTTAATTTATTGCGAAATTGTGTTTTAATTAGATTGATTCGTGAGAACACCCTCTCTACAGCCGCACTCGAATGAGACAAACAAAGAACTTGGAAAACAAAGTTGGTTAAATTAGGGAATTTTAGCGAATCCCCTAACTTTACATGGGCAAATTCCTTCCAAAATATTTCAATGTCATTTTCAATATCATCCACCGGATAATTTTTTAGCAATCTCCATTCATTATACAGATCCTGAAGATTTTCAGGAAAAACTAAATTTGGAAAAAGCGCTGCTACGTCAGAAACAGTGTTCTTTTCTATCGATATTACATAGATGGGATCCAAAAATTTCAATTTTTCGATGGCGGAGTTTTTTAAGGGGAATCTAAGTAAATATTTGCTTTGTACTTTCCACATAAAAATCTAAACATTTCACTTTAATTGAATGTAAAACTTTTCTGTCAATTTTACTTACGGTAATAATTGATGCTCCAAAGTACATATCGTCAATGGGTAAAAAATTTCTTGGAGTTTTGTAATCAATTTCATATACCATGCTGTTCTCTAAAATATCTCTTTTAATAAAACATTCCAAGTACCCAAACAACCCAAAATGCACGAGCAGCTCTATGGGATTCCCAGAATTAATCGCCAGTCGCCAGTGTCGGTCACATGTCACATGAAAATTTCTTCATCAATTAAGACAGGAGCAGGGGCGGTGTTGCCGTGTTGATAAGAATTTAATTCAAATTCTTTTTTTGAATGCTGTTGAAATTTTAAGATTTAATCATTAAGAGTGAATAATTTTTTTTGTCAAACGGCAAAAATCGTAAGATTGGGCACTTGATTCGTGTAATCGTGTAAAAATAGTGAAATCGTGTAATTACACGATTAATCGTGTAATCTGGCAACACTGTCATTGGCTGATATTCAATAAAGATATTTAATTCTTTAAGCCTCATAAATAAAACGTAAACAGTACGCAATGCTCAGCTTTTAACATCCAAAACATGTTTTGCTTTTGTGAATGATCTTTATCCTGACATAGCATATGTAGCATAAAGTATGTTTAATTTAACTGTCCATATATCTATTTCTGTTCTCTAAGTTAAAGTAATTCAAGCTTAAACAATAATTGTGTTGCTTTTTTCTTTTTAGACCGATTCACTACCGAAAGAGAGTTTTAAAAGTACCATTATTTTTATATTTTAATGTCTATATAATGAAAACAAAAAGTTTTTAAATTTTTATTGTATATAAATATACATTAAATGTACTTCTTCGTGCGCCGACGCAGATACCCTCCGATCAAAAATTTCCCCATTCCAAATTTCTTGGAATTCTGGGGGTTTATTGGCTGGGGGAGAAGACTCGCAGAACTTGAGAGCACAATGAAAAGATAATATATGGTGAGGGCGCAAAACGTTGATTCCAAGTTATAAATTCTCCCGGGTATACATCCTCCACAATATCCTCTATGAAACCCACTATGTTTGAGAGTAAAGCTATATAACAAAAAAAATAATTATAACCCAATAAAAAAACCAAAAACTTGTGCAAAACTTACCCTCTGTCATTGGAATTTGAGCTTCAGGAATAAAGTGGAAACTCTTGCTACTAGTCGGACCTTAACTCTGGGGAAATTTGATACTTGCAAACTCAAACTCACAAAAAAAAATTTGTATCCTTTTTCCAAAAAAAAGAAATGTATTTTTCGAATTGTCATTGCATATTATACGCAGATGACTTGCAATAAATTTAAATAGGTACAACAGATTCTATACTATAGTTATAGTGTGTATCACTACAATCATCAGATATCCATATCGTTAAGATCGTCCTTGTGTCCATCCGTCCCTCCGTCCGTCCGTCCATCTGTCCGCCCGTCCATCCGTTCGCCCGTCAACGTTCTCACCCACAAACCCATGAGGGGATCTAGACACCTGTAATTTGAATCGTAGCTATTTTTTAAAAATTTTGGTGAAAGTTATCGTTATACTAATAGGTATGCCGAGAATATGTTACATATATTCCATTATTTTTAGCCCCTTTAAGTGGTAAATTTTCCAAATATTGCTGTAATTTATAGTTTTTAATAGCCCTGTAAATATCGCATATTAATTTTATCGTATCATCTACCTGTGTTTATTTCCGCGAGCCGCGCCGGAATGTGACTGATTGCTATTATTATATACAGGGTGTCTAAAATAGGTGATACCACTATTGCTATCTCCGCAACGGTAAAAGATGCAAGGTCGGTTAAATTAGAGAAAATGTGCCATTTTTACTCCACATTTATATTCCGTTTACGGAGTTGCCAAATTCTCTATACTTTCTTATCTACAGAGGATTTTTTAAAAATAGTCAAGAATTTATTTATTAAATATCTGGAAAGCTATTATAGTTAGAAAAAAGTTGTTTTAACAAAAATCAAACGATTTTTTACTTATTGTTTTTTTTATATCATTTGTTTTTGATGTTACTGATACTAACTTGTTTTTTTCAAATACGGACCTGGACTTTTTGCTGCATTTGTTGAAAGAATACTTCATACCCTTTACAACTGTGTATCACTTGATTATGTTTTTCGGCGTTTTGGTGAAAAATAGTATCATCATCAGGATATTCTAAAAGTACGGACCTGGCATTTTTCAAGTTAATGCGCCATTTCACGGCCTATTATGGCGACAATTAGGTCAGAATCAGTAACTCCGGATTAAATTGTTTAAACTGGTAAATTGTAACTATAATCATGATTACTAGCCAGGACCCTCAAGTTTGTAAAATTGGTCCAACGCCTGAAAAAAGCATAAGCTTAGTTTTAATTATAACAAATCCTAATAATTAATTCTTTGAGGCGTTATTGGCTTCGTGTGGTTAGTCCAATCGCGTCCATCAACCTGTTCGTCCGCCCGTCCATATGTTATACTTATAATTTAACGCAACTTCAGAAAATAAAGTAGAAAACGGATTTTAGATTCGAATTCCTTATAATCCGAACCCAGTAAATATGACAATGGTTTTATGCTAGAATATAGTTAAAGGTCTTGAATTTGAGATAATATGGTTTGTTTTCAAAGCCAGTAAATAGTAATTCAACTGTACCAGCAGAAGGAGTTGCAGCAGAAATGAAACTATTCGGTAAAATAGGATTATTTATTATTATTTTTTAAACTGAAAGGTGGTTTTTGGGATACGAAAATATTAAAAACGTAAATATTGAAGACGTATCATCAAGGGTGCCTTTTAGAATATGTGGTAAACGTAACCACTAGTTAGGTGCTGTTAATAAAGGTCGCTAAATATCTGATCTGAGTCTACTAAACTTTTGCTCTCAATAGCTCATTGGCTTAAGTGCAATTTGACAAACTTTAATGACCAAGGGGTTCTGGTTAGTAATCACGAACATAGTTTAAAATTAATCAGTTGAATAATTTAAACCACAGCGATAGGTTGTGAAATTGTGCCTTAACATGGAAAATCCCAGGTCCGTATCGATAGAAAATCCTGATGATGTTGTTATTCCTGATCAAAACGTCGAAAACCATAATCAAGTGATACATAGTTGTAAAGGCTATGAAGTATTCTTTCAAAAAATGCAGCAAAAAAATCCAGGTCCGCATTTAAAACAAAACAAGTTAGTATCAGTAACTCAAAAAAACAAATGGTATAAACAAATCAATAACGTTACTTTAGAGAAGGTAAAAAATCGTGTGATTTCTGTGAAAACAACTTTTTTCTAACTATAATAGTTTTTGAGATATTTAAGAATTCAATTTTTGACTATTTTTAAAAAATCCCCTGTAGATAAGAAACTATAGAGAATTTGGCAACTCCGTAAACGGAATATGAATAGGGACTAAAAATGGCACATTTTCTCTAATTTAACCGACCTCGTATCTTTTACCATTTCGGAGATAGCAATAGTGGTATCACCTAATTTAGACACCCTGTATATCTATCTTTGCTTGTGGCATTACGCTATTTTGTTTATGCTGACGGGTAATGATGTAACCGGGACCTGAACCTCAATATGCATGAACAAAATATCTTCGTCTTGCTACTGTACAAGAATAGTTACTGTTGGAGTATGCCTCAATATTAGACGCGCGATGAACACCTGACCAACGCTCCTTTTTTACTAAATAATTCGCATCGATCTACTATCGAACGCCGCTAACTCGACCCCGCTACATTACACGGTTGCCAAGTTATTAGAGTTTGAAAAGGGACAGCCATTCCTGGACACCCTGTACTAATCAAATAAAACACAAACCAAATAGAACTTTTTGTAAAATAGAATAAAACGGAATTATGGGATTCGTCCACGTCTTCCCATTTCAAAAAATCTTTGCCCAAAATTAAATATTCCAAACACATCCTGTCCTATCCGGGCAATCGTAGATTATGACGTGTGGCGACATTTGAAAGATATCAGACGTTTCTCCCTGCAGTGACTTCTGTTCTGTTTAAAATTCTTTCAGTGGATTGCGGTTGGATTTTCCGAGATTGGAAATCACGTTCGGTGTTTTGGAATTTATTTTTAACACTGAACTTTACTACCCTAGTCGGAAATGGACAATACTGGATTTATTCTTGGACTGGAGATCATTAGAGCCTTTAGGAGCCAACTTTAGTTTTAAACTTCAGTGAAATTAATTTATTCTATAGCAAGTTTGTGTGTTATAATGACTGGAGATTGGAGAATATTTTTGAAAATTTCACACGTCACTTTTTTAGTCGCTCAGAAGTTTGTTTCTGATTTCGTTACCATGGCAACCCAAAAAAAAAAATTCCGGAAATTTTCATCCTCTCGGATACCCTGGGCGAAATTAATAAGTGGAAATTTTTCTGTCAAATTATTGACATATGATCATATTTGACATTTTGCTTTTATATAAAAATGGAATTTTATTTTCCCTATTAAACGAGATAATTATACACAAAAATGATTCGACTTGTAAAACAACATTTTATTTCCAATGTGTTGCACAATCTCTTGAAAACTCCTCGCGATTCAATGATGGTGAATACATCGGTGAAGAATTTATATTAATTATATGTCTTTGCTTGACTACATAAATATTAAATTTTGAAACAATTTTATTTAACTTATCTTTTCTATTTCGTGTAAACTTGGTTAAAACTTCCAGTAGCTTTCCTTGTACTACGCTGAAAGCTTCTTATTTTGGTTTTCCTCCCTATTACACTTCTCAATCAGGTATGATAAGTATTTCAATTTTGGGTGGCGTTTTCAACTTCACAAAGTTTTTCCCAGTATGCGCATAATGTATATTTCTCCACAACCATTTAAGAATGTAGAAATTCCGAAATCATTTTTAATAATAGAACATATACATTCTTACTCTTGAGTTAGAATATTTATTCTGAAACATTTACTTCTTATGTGTTTCGCATGTATTTTCATTCCATAACAAGGTACGGTATGAATATTCTGTAATCGAACCAAACGACATAGATAGCCGTGGATTTCAAAATTGTCAGTGACAGATGCAAATGGTGGCGGTGTCATAATTTTTGTCAGCAAAAGCTTCAATTTAAATGAAATAATGAGTGAAAAATCGAATGAATCAGATATAGAATGTGACAGTACTCCACCTGAAATAACAAATTAATGGTTGTGGAGAAAATATAGTCTGTTACTCAGTTAGAATGAAAAAACTCAATACTCGTGGTTCCTCACGCTCGCTAGCGCTCGCGTTCGGAATTTTCCACTCGTATAGAGTTTTTTCATTCTAACCTTGTTACAGAATATACTATTCTGTCCTTTTTTCATTTTCTATAATCTCATTCTTTAAAAACTTCGAAAACAACTTCAACAATAGAAAGCTTAAACTAGTTAAACTGTCGATGAAATAATGATAAATAACTAATGACGTTTTGTTTCAAAGCCATCCCTGTTAAGCTATAATGTGCTGAAACTTAGCTTTACCATGTCGTGTATAAAACATGAAAATATATTAAAAACAGCTTTCCACCTTTTTTAGTGAAGAAAATTTCTTTCATAACACACAAATAGAGTTATCTTAAACAATTTTCAGTAATCTTTTTAGAATAAAAAGAGTGGAAAGGATATTATTTATCCATTATGCGTAGATAGTAGGGGACCCAATCCCGGTCAATATTGTGATCCCGGGATTTCGGGGTTGAATTTTTTCTAATCCCGGCATCCCGGGATTGTTTTTTTAGTTTTTATATTCCATAGAATAATGCCAAACTTTTTGTTAAAACTAGTAAAATATTAAAAGAAAATAAAATGTATTCGAAACAAACATTTAAATAAGAACTGCAGAATAGCAACTTAAGTATTTTTAGAGAAAAAAGAATAATATACAAAGGTTTGTTTTTTAAATATAATATCAGATTTTTCTTTAAGAACATATCGCAAAAAGATGAAATTAACCAATGTTTCGTCTAGCATAGAAGAACGAAATTTGATTAAAATCAAACCCGTTGCCGAGAATCATCTCTCCGCTTCTACACAAAAAAAGGATTTTCAACTGCAATTTTTGCGCGAAGTTCGAAACTTGTAAAACGTGATCCCATTGGCTGTGTCATCAAAAGTGAATTTATGACTCATAATGAGTACATGGCGAATTCTAGTGTTGTAAGGCCATCAAAAAATCAATAAAAATGGCTCTTAATGCGTGATCCCATGAACCATCCCTGCACTTAAAGTTCCTAAAATCCTATTAAACTCGAAATCGGTCTAGGAACCTTCCAATCTGCAACAGAAACTCTCATTTTTGCAAAATTTTGACACATTGTATCTTAATAATTGCAATTCTTTGTTTTCAAGGCAATCTTTGAAAATTCAAAAATTTTCGAGTTTTGCATGTCCCGATGCAAATAAACCGAAATGAATAAAACGAAAAAATAAGCGATAATGAAAAAATAAGCGAGTTAAATTAGTTGGAGGTATTCTTAGATAATTAGCGGATAAAATAAACTCAAAAAGAATCACTAAATAAGAAGAATAGTGTGGAATAATGTCGGTTAAATATAAGATTGCTCAGAAAAAATCAAGATAATTCGGTTTTTACCCCTTAAATACGCTCCTGGATGAGCCATTCGGTATGCATTTTAAAGTGTCATTATCCCTTTATAAAAAGTGTTGAAAAATTGAGAAAAAATTAGATAAGAAAAAATACCGAGTGCTTCAAATATCGAGGACAAAAAAATTAAAAAGTTGAAAATTAATAGGCGATTGCTTCCCTCCTATAAGGAATAAAGCAACTAAAAAATATGTGGATCATGTATTTCGACGAGCTCTTTCCGATGACGTATACGGGGTTTTAATTTGAACCATTTTGACCCCACATAAAATTAAAAACCGTGAAATATTAGGGTCAACAATCGCGATTTCAAGCTTTTCCCAGGTTTGGGTAAATGTATTGCAGAAAGAAAGTATTTGAAATTTTAAAGTTTCACTTGTGAATCCGTTTTTCGATCCGACGTTTTATTTTCGAGTTATTAGGAACCAAAAATGGGTTTGCAAATGGCATTTTTCGACACAAATTCCAAAGAATTACTTTTCATTTTCCGATCCTCGCCAGTTTCCATAGAGTTCTGAAGCTCCGAGTCTTCTACAACCTCCGAAAATTTACATCGATTTAGTTCACTTTGGTGACCTGTACCCGATTTCAAGGTGGAAATCGCGGAAATTTCGAATTTGAGGTTTAATAGCTCCGAAACGAAACATCCTGTATAGCTGAATTTATTTACTGAAGCTAGTTCAACTATTTCTCTATTAACCCAGAAAATTCGATTGCTCCTTCTCTGACTGTTTCCGAGAAAAACAAATCTGTTCGACATTAGGATAAGCTTTACGTTAACATGTAGATTGACACTTATTTTTGCTGATCTCCTGACGTCATTATTTATTAAGGACAAATGGCTGGTTTTTAAATTGTAATAGACCATATAAAAAAATATTACTATCTAGCAATTTTTACAAAGTAACTGAGTTTTAAACTATCTCATCCTATCCTCATAAATAATTCATGACATATTCGTATTTACGGACATATAATATTACCATGCATTTCCTTTTGGAACTTCAAGGTAATATATTCCAATCACGTGCCCTATCAGGAGCAATCAAAGATGATGACATTCGGCTACATTGAAAAGATATCCTAGTTTTCTATCTGTGACTTTTATCCACTTTAAAATCCTCTTAGTGCATTACCAGCAGGTGCAGTTTAGAAAATTTCAAAGAAACTGTTTGGTTTTGAGAAATTTGTTTTTCACTAAACCTAAAATTTACAATTTAAATACATAATATACCCTAATTTTAAAAAAATGATATTTGCAGGGTAAGTTAAGGGCTACCAGCACTATAGATTGCATTTAGTTCACTGCAAACCGTTTAAAATGTTTACAAATATGGCGTAATTTTTCCAATTTCTCGAAGACTAGACATATAAACAGATTAATATTTACAGTGTAAGTTAATGGCTACTAGAACTATAGTTTGCATCTAGCGGCGTTCACTTGCAAGCCGTTTCAGTTTTTTACAAATTTAGCTAACTTAATTTTTCCAATTTCTCAAGAACTAGACATGTAAATAGATTAATATATACAGGGCTTACTAGCATTAATGTTTTCATCTAGCGGCGTTTACTTGCAAGTTTTTTACAAATTTGGCTGCTAACTTATTTTTTCCAATTTCTCGAAAACTAACCATATTGAGGGTCATCTAAGAGCTTCTAGCACTATAGTTTTCAACTAGCGGCGTTCACTTGCAAACCGTTTCAGTTTTTTTTACAAATTTGACTAACTTAATGTTTCCAATTTATAGAAAACTAGACACATGAACCGTTATGGTTTAATTTAAATGAACTTTTATGTACGTCCTCTATTTGTATTTTTAAAAGTTGGCAACCCTAGTGTAATCTGCTACTAAAGACGACTCAGCCGAAATAAAAGGAAATCAATTAAACTAAAACTCCTAGGACCCAACATGGAGGCAAGGCAAAAAAGAACTTATACAGCGTAATCGTGGCATGAAAGCACAACAGTACGACAGAGGTAAGAACTACATATTCATTTGTAATAAAAATAATGGGCGAAAATCGGAAATCCTGTGACAAAATTGAACTGTCACACAGCATACGTAAAATTGTGTCATAATTTAAAAAGTGACTATCATAGCAGAATACATTGTTATACATTATTCTATCGAACGATTTAACGGAATTTAAAATCTTATTCGCAATGTAAACATAAAAAGAGCAGAGATGCATTACTAAAATAAATACCTATTTCTCATTTATTGGTAAATAGCTACATATAAAGTATGATATTATATTAACCTATTGCAAATATTATAAAATCTCCCAGTGTGCACTTCAGTTAGCAAACTTAACCTGAAAATGTCCCGGTGTACATTCCATCTTCATGCATAATTCGTGGCTCATTCCTATTTACGGATATCTGATATTTTCGTGCATATATGCTTTTAGAAACTCAATATTCTGAACACGTGTTCCATCAGATCAGAAGTTATTCTGGATTACGATATTCGACAATAATGATACAAAGCACTTGCAAGCTTAACTAGTCTTTGCGGGTGTTTTCTTCTCTTAATTAATTTTAAATTTAGAATGAATTCTGGAATATTCCTACAGGATTGGGTAATGTCGGGAATAAAGGGTTAGATTTTTATTTGGGGGGGGGGGGGGGTGGTGGTAGCAAAATTTAAACTTCTTTTGGCAAAATTGCAAAATGTTTTTTCTTTACTAAAAAAAAAAATTCCTAATATATAGGTTCACTATTGAAACCCCTGCACTTGGCATGGGTCCCGTAAGTAGCAAAACAGAAATACACAACTTTAAAATTTCAATATCCGCCCTGCAACTGTGTGTTTTTAAATTGATTAATTTAAAATAATAAATAATATGTTTCCCTACATGTATTTATAAAATATATTATCTCAGTTTCTTTTTATCCGATAAGTTTATTATTTAATCGATCGAAAACCCACTTTAAAGTTGTTTCTATTGCATCTACTTTATTGTAGATAAATAATAGTTTGAAGTGTTGCTGCTAACAAATTGAACTGCGTTCTTATAAGTAACTTTATTTTAATAAAACTGATCAATTAAAAAAATATAGTTTACTGTTATTCCGTTCCTACACAGTAACCCTCGTAAAACAACTCGGCCCGCTTAAAAATATCGCTTGAACGCATCGCCCTCGTAAGTTGGGATTTCAGACTTTGACCTCGCAAGTCTTGCAATTCAGGGAAATACATTCGGCTGCTGCCGGCAATGCTTTTATCTTAGACCATCAAAGTGCCGCGTAGGAGTGAACTTTCATGTATTATATGTTTGGTGCCACGTCTCTCCACATGCTACTTGTCTAAACGCTTACCTTTGTTTTCGAAGTCAAATTCCTCCTCTGATTGGATAATGTCGTATTGCGAAGAACAGAAAATAAATTGGATAGAGTATGTGACGCTAGGAAATGTGGATGTTTTTTGTGTTGCATAACAAACTTGTTCAACTTTAGGTCTTGTATACTGACATTCCGCCACCCTTAAGCATACAATATTACAAATTTAATAATAACAATCAGTTTGGTAAATCAATTGATATAGGTGTTATACGAGAAAATGCTCCTTTGCTTTCGGACTATCACAGAACTTGTGGATTCATATACATTTCTATATAGCACCCCTACGTTAAACTTTACGTTAGCGTGTAGATTGGCACTTATTTTTCCTTATCTCCTGACGTCACTGAGAGCGAATGATTGATTTTTAAATTGTAATAAATTATTCCGATAAGTTAAATATTTTTTAGTAAAATTGTCCTGGTAATTTTCTTGAAAATAATATTTATGGGTTTGTAATGACTCTCTTAAATGCTTTAGCAGTAAAAAAATACATACGTAATCCTTATTCTAACATATTAACTTCGACTCACCACAGAATATAAAAGTTTTTATTTCAAAATATTTTAGTAGCAAAACTATCTAAATAGAAATCGTAATGGGCAGAAATAAAAATCTTCCAGTAAACAGTTTCATTAGGAAAATAAAACTTATAATGTCCTGGTGCATATTATATCGTTATGCATATTTCGTGGCCTATTCCTATTTACGAGAATGTGATGTTTTCGTGCATATACGCTTTTAGAATTTGAAGCTGAATATTCTGAACATGCCTCAAAGGTAATTTTAGATAGTCGAAAGCAGTGATACAATGCACCTTGGAATTTAACTAGTTTTACATTTATTACTTTAAAAATTCTTTATTTCATAGGATCACACGCTTTGGTTATTTTTTATAACTTCTTTGCACAATCATGTTTTTTGTCACTTACTGTCATTATTGACACTACCAGTAAGTTGATTCTACTGAATGATTATTATTTTCCCTAGCAACCAAAGTATACAAGCCGTATCTATGTTGGTTAATGCAGTAAGTGAAGCTGTGCTTATATCTGCTGCTAAAAATTGACTAAAAAAAGAAAACAGTTAATATAGACTTTATTTATTTAAATTAAAGTTCTTCTTCTTTCTTCTTCTATTATAGGCCCCTCGGGCCTGTTCGTTCTTCGGTTTAATTGCCTCAGTCGTGGATGTTATCACTCCAACGTTTCCGTGGCCGTCCTATATTGCGTTTTCCAACTGGTGCCTTGTCTCTTGCTATTCTGACGATTCTTTCTTGGCTCATTCTACTAATATATTGGTTTCCTGGTTTTCCTTTCATTTACTCAATCATTGACGTTTTCCACATTACATGCTCGTCCATTCCATTGTCTTTCGAATAAAGTTTTACCTGCAATTTTTCTGGATTTTCATTTCTGTGTTCTCCAGTAGGCGTTTTGTCTTTGTTGTCTCAGGGCGAGTTTCTGATGTGTATGTCATAATGGGTCTAATAGTTGCTTTGTATGTTCTTGATTTTGTGTCCTGCCTGAGATGCTTATTGCGCCAAATAACTGCATTGAGACATCCTGGCCACTTTATTTATTTTTGTAACTTGTTGGCGTACTTCTTCCTATGCGTCCCCGTAGCTTGTTATTTATAGCGAGGTATTTAAATTTTAGCTTTTTTAGCTGATTTTGCATCTAAGAGGTTCCTTGAACGTGGTTAAGCATTAACTTTAACTAGTCTCACTGAATGAATAGGTCTACTAATCTTTGAGACTCATCCCAGTTTTATGCAATCAATACAGCGTCGTCGGCATAACATAGTATTTTAACTTCTCTATCGTCCATTTGATAATTTCGTTCGGTAAACATGTTTTATTCTCTCATCCATTAATATGTTGAATAGGAGAGGACTTAGCGAGTCGCTCTGTCTGACACAGGTATTAACTGGAATTTCCTTCGTTAGTGTGCCATTAACTCTTGCTTATACTTTATTCTCCGAGTATATATTTTCTATTGCCTGTACTAAAGTGACAGGTATATCCCTATCGTACGATGGACCACATCAAGCAATGTAATACGGTCGAAGGCCTTTGTTAAGTCTATAAAGCACAGATAAGCCGGTCGGTTGCATTCTATCGACTTTTCCACTGATTGCCGGAGCACAAGCACTGCACCAACACAGGATCTACCTGTCCTGAATCCTTGCTTTTTTTCGGCTAGTATCGTCACTGCATTGATTTTGTTGGTAATTATTTTTGTTGTGAGTGTCAGCGTTATGTCTAGTAGGTTTATCCCTCTGTAGTCACTAGGTTCTTGTTTGTCTCCTTCTTGAACATTAGAATAATTGTGCTATTCTTGCATCGTTTTGGTATTTTGCACTGGGAAAGTATTTTTTTGTAAGTGCTTCGTTAGTTCTAGAGTAAGATGTTAGCCTCCATATTTTAGAAGCTTAGTAGGTATCCCATCTTGCCCTAGCGATTTACGATTTCATAAGGACTTTACTGCTGTCTCTACTTCCTGATAGCTTACCTCTGTATCTTTTCTTTTTGAATTAGCCCTTTCGTTTCCTTTAAACAAATTTGTTAAATACTGTTCCCATGTTTCCACTGTTAAAATGTTGGTTCCGGTGAGTTCTGATATTTCTTTACGTTGTTGTCTTATTGTGCGCCATATTTGTACATAAAATTATAAATTGATTGTTGTCCTTAGCATTGAATATTTGGCCCACAATCGATTGATTGATTTCTCATTAATTACACTGTCTTTCTCGTTAATCTCGAAAAATTACAAAAATCGGCCATGCGGGACTCGTTTTGCTACAAATTTTCTCGCTCGGTAAAGAACACTTACTGACTATGTGTCGTAATATGGTATTTTCCTACAAAAGCCTTGCAACTGATTCCTAAAAGCATTTACGCCAAGGTTCACAAATAACGTAAATTAGTACCTAAAGACCTTGCTGCTAAAACGAATTAAGTTCTATCATTATCAAAATTACGTACTTGACTTTACTTACTTACTTACTGAGAGAGAAACTTTATTTAGGAGTGTGACCATCCCAAACGAGCCAATCCAGTTGAGACTACGAAAGCAGATGCTAATGCTAACATACACCGCCGTCAATCGATTTTAAAATATTTCACAAAGATTAGGTAGTATGCATCAACTTTAATGGACATGAGTCTGTCTGTTTGACAATGTCAATGTCACCTATTCACTCACACAGTTAAAAAAATGTATTGAACAATTAATTACCTACACCAACAATCCAAATGCACTGAATAATACCCTTTTACCTGAAAATAATAAACACACTCTTCAATTTAATTCGAATCTGTAAAGTCGTACGTCCATAAATCCACCCAATAAAAAGGTTTCAACAAAATTTTAAATCGGAAAGAATGAAAGTTAACAACAGTTCCGAGTTAATTAAACGCTTGTTTAAATGCCGGTGCAGTTGCAGAGGGATTATAGGACGAGAACAACCAGTGCCCGGTACAGGCTCGGCAAAAAGCTAAATTCCAGTCGGAAGTTCAGTTAATCCATGTTTAATTGAAGAGCTTTGAGACAGGGTATTTTTTTTTTAAATAAGAATATATAATAAAATATATCGGACTCTGATTATTTATGACTGAATGTTATGAATTATTTTCACAGTTGGATTGTTGTTGTTGCTCTTACTATTTCAAAGGCCTTTGACTAAAAATCGCGTGCCGCACTCCTCAACAAACTAACATCTTACAGTCTTGCTCCCAAACTATGCATCTGGCCCGGTAGCTTTCTCTCTAATAGGCACATATCTGTCGTGCTGGACAGTCACTCATCCAACTTCCATCCTATCAATACATGCCCTGGCGAACTCCAAGGTTCAGTCCTGGCACCAACCCTATTTCTTCTTGTAAGACGTTGGCTATTGGTATTTAGTGGTGTTGATAACAGAAGGGCGCCACTGGCATGATTAGGTGTGCGAAAAAGCAAGATCTTGGTGGCGCTGGACATGAGTACGGGAATGTATCAAGAAGCGAGGTGAGAGAAAGACCTGCGACGGAGCGCTTCAAGGAAGGTCGCCCCGGGTCAGATTGAAATCGTAGAAAGCAACGTTGAAAAGTTAAAGAAATCTCGAAGATTGAAGAACAACGTTAAGTGAAAGTGTTGGAGTTCTCTGCAGGAACCTCCTAAACAGAAACAGCTTGGAGTGAACCATAAGTACCACCAAAAGAAATCGTGACTTTGTTGTATGCACGGCAACACCAAATACTGAAACCCGCCTTCCACTGGACTTTATCAGCCTTTGTGTCAGTGTGTTAATGTAAGCGAATCCCCAGGTATCTATTGAGATACCTTTAAATATCCAAACTAATGCTTTAAAATTTGTATTTACAATTTTAATATTTTAGTTTTTTTAAGCAATTAAACAATGTGACTCGCTGATGGTGCCATAATCCAAATATCCCTAAAACAAAAAATAAATGAGTGAAAAGTTACAAATATTTCTAGTCCTCTTCATTACAGAAAGGCGTTATTGTGTCCCCCTGTGTGTCACTGTCAAGAGTGTCAAGTGAGAAAGTAATATCCGGGTAATTTGTTTTAATTATAAAGTTTTCTCCAATTAAACTCAACACTTGACTGTTGATACGACGCCAGACTGCTGTTGTGTACATTAGCCTTAATAAGATAATTAAGATTCTAAGGAAATGTTGCAGAGATTTTACAAGTGTATGAAAGTAACTGTAATAATTTTATTAAATTTTATACTAGAAAAGCGAAACAGTGGTTGGTTTAGTGATTTACAGTATTTATTTATTTATTTATTTATTGTGAACAACAGGGATACTAACGGATATATCCACTACAGTATCCACAAAATTACATCTAATAATTAAGACATAAAATCTGAACATAAAAAAATCAAAAAATCACTAAACACTATACAATATAATTATCTAGGTAAGGTCCAGCCTCCAGATGTCAACCACATGTAGTTAAATTATTTTTTATTATGGTTTTTACCTTAAGAGGATACATTGAAAAGTGATCAGTATTATTATGCATATTACTATAAATTGTTATACGACATAAGAGTGAGTTCTGAGCTGACTAAGTATGCCTAAATGATAAGTAAAACAATTCGTTCGCCCTTAGAGACCTCTGGGGGATATTAAAGCAAATCTGAGCAAGAATATCTGAGCTTTGTTATAGACAGTTTTGTACAGAAAGAGCAAATTACACATCGCTCTTCGGTCCCTCAGAGACATCAAGCGGAAGTGATCCCGAGCCAAAGCGATATCCTTATTATGGATGACAAAGTCCTTTTTAAAGGAGATGTATTTTAAAAATCTATTTTGAACATTCTCTATTCGATCAACATAGATTGCCTCTCTCGGACTCCAAACTATACTGTCAAAACTTAATTTACTTAAAACAAAGGAGTTGAATAAGCAGATGATTGGCCTAACATTTTTGAAGGGTTTGAATTTTCGGGTAACGTACCCCAACATCTTAAGAGCAGAGCTGACAACAGAATCCACATGCAGGCCAAAAATCAATTTAGATTCAAATATAACACCCAAGTGCTTTTAGTGCTCACTTTCTGCAATAGGTTATTTTTTAACTGATAGGCTCGGGGTATTTGATTCAGATTACGAGAGAATGTCATTGAAGTACATTTATCCAGATTAAGAAAAATGCCATTTTCGTCGCAATATGTTCCCAGGCAGTCTATAGGTGACTCTGGAGCCTGTCACAATCTTCAGGGGTGGTGATAGAAGTATAAACCGTTAAATCGTTTGCATAGAGTAGGAACTTGCAATGATGAAAGCAAAACTTAATTCCATTAATATATATGATAAAAAGCAAAGGTCCCAAATGTGATCCCTGGGGTACACCAAACGTGGTTACAAACGATAGGGAAAAGAAACCCTATACTGAGACAAACTGTGATCGACCGACCTCAGCAAGCCGACTCAACAAGATATTATGACTTATTTTATCAAAAGCCTTGCTGAAGTCGGTATAGACGGCATCCACCTGAACCCGATTATCCATGTGGCGGTGAAGGTATTCACAAAATAGAGAACGACCCCGAAAAAATTCATGATGCTCTGAAATTATCACACTCTTTACCAATGAAAAAAGATACTCATAAATTAACTTTTCCAAAAGTTTAAGTATCATAGAGATTATGCTTATTAGTCGATAATTTTTAACGTCATTGTTCTGACCATTTTTAAAGACAGGAACAACCGTGGCAGTCTTCCATCTATCCGGAAATTCACCCAGGCTCAAAGAGAGGTTGAACAGAAAGGTTAGCGGGGTGCAAAGGGATTGGACAAACTTTTTTATAAATATAGAAGGCAATTTGTCCGGCCCTGCACCTTTATGGGGATTAAGACCTTGTAAAAATTTCAAAACATGATTCCCTTCGAGAACAACCCTTCGAAGATCCATAATATTGGAGATTCGAGGAACGGAGTCCGGGCTGAACTGATGTGTGTGTGTGTATGTGCAACATAAGGGTTAAGTAACATTGTATTGATATGCAAAGCATGAAAATAAAAAGAGCATTAATAGTCGGTTCTCCAACGCAATATATATGCATGCAATAGATATGCATGTATTTTTGTATTAGATAAATGGTTTAAGGAAGTCATTACAAATCCAAAATTATTATTCTGGAGAAAATTACTAGGATAATTTTATTTAACTAAAAATTAACTTCTCTGCATAATGTATTACAATAATCAAAGAAGCAACTATTTGCCCTCAGTGCCAAGTGACGTGAATAAGCAACAATAATGTGAATCTTTGCAAGCAAAACGTTGCGTATGGTCAGCAAATTTGAACAAATTATAGAACCGCACAAACCTGAAATACGGAGTTGAAAGACTGAGCTTTCGAGCATAGATGTTGGAGGTTTGCACACACAAGTCGTAGCATGTGGACGCCCCTGCTCGATTTGTCTGCGGATGTAATTGTAATTAGAAGCAGAGTAGCTGAAATTTACTGGTTATTTTCAAAGGATGGCAGTAATAAAGTCGATTTTGGAACGCCGCCAATCCTCCCAATCCTGCCAATCTCGAAAATGTAAGAAGTGAGTTCCAAAATCGGCTTTATTACTGCCAAGAGTGCCAAGAAGTTCATGGTAGTCATTTTGAACAATTTTTAAAGTAATATGAGAAATAAAGGTATTTACATTTTTTATTTTTTTTTTCACGATTATTAATTTTTAAAGGCTTGCCATTTAAAAACGAATTAAGATACCGATACATTTTTGACCTCAACTTCCTAGCGCCACTCCTCAAGGGAGCTGAAAAACTTAAACTACACAAAAAAGTAGATTTAATAACCAATAAGATACACCTAAAATTTGGTGTCTCTGTCTTTACTAGTAGCAAATATATTTACCGATATTAAGACTTTTCGGACATCCTGTATAATATTATACGTTTTAGAAACGAGTTTACTGAGTGCTTGCTCAGCTATCGAGGTTATGAACTCCAAATCTTTTTAACTTCGCCCAGTTTCTAGAAATTTTATTGTTAAAGTTAGCCTCTCATGTGCCAAAAGTGCTTTTCTCATTCCTTTAATCAGTAATAAACGGAGCATCGAACAAAAACAATGACACTAAAAATATTCCCATTCAAAACACAATCAGTTAGTTGCACACACTCGTCGCAGTGCAACGTTTAAATTATGTCAACTCCAAGTGGAAACTAAAATTCCACATAGGAAAATAAATAACACTCAAAACAATTAACGAAAACATATCACAAAAGTTGTTGCGTATTCCGAAGAGACCACCAGTCGTGTTTGTAAATTATTATTCCTATGGTGCAGTGCATAGTAATGGGACTTCATACAGGGTCGTATGATAATGGACTACCTCTTTTAGCAAAATGGAATAGACATATAAAATAGAAAAAAATAATAGCACTCAAAAGATGTCAAGAAAACCTATCACGAAAGTTGTTGCATATATTTATTGCATATAAATGAAGAGCCAAATATCTTCTTTCAGGGAAATTTTAAGTCTTCAAATAGATAAGTAAATAACACTCGACGAAAGTTGTGTGTACATGAGATCGGTCGAATTGTTTACAACTTACTTACTAGCTGTCATCTTTGTCTCTCTGTATCTAACTAAATAGTTCAGAAATGTCCACTACATATAAACATCAGGTCCTGGAACCTATTCTCCACTCTTCTCTATGATATCATCTTTTAACCGTAACGCTTACCTGTAACTCCATGTACAAACACTGTACTAGGACGTACTACTGATATAAATACAAATTATAAAAACACCGTAATCTCATCGATTACCTTATAGGCTGGTATGATAAATACCCTAAAATACGTATCATATACACATTCTAAAAACACTGTAATCTTATCGATTACCTGGAGCCCCTAAAGTACAGACAGTGTACCAGGAAACTATGTACTGGTATAATTAATACCCTAAATAAGTCAACCTGTCATCTAGCAGACTGGCTTGCCTTGTTGTACCAGAAAACTATACTGTCCTGCGGATACTCCAAAATAAACTCACCTGCAATCACTAAAAACTTTCTAGACTCTCACTGAGCCTATACTACAAAACTGTCTCACATATTAAACTAATCACTTTGATATTAACTTGGAAATCTTACTTTTGAAGCGCTTTAGTTACCAGCCTTACAAATTTATCTATAATTTACTTGAATTCTCCATACCTCCAAGTTGTTACGGTGTGCCAACTACTCACCACCCACGACGACCCTTCTTACTCAAGGGCTCAGCTCCAAGAGAGGTGTAATTCCTTTTTTTTGCGCTTTTATAATTTTGTTTTGGCAGTTTAGGCAACCAAACAGTACACTTCCTATCCATCATAGATAACCACTACATGAATCCGTCGCTAATTTTGACCTTAAGGGAAACAATACCAACTCCAAACACTCTAGGAATTTACTTTACAAATTTTGCAAACCGAGCATATATAATAATAATAACGACAATAAAAACAATAATAATAATAATAATTAAGACGATTATTAATCCCAATAGTATTGTTATTTACATTATTACATGTGGTACAGTGGGTGTACCTGTACAGCAGTATATTCAGATTAAAAGGCCTTTTAATCGACTTTCCAAGCCTAAGCTTGGAAGCTGTTGAGGCCAGGTTTCTTACCTGTAGCTACAATAAAAAGTATAGCCTAAACTTTTACACCTTATACAGTGCTTTTCGAATTCGGGACACAGAACCCTCACGCCAAAAGAAAAACACCGTACATGTTCCTGTTACTTAACATAAAACTATATAATGTACAATTAAACAACTAAATAAACTACTTAGAGCAGCAAAAGCTAAATATGTACATAATCATCTTAGTAAAACCAGAAGGGAAAAGGAAAAGAAGAGGCAGAGCAGAGTAGATGAAGAGACGTGTAAGATCACAACAAGTAAGCAAGTTATTAAAGCAATTTTACTCGGAAAAAACTATCTAAGGAGAATTTTTTTAAATTTTGCCCTTGAAACCAGACAGGTTAAATGAATAGATGTTAATTATATATTTATTTGTGAGATAAACAGAAACGATCTTTTGAAAAGTTCCCTGCGATGCGCGGGAGTAAGAACAAGATTTGTAAAAAAATAAGCAGTCATCATAACTGCATCATCCGTTGGCAACACAGAAAATAGAATAGGTGTGTTAGTCGGCAACTTATCCGCTTGTCCTTGTGGTCGTTGTTGAACAGTGATTTTAATCAAATGTAATGTTTCGTATCCACAAACTCTCCTAATCTTCGGGAAATAATCAAGCTATCTAAGTAAGTTAATATTCGAATTTACAGTAGCCCATCCGTAACAGCACTTTCAATTATGTGACGTCAAAACCAGTAGGATTACGTTTTGAAAATCTTGTTATTTCTTCATAAAAACCAAAATAAAGGATAAAATGCAACCGCCATAAATATTTAATTTTTGCAGAAAATACAATAGAAATATTTCGGTTCTATTCGGATTATGCGCATATTGTCTATTTAAGCTCTCATTGTATACAACTAATTTGTTTTCGTCATATTTTGTCATACTGGACTTTATTTATACACTCGATTTACAATATTATATCTATAAAGCCATTATTAGCATAATGTCAATTAACTATTTTGACAAATGGATTATTGCAAAATCGTGAATATGTAAACAAATTGAATAACAAAATTTTATTGTTACTATATACGACATAATATATCTGTATAATAATAATTAAATTCTAAAAGCAAAAATTAATATTCGATGCACGAAATATTATCATGAGTGCAACCAGGGAGATTTGTGTTCTACTTCACAGAAAAAAAGATGAACGAAAATTTTTTTTTTAAAATAAATTCTCGATTAAAAATATTTTTTTTCAATAGTATAGGTATTATGAAACGATTATGTAACGATGGCTATTAGTACACGAGCATAAAGTAACGTCACGGGCCTTGGCGAGTGCCGTTACGAATGCGAGTGTATTAAAGGCCATTACGTTAGAGCAGGTGCGAAGCTAGGGTGAATGACACCCGGGGCGGATATCAACGGTATCACCCCATGGTTCAGACGGAAATTTTTTGAGTGCCACGCCCAAACTATCCCATTTTTTAGGTTACTTTTGGCGGAAAAATTTCTATTTTATAAAAAACTATTTTTTTCCCATTTCTGTTGATACTCCTGGAATTTTAAATAGGACAAATTTAGAATAGGCAATTTTTTTCAAATAATTATTAGAGTTCTACAATAAAAAAATCTCTATGTATACAATTTTACATGTAGATAAAAATTGTTGCTTGAAACATTTACAAACTTTTATTTATCAACTAGTATGTACCCCTATACATAATGGGATTTAAAAAAATAATTAAAAGCTCCCTTTTCAACTTTTGACAGCTGTAACTGTACCCCAGAATTACTAATAAATAAAAATATATATGTTTGTTGTATATGTTTTATTCGTCTTTTTTATATTTTCCGTTATAATAAGGTAAATACTGAAGAACAGCCTTCCATTCGCATAAATAACAAACTGCAAGAATAGAAGTAACACTGTAAACAATAACACTTGTTCTATATGAACTCATTGCTTGATATTGTTTGGGTCCAAAAGTTCTTATTGGTTGCGGAAGTTCACCTACAGCAATTAAAAAAGTATTATAATTAAATACTCCTATTATAACCCTTCTGACCAAATTTTATAGGTTAATTCTTTGCTACTAAGAAAAAGCAACGTTGCCACTCCCACTCTAAATTTCGCTACCATGCAATGGAAATGAAGTACTAAAATTTTATTAACAGGTATATTGGCATATTTTATTAATCGTTAGTCATATGCTTTAGTGTGTAATATGTTTACGTTTGTAGATAATAACCTACAGAAATTGCGTTATTTTAGTAAAGTTTGTCATTCTGAAAATATCCCACATAATTGAGAACCTGGCAACAGCCAAATGTAGGTGGGAGGCCATATACAGGCCAGGTAGAGATATAGTAAACAATGGTTCATTCTAGAAGTAAAGAAAAAAAACATAAGGAAAAAAAGAGCGAAGAAAATAAAGAAACGAAAAAATAAAAACGAAAGAAAATTCAAGAAAAAAGTTAAAGCAAGAAAAGTAAGATAATATAAAAAAGTACATGTCTGAAGTATTTAGAGCTGAGAAAGGAGAATTAAAATTCAAATTTGTGCATGGATATCCAAATAAAAGTGAACAGGCCTTATAATTTTTTTATTTTTGAAGATGGGAGAAAAGGTTAAATATGAAAGTTTTGGGGATGTTTTATGGATCATTCATTATCTTATCAGCAAAACAGTTGAGCATCGACTAAAAAAGATATAGTAAAAACATCGATTTTCTCGCTTATTTTTAAGTGGATGAAATGATTTTTATCATATCTTTGGATTCTAGGAGAAGTTCTAGACACATTTTCTATAACATACCCTATGCGTTTTTTCAATCGTTTTTGAAATATTTCAAATTAAAAATTATTTCGCTTGGCATATATACTTTAAACGTAACTATCTAGGTTGCGAACGAAATACCTGCTACCTTTTTAAATTTTCTTTGTAGGTCTGTTAAAATTATATTTAAGAAATAACAATAATGTTCGAGCGGCTCAAAGACAATATGAAGAACGTATGAAAGAGGGACAAAGAACTCATGCCGATCAAAAAGGAAGGAATACTTTTGCCACAAATATTAACGAAGAATGCGATACGATCCTAATTGATTTTTTCATACTGTCGTTTGGACAGACGAAGCAACTTTCTCAACTGCGGGAATGTTTAATAGACGAAATGTTCATGTTTGGTCGGATGAAAATACCTTTACCGTCAAAGATATTGCTTTTCAGGGGCGTAATTCAATCAACGTTTGGTGTGGGATATTACAAAATGAAATTCTAGGACTATTGTTTTTTCGGGGAGCATTAACTGCCAGCGCTATCTTAACTTAGATTAGATATATTTCTAATATATTTAAAAATCATACCATCCAATTTAAAATAAGCGAGAAAATCGATGTTTTCTACTATATTTTTTTTATTCTATGATCAATTGTTTTGCTGATAAGATATATGAATGATCCATAAAAATCCCCAAAACTTTTATATTTAACATTTTTTCCCATCTTTAAAAATAAAAAAGTTGCCTGTTCACTTTTATTTAGATAGCCCTGTATATGCAATGATATTCACTGCGAAGGTTTGCGATTTAGCGCTGGTTTAAATTAAGATCTTTTAGTGCCTTGGTGATAATGAATCCCGATAATAGTCTCCACTATGACAATGTATTTCAAAGGAAATCCGTCCTCTCGAAAGTAAATCCGGTCAAAGACTCGTTGCCAGGAGTAGATTATAAGTGAAAATATCGTAAAATCTAAATAATGTAACAAATCAATCACCTATTATACCCATGAGTCCACCTGGATCATTTTTTGTATATTTCTTCGCCGATCCTGGGCCTTTAGGGCCTTTACTACTTTTTCTTATACCATCGCGTAGGTTCAGCTTAGATTTAGACGTATGATGATCTTCTCTTTCGTCCTTCATTTAGCTTAGATAAAAGTAAAAGTAAGAAATATAAAATACCGATCAGTTCTTGTGAAAATGTCAGAGTATACGTATATCAGTCAAACAGACATCAAATTGATAGATTTTTGCCATGACAATTTCTAATTTGTGGCTAGGAGCAGTATCCTGGTGGAACGGGATTGCCTTCTTGGGTAAGCCGAGACGTTTTTCGGGAATGTTTGGGTTTGGTTGGTCAAGTACACTCGTATAGTACTCTTAACTATTGCTTTTCCCTTTTCAAGGTAATAATAATAATAGAGACTTTTCATTGATATTGCTGTAAATTTACGGTACTTTACGTGGGTTCATTTGTGACTAAGATGTTTTCTCCGAAAGGGGTTTTGCGTGTAGCCGATAACTGTGTATTTAAAATAAAAGTTAAATAAACAAGATATGCTAGCTTGAATTTTATTATTTGCAAGGGGTTTTATACTTTATTGATTTTTAATACTTATTAGGAATAGACAGAAAAATAGAAATTACACGAACTGTTGGGTTTTGCCAACAGATATTGTCTTTAAAATCAGTAGGAAAACCTACTAAAACGCATTTTAGGTCGCGCCTTGTATAAAATGTCTTTAAACATCTCCAGCCAGATTCTCCAACGCTGGTCCGGTCTAATTTGACAACTAAAAGTTTTAAACTGACAAGTGTAAGAATAAGACAACTAAGTTTGAGACTGTTAAATTATTTCTGAGCTTTTTCGCAAATTTATAAAGAAAAGGGAAATTTTAGTACGTACTTTCGACAATAAGAACTAAATTCACTACAGCAACTCTTTCCAAGATGAAAATCATTTGGAACCCAAGCAAATCGCTGAAATATCAGAATAATTCATAAATTTTTAATGACGATTCATTAACAATGACAGGACAAAAACCTGTCAGGATATAACTGATAAACTATAAGGTCTTAATTTAAACCAGTACTAAATCTAAAACCTTCGTAGTGAATCTGAACGCTCATGTCTCTATTATTTATACTGACTATAAAAATAGAAGCCTAACAAGCCCAACAAAACAATTACAACGATAGCCTAGGTACTACTAATATAAAACATAAACAAAAAATTGGCGGAGAGCCACCAGCCGAAAGGTGCTAACAACAAGGCATCCCAGGGACATAGCTCTAATGTTTGAAGGCTGGTACAGGCTAATAGAGGGTGGAATAAATAATTTGTTAGTTGAATGTAATTAGAAGTTTTTGTATATAAGTAAGAGAGAAATCTATTTATCGATATTCCAAATCAAAATTTCGAAAATTTCAAGAAAATGTAAAAATCGACAGACAATCAGCTTCAGCTACATGTAGAGGCTGGAAGATGTAAATTAGTTAAAATTATCATTAAAACTTTTCTTAAATTATTATAACAGGAAACTTTTTGTAAATTCAAATCGAAATTGTAAAGCTTTTAAAAATCGACCCACCCTAATGCACATATCTCGCCTGTCATTTTGTCATTCAAAAGCTGTGCTAAAGTCCTGCCCACCGATATAAAATTATAGCCACAAAATCAATATTCATAAATTCATACTATTCACTAAACATGAATTTATTTCTGGTTTATCGGATTCAGTAGAACATTTTTACGAAAAATACATTTATTAATATTTTGCAAAATTAATTTGTGAAAATTAATTTTAATAACATTGCTTTTAAACAGAGGTAATACAATGCAAATATGTTTTTCTCTTCGATTTTATTTTAAATATGTGGTAATAAACGGAATATTTGTTTTATTTACTAAATGGTGTTAATGGTGCGGAAACTTTAAATTTTTGAAATAACCTCATTGCAAATTGATCCTGCTGCCTTTTACCGTGTACCACTAACAAAAAGAATAAGGTCTATACTTAAGTATTTAGAAGTCAAAAATCTTTTTAAATTCATTTGTAACGAATAATATATTGAATATTTTCAAAAAATTGTATAGGTAAATATTCTAATAAAAGTGGTTTAAGAACAAATTGTTTATATAGAAGTTCTGGTTAGTCATGATATAATATAGTTAGTGAATATTGCATTTAAAACGTAAAAGTACAAATTTTCATACAACATTCGAAACTTGCAAACCGTGATACCACTGGCTGTGACGTCATATGCCATGTAAATAAAAATGTTATAATGGCTATCACATGGTGAATTCCAGTGTTAATTCATCTTCCTGATTATTTCCTAGAGGTTAAGAGATTTCGTTGATTAGAAATATTATATTTGAATAAAAGGAATGTTTAAAACAATGACCGGAACGAAATTGCAAGGACAATCAGATAATTTGCTAAAAGTTGATGCTTGTATAATGGATGGCCGCATATTTGTTTTTAAAATTTCGTTACAAATACTTATTATTTATTGTAACATAAAAATAAACTTACAGCCAAATATACTTACTTGAATTTCACGATACTGACCTTTAATGATACTTATTAATGGAAAATTTTTAATTAACTTTGCACTAGGTATGTGGTTTCTTTCAACATCGGCTGTTCTTCGCACATGAAAAATGATGTTTTCAAGGCACTTGTAGTGGTATTTTTGCACACTGGCACAATACAATATTTATAGGGTAGTTTTCCTTTTGTGTAGTTGGTTCATTGAAATATTTTTTAGGAGCAATAATTTATAAAGATATTAATTTCATTTCATTTATGTACCTACCTTTTCTATTAGTTACCTGAGTCTGACCCCGGATTTTTCGTCATTTAATATTGAAATCCGGTCTCTAGATATCCTATCTACTCATGTTTCATGTATTCATAATCATGACATCAAAACTACACTATTATCACATATACCACGCGGACGAGTCGCGGGAGAAAGCTAGTAACTATATAAAAATATTTACTCCCAATTAAAAGGAGAATAAGTTAGAAAAGAACGGTTATTATTACTTAGAAAAGTACGGAACAGATTTATCGAAGTCGTTTTCAAGCTATACTGAAAAATCTGCACAAAATAAAATTAAAATGAAATCTGTAAAAGCCTTGCTCAGCATTAAATAAGATTTTTAAGCAATTAAAACGAGAATAAAATCGGTTTGTAAAGCACACTAATTTATGGGATAGTTAAACAAAGCCCGTGTCACTCGGTAATTTCTATTATATCCCGTTTCTGCCATGGCTTGCCTTTGTGGTTTTGGCATATTTCCATTTATGCTGAATTTGTACGCGTATTATGGAAGATTTATATTTCTTGGGACCGAAAACCATAACCTAGTAACGAAGAAAGATGCGCGGGCGTAAATTTAGTTGATTAGCGGCTGTCAGAGATGCATCAAAAGATAAGGAACGCAAACTGTGACAAGTGAACAGAGTATTGTAAATTTCTACTTAAGCGTTATTTTGGAGCTCTACAGGATTTTAACGCAGTATTATGCATATAACAGCCAAAATATAAAAAAGTGTAGAGTTCAATTTATGATGAAACTCAGCATTTAGACATTTGACAATCACAGATCACATCAACAGCTGATACTGGTTCCTTCGAAAAGTCCATATAGATCAGTAGTGGGAGGGTAGTGGGCCATATCAAGCTGACACAAGTTTAAAAATTTTCGACAAATGATGTAAAATTGGTTTAGAAAAAATAATAAATAAAATATCTAAATGTGTTCATTTTTTTTCCCAGTGGAAGCAATGCAAAAATTCAACTTTTTCGCAAATTACAAATTGGTGCGCTTCCTGTAAGTAGGAACAGAGATATACAACTTTGAAATTTCACTGCACGCGCCTGCCAGATTGTGAAATTTTTAATTTTGATATGCGTCTTCTCTGGAAGACCTATCAACGTCTTTTGATAGTCAGAATTATGCTTAATTTAAGCACTTTGCAACGTGAATTTAAGCAAAATTGCTGAAACCACTTTAAAAATCTTCTGAAAAAACTGAAAAAATATAACACCCTGTATTTTTTGAAACAAAGTATCTGCGAACCCATGTTCATAGAAACTTTTTGCCTTAGTTTCTTTTAGGGAATCTCACTTGAAGTAATATCACATGTTTTTTGAAACACCCTGTATAGCTGGGTAAATAATTTAAATTTATGTATTTGCATCTTTCCTTCTCCTCAGAATATAATATCTTGTCCAAAGAAACATAAATCTTTTGAAAAGTGGGTATAAAGTCAGCTTACATGGAAATGTGCTAAAACCGCAAACACTACTGCTGTGTAGCAGAAAGGGTATAACAGAAAAGTCCCACTAACAAAGGAATTGTTTAACTATGAACGAAAATTAATATAGTTTATATTTTGCATTGTATGGTGGGAATATTACGAGTATGTTGTATTTTATCTAGCTAATCTGACTAGTAGAATATTATGGCCCAACACAGGCTTAGCCTTTTTGTTAATTGTATTTAATACAAAATGCGTTATATAAAAAAATGCATATACAAAGTTAATATTTTGTTATTAGTAGGGAACGGAATTTGTTTTTTTCCATTAGCAAAGAAAGTTAAATAAACACCTGGACCCATAGTCGTCCCACGTAGTGGGAAAATTAGTTGTTAGTGGCACCTTGTACAAAAATATTATTTGCATGCATAGGGCAGTTCTATCCCCTACATGCCCTCAGGGAATATTAAATGTTTGTGTGGGGATATTTGTACTTAAATAAAAATTTGGCTTCTCTAGTTTTAATTTTCTTTTGTTTTACAAAACATCGGCACAAATTAATTTGTTTATGTTCTGAGAACATATAAATGATACAACCACCTTAAGGTGTACATAATCGCCAACATTTTTTATGTTGACAGAGTATATGAAAATGTGTCCTCAGTCCTTGTCTTTGTCGCACCCCTTGTACATGTCAGTTTATTGTCGGGTAGTGTGCTGAGATGACGTTTATTAAAATATTACTACGGGTCAGTTTATTGTCGGGTAGTGTGTTGATTTGACGTTTATTAAAATATTATTGTCATATTTCATTTGCTCAGGTAAGCGCCTAGCTAATTTAAAATTTTCACTCGACGTGACGTCATAACGCAGCATAGTGTATCGTGGGGAAGCCACTACTAAAGTTTGGTCGCTTCGTTAGCAATCAGCCTGTGTATTTAACTTTATCAATTTTATTGTTAATTTTTTTAAAATTTTTCTTTACATTAAAATATCTGCTGGATAATAATCTCGTTCTCTTATATAACTAACATTCGTCTCCATAATATCATATTATTTTTATATTTTACTTTTATACTTGTGTCATAATATTTTAACATTGTAATGTGACGTGTAGCTTTAATATATTATGCGTCCCTTAATTTAGCTTTGGGGTGGGCGAGCCAAAAGTCTCGGAAACGTCCTCACAACAACAATAATTTATAAACTTTAGCTCCTAAAGGAATACATCTTCAACTTTTACAATTTTGTTTAGTTTGTAATTGTTTTATTTAGAAAAGTATGTCTCAGCGGGGAATACAGTGGTGTGGGCTGCACCCCCGCTGTGTGTACTGTTTTCCTTGAAAATAAAAGCTTACAGGTAACATCTGTGTATCTCATAAAATACGTTTAATCGATTATTTATTTTAAAAGTTTTAAAACTTGGTGAACAACAAGACCAATCCACTATCAGCAAATATGATTTCCAAAATGAAAAATTGATTTATATTTTATTTTAACTTTGTTGTCTTTAAAACGTGGCCCGCGGGCCGCATGCGTTGCAAGAAACTTAAATATTCCTAAAAAAAATTAAATATTAATAATTCATAATGTTTTGATAGTAGTTTAGTAGTCTAAACCTTGGTTTTTTAGTGGCTTTTGTCAGTTTAATCATTGATTAGCCAAAAATTTTTGCTGTTGCAGAAAGAAAAAAAATTTAACGCTCTGTTAAACTGAGAATCATTTGTTTTTAATTAAGAATTAGGATTTAACGCTTGATTAAAGTTTTGTGCAACCCGCTGTGTATCTAATATATCAGCAAGTTATATTATAATTTGGCCCTATGTAACCTACTTTTATCCCGAGGATCTTTTCGTTACACTTTTACCAGGTAATCCAGATATTCTGTCCTGGCCACGACAGCTCTTAATTTAGTCGCTCTGAGTCTCAAACCCAAGCATAATCGTTCAGGGAGGGGGATGGATTCTGTTCGCATGTTACCCCTGGTTGATTACTCTCCACTCCAGTCAGTAGAATCGAAGGAAATCTAGGAATTCTGATCTATTAAAAGATGTTTAAGGGACGCCGGACTGTGGAAAATTTAAGCAAGTAGATCAAAATTCCGAGATTGGTTCACAGTCAAACTGTCTTTCTCACATTGGAAACCAAACTACAGTCTGTTTACCTACACATAGGTATGTATATTTTGTAAATAAGAAAATTAAGTGCTCACCACATGTGGTGTCGACCAATCAGTCACTTCAGGCCGCACACTCCTAGTCCCACATGGGCTGAAGCCACAGCTGTCTTCTTTGTCTCTGACTAAATAGTTCAGAAATATCCACTACTCAGGTCTCGTAACCTATTCTTCAGACTCTTAACTAGAGCAATCATCAAATATGTAGGATAAACCGTTCACGAATATCAAGAACAATACAGGACCAAGATGAGAGCTCTGGGGTACACCAGAATGAACCAGGATATTTTTTAGGGGTAATTATTGACTTTAACGTATTGGATTCGGTTATGGAGATAACTGTTAATCAAAGAGATTAATAGATTTCGAAAACCGTAGTGTTCTAATTTTTGTAGTAGACTGTATTGGTCGACTCGATCAAATGCTTTCTTTAAGTCAAAATAAACTGCATCGGCTTATCAACCAACATCAAGGGCAGTTGCCAGAAAATTGCTATAGACACATAAATTTCTATTCTAACAATCCACAGACAATTAGTGACCTGAGCAAAACATTCGTCAAGGTATTGGTGAAACCGAATCGTAATTGTGTTAAAATGTTATTAATAATTTTACGCAAATAGTGGTCATAGCTAGAAACAGCTAAACAGATAAAATAAACAAGCTTGTTCTTTTCTAAAATTGTTGGTTTTATTTAAAAAGTAAATGGCGAACTATCTGTTGGGACACCCTTTATAAACAAACACATCACTAGTTAGGAAGCTGATGTTTTTAGTTCTATTTTAAACTTATTCTTCCAAGCTGACGTTATTAGGCATCTAAAAAAGTACAACTTTACTTTGTTATAATGTATCCATTCTATGTATACCTATTCCGGTCTACTCTAAGTTTATGTCACATCAAATCTCTCGCTATACGTTTTATATGATCTCTTAAAAAGGCTTTTGATATTATTTTTACGGTGACATCGTACAAAGAAACGGGATATATCTTCTTAAGTTTCTCTTTACCTCTTGCCAGTTTATACCTGTACTTCTCAAGGCTTTGTTTATAAGCCTGTGCTAAGATGGAATGGATTTTATAAAGTTTTGTTACATTGAATATTACAGAATGGTTCTATACGACTGTCACTTATGATAATACATTTAGGAGGTAAATTTAGAATTCGTTTTTACTGTAATTGTAAATTGATTTTTCTCTTTATATAAGGTATACCTTCGAATTTGTACAGGTTGTCCAAAAATCCCCAAATTTCCCTTTTCAAACTCGAATAACTTGGCCACCCTGTAACGTAGCGGGGTCAGGTTAGCAGCGTTCGATAGTGGATCGATGCGGATTGTTTAGTAAAACTGGAGCGTCGGTCAGGTGTGCATTGCGCGTTCATTATTGAGGCATACTTCAAGAGTAACGATTCTTGCACAGTTGCAAGTTAAAGATTTTGTGCTCACTTCAAGTAAAAAATTTAGTGAAATCGTGGGTGCGGAGGTTTAGAGAAACGTCGTCAGCTGTAAATGTGAAACCCCCGTCAAAAATGACAGTCCAAGGACAGCAACTGCTTCTGAGAATATTGAGACTGTGCGTGCCGCGATTATTCGAAATCCAAGTGGATCAATTCATTAAATTTCACAAGCTTTGCAAATTCACAAATCATCTGTACACACAATTTTAAGGAGATATTTGAAGTTTCATCCATACAAGATTTAAATAGTGCTAGAATTGAACCCAAATTTCTCACCAGAAATCACTTTACAGTCCTGCTGCAGAAGCCCAAAGCACCCTATTCTTCCGGTCATTTATACTCAAAGCCTCCAGATTAAGGAACATATTAGTAGGGGAGTTAAGGTGTCCAACCGGTACCGGCAACATAGCAACATGAGGCCTTTTTGTATCGACTCCTAGCATTTAGATTAACAGGGAATGACATGTCTGCCGTCCGGTTTTTGCCCGGATTATATTAATAAAAATAGGCACTTCCGGTCATTTTTTTAAAACTTTTTGTGATGCATTGTAAAGTCATCGAAAAATCATTAAAAATAATATTTAATGCGTAACTGCTCTAATAAAATGTACATGAATCCTTATTAGAAGGGCCATAAAAGCGTTTCCATGTATATTTCAAGCCGAAATCGGTCCAGGAACTTTGAAACCTCGCAATAAAAACTGGTATTTTCTCGAAATTTTGACATTTCTACATATAGAAACTGATTTCGGTATATTTTATAATGGATTGTACGGTCATCGAAAAATCAATAAAAATGGGATTTAATGCTTAACTCGTCCAATGAAATGTACCGGAATCTAAAGTGGAACGTCCATTGTATCGTTTCCATGCATATTCCAAGCGGAAATCGGCCCAAGAACCTCTTAATCTTGCAATAAAAACTGTCATTTTTGCGAAATTCTGACACATCATATTTAATTTCGATATAAAGTGAGTCCACTTCTTCTGTTTTTTCATGGCAGTCGTTTTAAATTTGCAATTTTTAAAGTTTTTCCTGCCCCGATGCAAAAAACCTATTTATTTATAACTTTATCAAAATAAATTTCTATTTTATTTAGTTTGGAGTGCTCTGAGATGATGGGGGAGGGGGGGAAGAAAATAAACCGAAAAGGAACAGGGAAATAAGAGAAATATTATAAAATAACGCCGGTTAAAAATAGGATGGGTTGGAAAAAATTTTAAAAATCCAATTTTTACCCCCCAAATACGCTTCTGGATGACCCATTCCAGATTCATTTTAAAGCCTCATTATCCCTTTATAAGATAGAGTGGAGAAAGTTGCAAGAAATTAAATAGGAAAAGAGATACAGAGTGATTCGAATGTACAGATGTCATCGAAAAAAGTCAAAAAATCGAAATTTAACTGTCGATTGCTCCCTTCCTATAAAGAATAAAGAAACTAAAAAATATGGATATGACGTACCTTGACGAGCTCTTTCCGATGAGGTAATGGGGTTTTGATTTGGATCCATTTTGACCCCGAAAAAAATTAGAAACCGTCAAAAATTTGCATCAAAAATCGTAATTTCCAGTTTTTCCCAATTTCCAGTCGTTTTAGGTATAGGAAGATGTATTGCAAAAGAAAAGTATTTGAGATTCTACAGTGACGTAACGTGTCAAACCCTTTTTTCCATGCGACGTTTCGTTTTCGAGTTATTAAGTACCAAAGATGGATCTGTAAGTGACATTTTTCGACATAACAAAAATTCAAAAGAATGAATACTTTCAAAGTGAAGATGGCGAAAATGAAAATAAAGAAACAGAACAACAAAGAAGACCTAAGACCTTCGCACGAAGGCAAAATTTGTAAAAAAAATGGGAAAACTCTGTAGTGAAATAAGGAATGAGCAGCTAAAATTACTTTTTGAAGAATATTATGCCTTAGGCGATATTACAAGACAAGGAGTTGATTCGTCACATCGAAAAGTTGGAGACAGCAAAGAAAACCAGCAAGAATGAGCAATCGCCTATAGAAGCTTTACTTTTCGCTACTGTCCTATAGTGGTAAAAAGAAAGACAGTTTTGATTTGTTTCTAAATACTTTAGATCTAGCAGACCGGACTTGTCGAACTGCTTTATCCAAACCTGGAGACACAGGCATAGTGGAAGATGAAAAACGACGATCTTACTTCTTTATGGTAAGGAGATACTCCGGTAATAAGAATTACGGAGTTTAAAAATTTTTATTACAATTTGCCTCACGAAAATTACTTTTAATTTTTTAAGTGAGCTCTTGTTTTTGAATTACCATTACAATGGTTTAATTTCAAAATTTTTTTCTACAATAATATTCACATTTTTTAGAAGAAATAAGTGATTTCATTAACTTAGTGTTTCATTTCAAAGTGCCCTATCTACACTATACTTAAAGAAAAATTCACACAAACTGATGTAAGTGACAATTTTCGTGAAAATCTGGAAAACTAAAAACTTTTTTGATAACTTTAATGCCGGAAACGATAGCTCCACTATTAAATGTTTTTATAATATCAAGTCAAAAAGTCACTAAAAATAGTTTTCTCGGTGCGTCTAGTTATGATAGACCGAATTTTATTTTTTCGCTCTCCTGTAAAATTTATAAAATGCTACTTACGACCCTTTATGTGGAAGGCGACTTCAGACGCCCACGGTGCGCTAGTACTTAGACGTCTACGTGTCTACGTCTCAGATAAAAAAACAATTTTCATGCAAAAGTTTCCTTTTTCCTCCCAAATCTCAAATTCTTAAAAATTCCTCATTAATGAATGCATCTCCCTCCCATCCAAACACGCGCGCAGTGTTGCCAATGTGTGAGGAATTCTTCAGATGTGAAGAATTTACAGATGAGATGAGGATTTTTGAGGAGCGTTGGATTGTGAGGAAAATTGAGGATTTTGTGTGCTATGAAACTAATTTTTAAATTTTCCGCCGTTAAAAAAGTTGGTACACCAATAGCGTGGAATCTGGTACATTTATTGTTGTGGTTGGTACAATCTGTTTTCAAAAAATTGTACTTCCGTAAGTACTCGTATTATATCCCCCAAATGAGCAGAAGGTATAAATAAAAAAGTGCTATAATATTTGCACTTTCATATTAATCCAAAAAAGTTTCCTACCGCGTGTGAGCTAGGATGACCAATTGTTCTGTTTTTTTCAACAAACATCTTTTTTGATGCGAAATTAAGTATTTTTTTTTAAACCAAGTACAAAAGTTTCTCGAAAATATATTTTTTAAAGAATCTGGTACTTTTGTGTAGCTCGAGATGAAGTTGCGCACCCACCCACCCCCGACCCCCCCCCCCCCCTCCCCAAACGAAATTCTAAATCCGCCCCTTCGATCAACGTGAGGAATTTTGAGGAATTCTATTGAATTTTGTGAGGAAAACGATAGTATGCTGTTGGCAACACTGCACACGCGGTACATTAGTGCTTGGGCTTGACGCCCACGTGGGCAGTGCCGGATTAGAAAAAGCGGCAACGCCGGTCTATTTAATTGCGTTTTCCATTAAACAGAATGTAACATAATTTAATACTTATGTGGCACTTACGAAAGTTATTTAATATTATTTCACGTCTTAAAAGGCACAGGTGCATATTTTCCTTTTACTCGAAAAGGAATAACATATAACAGATGAAATAAACGCTGCCCCAACAATTTTCCCGGATTATTTATTGCGCAAGTTGACTTTTATAATACGAATAAGGGAGCAAATGGTTTCAATAAGGGCACATAAAGTTTACGAGCTCAGCTGAGTAACCACAACACTTTTATACGGTTGACCGCAGCGCCGTTATGGCTATTTTAACATAAAAGCGTTAATTTCATGAGGTTATGTGTATCTACATACATATATTGCAGAATCTTATAGCTGCTGTAACTGAAAAGGTTTTAATTTAAAACGGGCTTAAAGTAGCAATAGGCCAAGCAATAGGCGATTTGTCGTGACATTAATCCTATTAGAAAACCGTCTGTGCCATCATCTAAAAGATGATCCGTAGATGATTTCTGTTATATTTCCAACTCTGAAATTTTTTACATTAATTTGTTATGAACATTTTTAAGCAAAAAACGTGATTTTTTACTTTTTTGCTTATAAAATGGAAAGTAATGAAGCAATCTTAATGGTCTAGTCTAAATGGACGAGTTGTAGAGAATAGAAATATGAACAAAATGAGAGGTCGAACGTCTGGATCGGATAAGTAGCAACGGAGAAAATCGGGAAAAAACGGAAAATTAAGAGTTTTTTTGTAATTCATAAATCGGCCATTTTTAAACGCAGAGGGCTCAAACTTTGGGAAAAAGTAGTAATTTATAGCTACTTTATATGTGCAAAACCCCGAAGTCGTCAGACGATTGGTTTAGCCACAATCGTCATTTTAAATTTTCAATACATTATTTTGCAACAGGTCTGGATGCTCTATGGATCGTCCGATTTTAATTATTGAAACGGATTTGAAAAGTACAAGTTTAATTGAACAAAACGTATATTTTAATTTTTCCATAAAATGCTACGAAACCGGTTGGAAATGTACGTAAAGATGCGTGAAAATGGCCGAGCGCGCGAAAGCGGTCGACTAATGGGTAGAGCAGAGGAGCGAAGGAGAGCCGCTTTCGCGCGCTCGGCCATTTTCACGTATCTTTACGTGCATTTTCAACCGGTTTCGTAGCATTTTATGGAAAATTAGAATATACATTTAGTTCAATTAAACTTGCACTTTTCAAATCCGTTTCAATAAGTAAAATCGGACGATCCATAGAGCATCCAGACCTGTTGCAAAATAGTGTGTTGAAAATTTAAAATGACGATTGTGGCAAAACTAATCGTCGGACAGCGTCGGGGTTTTGCACACATAAAGTAGCTATATATGACTACTTTTTCCCAAAGTCTGAGCCCTCTACGTTTAAAAATGACCGATTTATGAATTTAAAAAAACAAACTCTTAATTTTCCTTTTTTTCCTGGTTTTCTCCGCGTTGCTGCTTATCCGATCGGGACGTTCGACCTCTCATTTTGTTCGTATTTTTATACTCTACAAATCATGTATTTACACCATTAAGATTGCTTCATTACTTTCCATTTTATTTTCAAAAAACTAAAAAAATCGCGTTTTTTGCTTTAAAATGTTTATAACAAATTAATGGAAAAAATTTCAGAGTTGGAAATATAGCAGGAATCATATACCGATCGTCTTTCAGATGATGGCACAGGCGGTTTTCTAATAGGATTAATGTCAAAAAATCGCTAATATTTTGCTCTGTTGCTTGGCATACAAGTTCAAAATTCAAAATGATAACAAGTAGGGTAAACTAACGTATATTGGTGATAGTTTCAATAGATTTTGATTTTCCGCGGAACTTCATGTTTATAGAAAGGTTTCTATTTAATATAGCCCAAGGGAATCACATCTTATAAACACATTGTCATAGAAGTTTTTTCAGACTTTTTTGGTATGAAAAGATCATTAAGAAAAAACTAAACTGTATGGTAATTTTGTGATAGATAATTTAATTTCGTGATAAGAATGTTGACAAGCTATAATGTTTTTAAATATTTATTCTATGATGTTATTAAATGGGACTTAATTTTCTCAAAATGTCGGTTATAGTCGCATCAGGAGGCACTGAAATATCTAGTGGATGTGAACATTTACTTACTACTAAGGAGGAATTCATCCAAAAAATGTATCACCAAATTAAAGACAGAATAGCAAGACTTTGACCAGTTGTAAACACAAAATCAAAAATTATGTCTTCATCTCGAACCTTATACACGCTTAGAGTAGTGGTTGCTGTGCACCCTTAATATTAATTGAAATTAAGAAAGAGCTGTATTGAAATGAAGACAATTAAATTTAGTTTAATTTTATTTTACTTTTACGTAGAGTAAATATATTAATTAGTATTAACACATATTTTTTATATAGAATGTATTCAATATTATATGTATACTATTTTTTTAATATAATGCATTTGTTACAATGATTGCTCTTTGGTATTAAAGACAATTGTAAACTTTTATTAATTGATTATATCATAGTACTATTATTGAAAAAGATTTTGTTTTCTGTGACAGCCCATGTAGAATTCAAGCCTAAGTACTAGCGTACCTTGGACGTCTGAAGATAAGGGAAATGTGATCTATTGATACGAAATTTAAAGGACTAGAGGTTGGGAGAGAAAGTGAAAACATATGCAGGCAATTTGTTCCCTAATTTGGAGACCATAGGTATAAATGAGCGAGAGAAGAGGGATGTTCTTGGCTATTGTAGCTGGACAATAGAACGATGCATGTGGCTATTGAAGTAATGTATCTGTGCCAGCTGAGATCATGTTTGAAAGCAATTCCAACAAGATCGAACGTTTCATTGTTCTGTAGGGCTTGGCCATTCATGTGAATGGGGTAAGTGTTGCCGGATTGTTTGCGTGACAGGGCAAGACTGGTTTTTGGAGGCATTAAACCGAACAAGGTTCTTGGCGCTTGGCGCCCTAGTCTAGGATTAGTTGAAGATCTTGGCATAGGGATAAGTGCATAGATCCGCGTCTATTATCCAACTTTTGGTTCGAGACTTGTCTGGAAAAATGAATGTTGCAGTGAAGAGTACTATCGTCAGCATAACTGTGGATGGGATTGGTAGTTGAAGAGAGCCGGTCATTAATGTGAAGAAATAGGTTTGGTGTCAGGACTGAACCTTTTAACGTCAGCATTGATCGGGTGAAAGTTAGATGAGTGGCCGTCCACCACCAGAGTTGCCGATCCAGGTACACAGTTTGGGAGGAAGACCGTAAGAAGGTAGTTTGTTGAGGAGTGCGGCATGCCATATTTGGTCAAAGGCCTTTGAAATATCAAGAGCAACAATCTGAGATTCGCCATAAAATTCGAGAGACATGTTCTAATTATATGCGACAAAGGAAAGGAGATCAGCTGATCTTTGGTGACGAAATCTGTACTATCTGCCATGGATTATTTTGTTTTTTTTTCTAGATATTTTAAAATTTGCCAGTTGATGATTTTTTCCTTTGCTCTGCTGACAACAGAGAGAAGAGAGATGGGCCTATATAATTAGATGAAAGAGACTTAGAACCTTTCTTCGGGACAGGCTGCATACACGTAGTCTTCCAACTATCTGGGAAGATACCCTTGCCATAGGAGATCTGGAAAAGACAAGTTAAGATAGGTGCAGGTTTTGGACCGCATTTTCTTTAGAACTGGTGCTCGTTTGCCATCCAGACCGGAGGACCTTGTGGTGTCAAGGGATAGAAGAATATTTTGAACTTGTTTGTAGGCGCGGTCCGTGAATTTTTTTATAGGTGGGTCAAAATTTTGTGTTGTAATTAAGGAAGGTTTTTTTAATAATGTGCCTAGTTTTGCCCAGAAATTATTTACCTACAAATAAGCATGGCAAAAATCATAAAATAAGTACTGTAGTATACTGAACATTGCTACTCTAGATGTTTATGACTTTTAGTGTTACTTTTCTATGTGTTTTAGTCTAAGATTGTTAGCGGCTTCCCGTTTTGATACGTAGCAAGCGAAGTAAAATTCCCAAAAATTTTGCCGGTCGAAACAAATTTCTCCACATATTTTATTTACCCAAATTTTTCCCACGAGTGATTGATTGCCCAAAATTGCAAAAAAATTCCCCCATTCTGGCAAGTCTGGTTCTTATTGACCTCTCTTATAGGCAACGGCACATGTTACACCAGAAACAGGGCAAATTTAGCCAGGGCAGCGATTTTTCTGCCGCCTTCCGCAAGATTTAGTTTGTTTGAACGAGTTCGCTTGAAAAATTTTGCATATTTTAAGTGTATTTAGGGATTTTTCGGGGTGCATTTCTGTTTTTTTTTTTGCAATAGAGGGGTCATCATCTGTGAATATGGACAATAATATAGACTGTGTTTGTGTCGTATGTAGTTTATTAAAAAAAAATAATTTTCTAGTCGTTACAGTGTCTTTTTAACTATTTTTATCGGATGGCTTCCCCTTTTATAATTGTCACCGCACGTCACTGCATTTGTATATAGATATACACAATCGGTATCTATATACTATACACTGATTAATTTTCTTTATTCTCTAACGGACAAAAAGGTTCTGGATTTTCTATATATCAAAAATTTATTGTTATTTTTTGCCCGTTAAGCTCATTTTTATTGGGTGTATCAATCGATATAAAAACATGAACGGAACTTATTGCTACGCATCGCCGATTACAAGTGATTTAGCAAGTTAGGTACCGTTGTTCTTTATTATTATTTATGGTTTGTCTTCCAGAATTTTTATCATTCCTTCGGGTTGCTAGTGGAATGTGTTTAAAAGAAGTAATCAGTCTCTATATGTAAGATTTTTGTTACACTATTAGTTGCTCAGTCGTATGCTATAAAAAAAACCTTTGACTATTTTTCCGTGGATAGCTTGTATAGACGTATAGCCGGGTCTCCGGTGGCCGAGTTGGTACGACGCCAGCTTTGCAACCATGGATATTTTGTGATTGTTGTTGGAAGGTGGTACCACCCCACACATCCCCTTAAAGGGATGGTGAAATCTGAAATCCCTACGGATGTAGTACACTCACGATACATAGTACTTAGACTTCGGTCTTCGTGGGCTGTCAGAAGATAAAAAAAAAGCTATTTCTTTATCAAATTAGACCAAAACTGAAACATTTGCCGCACACAACTTAGTTGTCTTATTCTTGTATCTGTCAGTCACAGTAAACAGAAACAAAGTTTGTTTAACTTTGTTTCTATACCGTGCAATCGACGTGAACTCACAATTAACAAGACAGATCGGTCTTAAATGTTAGATCTTCTTGTTCAACTTTTAAAAATATTCTAAACTCGTTTTATATTAAATTTTATGTCTGTAATTTTATTGTTAATTGTCGTGCGCCAAATCGCATTACTATAAAAAAATAATCTCTTATTTTAAATCTGTCAGAGTAACTTTTATACTTTTATTCGCCCTATTTAGCTAACTGTTTCGAGTCAACATTTGAAATGGAGAGGATTTGGGAGATTATCCTGAAACTTGTGATGTTAGTAAGCAGCTTAACTTATACAGGACAAGGAAAAGCAAATATTTTTTAATTTCCATGTGTTTTTAGCAATAACTACTAATGGCTTTTTTCTTTTTATAAAAAAATTCTACACCGGTCTGTATTTACAACAGAATTGAGTTGACGAATGGAAGAATAAGACAATGGAGCATATGCATGTATTTTTTTTATTACATAAATTGTCTAAGGAAGTTTTTCTAGGTTTCGTAAAGGCGATGCCAGACCATGGGCGAAGCGACCGTAAATAAAGTGTTTAAAAATAATAGATAATTTACGTAATACTAAAAAACACTTACCCAATAAATTTTTGTACGGTGGGTACTACCCAATTTTTTTATGAATTCGCCAGTACAACTCTGAAGTCTTTTACTTGCTATTAAATAGGAAGATGGCGGTCCTCGTGGATTTAATGTTCAAACTACAACATTGATCACCGAGATTTTCTTTAAATCCGTTAATTCATCGATCTACAGAGGAGTATCGCTACGCGAGACCTGGCCAGAAGTCTGGTCTCGGAACTCTATTGTGAGTAAACAGAAAGTCGTTTTTTTTAATAACCATAGCGTCATAAATCGGCAAAAACGGAGCCGTACCACTCCGATTATCACGCCACTTCTACGATGAAAATCTAGGAATTTTGCGATCTGCGAGTATTTGTTCTCGATGCTCTAGATTACATTACGTTCTCTTGACAGTTATGGTGGTATTCAGTGGAATTTGGGACCTACAATGGACAGTGTAGTGGAAGCTATGTGCTTTATTTTGCATTATGTTTTTAAATTTATAGCTTATATTAGTGGATGGTTGCCTCTTAAATGTTTTGTTAAAAGTACAAATATCGTATACAGGACTTTTCAAAATCGAGAGTTTATAATTAAGTGTCACTCCTTGTTGGGCAAAATTTGATATAAAAATAAAAAGCTTATATGTTCCTCAAAGGATTTATGTAAAAAAAACTTGCGCATGTTTGCGCCATTTTGTTTAAGCCTCTCACAAACAAAGGGTCACCTAAATGTTAATGTCGCAAAATAAAAACAAAAAAAAAAGAATCAAGCCATTTTTAAATGAAACTCTGCAACTTTTGGTTTCAGAGGCATGTTACACTCCACCGGACCGGACTCAAGCTCAGGAGAAGGCACAGAATGGAGAGAAGAAACAGAATCTAAAGATGATTTCTATAAAAAATCTTTCTTTTTAATGAATTAGGTATGTTGTTAGTATTTTTTAAAATACTTATAACTTTAATGAAAGCCTCTTGATATTTAATAGATTAAATATTTCGTATTTTGTTTATTTAGAATCCTTAGGGAAAGACCTTAAGGAAAATATACTTAACAAACTAAACTGCCAAATCCCTTTATATTTTAGGTATGTTTATGACTGCATTCGCAATACCGAAAAAAAAAATTTGGGAAAAAAGATAAAAAGTTAAATACCTAGTTGTAGCTTTACAATTAGATAGGTTCTTAAAAGTGGCCGGGTTCGAATATAGACTCCCCTGAACCTCCCCCCTTCTTCGTATCTCCCCATCTCTAAGTTTGTAATATCCATCTAATATTAAATTTTCTAACCTTAATAACCCCGAAAATGTCATATTAGTTAACATTTTCGATAAATTTCCGGCCGCTTCTCACCCCCCCCCAACTTTTTTTTTAACATTAATTACACTTTCTGACCGTAATAAACCAGAAACTGGCATATTAGTTCACATATTTGGAAGAAATTTCCGATGGCTTTCTTTTTATCCCCCACCCCAATCCTCGTTGATTTTTTCTACCATCTCTTAAATAAAATTATATTTTCGGACCTCAATAACCCCATAGTCTTGTCGAAAACATTTTAAAAAGTATGTTAAAATGAGTCAATCATGTACGTACAAATTGAGAAGTAAAAATAGTTTACTCTTTACATGATTTTTATTTTTGTTTTTTTGAGCACCCTGTAAAAAATGAACAACTTTTTCTATCTAGTTCATCCCGTGTTAATTTTCGGCTGCTAATAGAAAACAATAAGTATTATGTCGAATTTCTTCGACAGTACAAGTGCACCATTGTACGACAACTGTACAGAACGGGAAATTTCTTTGGTCTATACAGGTAATATATTAGAAAATGCAAAGATTGAGCTCTTCGCTAGTGCAACACATTCAATTTAAGCACTGTATTTGTCATTTTCCCACACTGGTTCTTAAAAAAATCGAACGATGTCAATCAACAGTTCAATTGATTTAGGAACAAAAATACCGTCTGGAAATTCCCATAACTGTTTCGGTTTTCTATTAAGGCTTGAATATAAAAAATATGAAAAATGAATTTCACGCCCATGACATAACCGTAATCGAAACAGGTTTTTGAAAGACGGCAAATTGAAGAGGTCGGACAAAGAAAGTTAACGATGTGTTTTTTGTCTTTTAGCTTTTTCCACTAAAACACTCTTTAGGTTTAATTAAAAATAATATTTGGCTGGTTCTTAGTAAGAGGATACTTCGAAATTTTTGTTGTATTATCTACTTTTTACTGAAATGTAAAAAAGTAATATTTTTCTCATATACACGGTGAGCTTTTTAAAGTGGCGATATCTCGAAATCGGTTTAAAATATTTTTATGAAATTTTAGTGGGCTAATAGCGAGATGGGGAGACATAAACATATTCTTAACATTTACCCCCTCTGTATATTTTGAGGGGTGGGGGATAACTTTGGAATTTTAAATAGGATAATGTACTTTTGTATATAAAATTTGAATCTACGTAAAAAACTACATACCTGCACCTAGAGCTTCAGAACTCTATTGAAACTGGTGAGGACCGAGAATGACAAGTAATTTGTTGAATTTTTTAGGTAAAAAATGTCACTTGCACATTTCTCTTTTGTACATAATAAGTCGAAAGCGAAATGTCGTATCGAAAGACGGATTGATTAGTAAAACTTTAAAATCTCAAATACTTTCTTTTTAAAATACTTTTACCTAAACCTAGAACCACTGGAAAATGTATATATATTTGGGAAAAACTGGAAATTTAGATTTTTTACTTAAATTTTTCATGGTTTTTATTTTTTTTGGGTCAAAATGGATCCAAATTAAAATCCAATATACGTCATCGGAGAGACCCTCGTCGAAATACATGATATCCATATTTTTTAGTTTTTTTATTCTTTATAGGAAGGAAGCAATCGCCGATTAAATTTCGATTTTTTGACTTTTTTTGCACTCCACATCGGTACCTTTAAATCACTCCGTATTTCCTCCTATGCATTTTTTTCTAATTTTAACTCTATCTTACAGAAGGATAATTGGACTTTAAAATGCATATAGAATGGGTCATCCAGGAGCGTATTTAATGGGTAAAAACTGAATTTTCTTCATTTTTTAAACAAATCCTATTTATTCTATACTATTTCTCCCATTTAGCGATTCTTTTTGGGTTTATTTTATCAGCTAATTATCTAAGAATTTTTATCTAATTATCTAATTTATCTAATTATTTAAATGGCTTATTTTCTCGTTTAAGTTATAATTAAATAGGTTTATTTGCATCGGGGACATGGAAAATTTGAAACTTTTTAATTTTCGAATTTTCGACCATTGTAGTTTATTTACATCGAAATTATTAAAATACGATTTGTTAAAATTTCGCAAAAATGCCAGTTTTTGTTGAAAGTTTGGAAGGTTCCTTGGCCGATTTCCGCTTGAAATATACATGAATAAGATTTTAGGAACTTTCTGCTTTATGTGCAGGGATATTTCATTGGATAAGTTGCGCATTAAATGCTATTTTTATTGATTTTTCGATGACCCTACAATACTGGAATTTGCCATGTACTTATTATAACACTTTTGACGTCACAGCCAATGGGATTACGTTTTCGAAATTCGCGCGCAAATTTGCAGTAGAAAATTCGTTTTTTTTTGTTGATAAAGACCAAAATAAATTGATAAAAACAATCACTACAAATATTTAAGTTATGTAACGTATGTAACGTATGTAATGTATAAAAAAAATATATTTCAAATTTATTTGGGTTCCCTAATTCCCTATTTTTGCATCTTTTAAAGTATATAAATAAGGAGGTAACACCATTGTGTTCCCAGTCAGTTGCACACCTCTCCTGATTAAAATGTAAAAGATACTATTTTCTCCTTATTTCTAAACAAATGTCTGCAACATTGTTCAGTTGCCTTGTAATGAAACTGTCGACAAGTGATTAGGTTAGTTGCGTAAAATGGCGATATTTCCCTAGAAAATTAGATTTTTAAGGGATTTGAAGCCCTAGAAAATTTTTAAAAAATATGTATGTAATTTTGACCACACTTTCTACTGAGAAAATAAGAATCCCGTTTAGTCCACAGTTAGGGGACCCACAAAACCGCACATTCTGTACGAAACACACTTAGCTAACTTTTTAATTCCCTTGTTCGCTAATAAGTGACCCAAAGTAGCGACTAGTGCGGGCGATAAAGCAAAATAGGCAAAAACAGCTGCCGTCTAGCGTAATTGCGTCAGATCACGTAGGGCTAAGGTAACTTAATTTTCAAGACGTCCGTTTCACCAACATTGGACATTTAAAGCACTCGCAAAGGCAGCTTATTCGCTTCCGACCCGGAAGTTGCAACTGTGCGGAAAGCCGGAACCGGATTTTGCAAGATCGTAGTTTTCCAGAATTTTCATGAATTAGCGGTTATTGGCCGCTGGCAGTCGCGCTGAATTTAAGGGTAATTAGAGCCGATCTGATTTTCTATACAGCGTATTAGCACCTAAAAATGAATCATTATATATACGTATACAAACGTATACAAAGAAAAATACATTATTTTATAACAAATAATATTTCTTTTATAAAATACGTCTTCATTCTTTAAATAATTTTTTTTATCTAAGACATCCCACGTAGACTTCAAGCCTAAGTACTAACGTACCGTGGGTGTCTGAAGAGAAGGGAAATGTAGTCTACTGACATGGGATTTGAAGGATTGGAGATTGGGACGGGAAGGGAAAACATCTGCAGGCAATTTGTTCCATAATCTGGAGACCCTAGGTATGAATGAGCGAGAGAAGTGGTCTGTTCTTGGCTTTTGTAGCTGGACAGTAAAGGGATGCATACGCAACGCGCCTCTTGTTGTTATGTTAGGGACATTCAAGGGGGGAATAATACCGGCTAGTTCTTCAGAGCAAAATCCGTGGAAGTAGCGGTAGAAAAGGGATAAATCCCCTACAGCGCGGCGATGAGCGAGAGAAGGAAGTTTTCTCGTGAGGGCTGGGTCATTGATAAGTCGAATGGCTCTCTCTTGGATAGAATCAAGGATCTTAAGTGTCGAAGGTGATGCCGCTCCCCAGATGTGGGAGCAGTACTCTAGGTTAGGTCTTATTAATAATAGTATATTATTCAAATGTATTACCGGTCATTACTTTAAAGATAGTCACACTATTTTTCATTAATAAATAATAAACTTAACAACATTTATATAATTTAGCCACAAATTAAATTATTCACTATTATTATTAATTCCTTTACTTAGCACATGGCTAACACAATACACAAACAATAAAATTCTACAATAAAATCTCACAACAATAAACATTTCAATTAAAAGAACAAAAGAAAAGCAATAGTCAACAAGTATTGAGTCACAAAATATTAAATTTAAATGGACAGGTCAGTAATCATCAAATAAAGGACATATACATTTTGATATAATAACAATTTTTTACGTATCTCATAACAACTGACAGTCTTATAGCCTATATTTGACCGTTTAGGCACATATTAAACGTTACGCATATTTACATATTCCAATTCAAACACAGCATGAATCATTCTCCCTCTCTCTTTAAGTGTTGTTTTAATTGATTTTTACATAGGTCGAGGTTTCTTATATTTTTAGTATTTGTTGGTTAGGAATTAAAACTAATAGAACCTTCATGATTCACTGACTTTTCCGAGCTACTTTTACTCTTTGTTTTTGCACGAAAGTTGTTCTTTTTTCTTGTTGGGTGCGAGTGAATTGACTCATTCGTGATAAATTTTTCAGTCAGATAATTGTGAGTCATCCCATTTTATATATTATAAGAATTAATGTTTGGAATTCAAGATATTTCACTAAAACCATAATCTGACATAATTTCTAATTTAAATATTCTAAAATGTTGTAACGAAAACGCAAATTTTAGTAAAAGATCTGTCAAAGTCAGATCATTTGTTTTAAAAAGAAGCCACCTGATTAAAACAGTATAGGTTTCAAATTGGCTAATAACCCGGTTTCATAATGAAAATTTAAATAATAATAATAGTATATTATTTAACGAGCGGTAATGTAGGTCATAACTCACGCAGATGAAGTTTGCAGCACGAGCCGCAGGCGAGTGCTGTAATTCATCAAGTGAGTTATGACCATTACCGCAAGTTGAATACTATACTTTATCTACGACTATAACAATAAATACTAAGATACAAGTACAGAGAAAGAACTTTATTTACAAAATTAGGTATTAACTTAATTTGAAAACGTCAAAATTATTCGAGTGACATTAATTCCCTCAATAACAATAACAATAATCGACTGTTTCCTTTCGGCCAATCGGATTGTACAGAGCCACCTTGATATTCGGTTCGTAAATGAATCGCTTTATGCAGAAAGGACGTAAGTCATAAAACCTGTTTCCGAGAAAAACAAAAAAATATGTTTGCGGTGTTTATTATGTTCTTGTGAAATATTTTGGAAATGATGTCTTATGAATACAACTAAATATGACTAGAAACAATATTTTAAATGTTTGTAAGTGTTTGTATATTGTCAAAAATAATTTTTGAAAAAAGTGACTTAAGTCATTTCTGCATAAAAATAAGACAAATTATTTTTTAAGAACGTTATTTTACTAGAAAAACGAGTTTAAATCTAGTGTTACATAACATTTATAATATATAAGCAAACACTTTAATCGTCATCAGCTTGTGTGGTAGTAGTGGGCCATGACGAAACTATATTATTGTAGAACTCTTTGTAAGGCTCCTCGACAAACTCCATACATTTTCTTATCCCATCTATTTTTTTTTGCTTAATTGGAACTTTTCCCATTGGATAAGAAGCGCTTTCTGGTAAAAGCACGATATGATTTCCACCCCACTTAATGTCAAACGTATGTTCCACCACGCTTTCGATAAACTCGGAAACTTTGACACATCCAGGGCGTTGAGAGTCGTATACAAAATAATGAAACTTGCTGATGTTAAAATGCATTTTTTGATTCTTTCCACATTTTTGAGTCTCAATGGAAACTGAGCTTTTCTTGTAATATTTGGGCCACCATGACTTAAAAGCTAGTATTTCATCTGTACTAACCTCTTTCACTTCAAACTTATGCGTTCTGGATGCGTTAGCGATGATTTCTGTAAGGTCATGAACAGTGTAGATTCTGTCACGTTTTTTAAGTGCCCTTTTGATCATAGAAAAGTTTCTATCGCACGGCAGAAAGGAATGACCTCTTATGGGAAAGTATTGCACTATTTTGGAAAATCTTTTGGTGTCAGTAAATCCAAGAAGCATTCTTATTAGAGCATGATTTTTGTTCTGCCCCCAACAATTATCACTGTAGAGATGAAGTTCAGTAGCGTTTGTAGGATGAGTGTTAATATAGTTTAAAAGAAAGGAGCACACTTCATCTGGTGTCTTCTTTGCTGTACCTTCATGGTAAAGGTACAAAGTGGCCTTATTTTCTCTTATATCATGGATACAAAATACGTTAGTAGTAAGCTCGTTGTAATAAAAGACTTCTCCAACTGGTGTGACGGGAAGTTGGATATTCTGCATAAAATCAAAGCACAATGAAAGGACGTGAGGCTGTTCGTTTTTTAATTTTACCTCGTCTGAAAGTTTCGAATAAAATTTTTTGGTTCGTCTATTGTGAATCATATACTCGGCCACAGCTACCCTTTTTGCGGTTTCATTTAAATTAACGTCTTTTGGTTTAATCTTGTAAGATTCACATTGACCGCAAACATCAACCTGTGGTCTTCCAAATGAGAGTTTAAAATTGTCCACAAAAAACTTATAGTAGGAGGCATAGGAAATATTTTGATACATGGGGTACCGACTCTTAAAAAGATGGTGCATTTTTTCTATATTTAGATTACTATCTAAATAATACAATTCTCGACCAGAGTAATGGCTTTCTTTTTTAGGAAATGATTCGATATGTTCCCTCATACATATCCTTGCTTCTTCTGGAAATACATTTCCGCTAACATTTCGGCCTCTCATGTCTCTTGGACTCTTTCCTAGTACAGCTAATCTTTTAATTCTTAAAAGTCTCTTTTGGGTAACTGATAAAATAGACAAAAATGCCTTTAAACAAACTTCACACTTAGTGTCTTCAGTTTTTAAGACGTAATATTTGTAAGAATAGGGTCTTTCTTTGGGGTTTTCTTTTCTTTGTCGCCGTTTTTGAACACCCTTAATCTCGATTAGTCCTTGAATGAAAATATCTTGTTCATCTTTAAATCTTAGGTCGTAAAAACGGGTGAACATATTATGCCGTTCCTGTTCTGTGACTCTATTGAAACAGTTTTTTTTGCATCTAAAAAAGATACCCATTTCAGTCTCTAGAAAAAATATTATAACCTCAAATATTACCTGCATGACTCTCCCATCCTTTTAGCAGCAACCAAACTGCCTTTGTAACTAACATACTCTGCACCTGACGTTCTAGCATCTCTGATCTTATTTCTCTTATAATTTTCTGGTTTTGCCTTCTTTTTTCTGGATTGATTATTCATTTTTATTCGATAATTTAACAACAAACCGGTAAACTGTTACAGTGACACTGACTGTTTCTTGAAAGTCTTGAATGGAAGAGGCGCGCAAATCGCGCGCGATCACGACTATTTTATGCAGAAAGGTGATAAGTCATTGACTTACGTCTTTTCTGCATAAAACGTATAAACTCGCTGGTGAAAATGTACAAGGTGGCAAGCGGGACTTATCTCCCTTCTGCATAAAAAGGTGTAGTTTGGTATATAGAAGCGATTTTATGCAAAAAGTCAATTTTGATAAAAAGTGACTTAAGCCCCTTCTGCATAAAGCGATTCAAATCTTTTCCGATTTATTATAGTGAGTTATAGCAGTGAGTTATTATAACTCATGTTGTTTGTTTATAGATACTATTAATTGTTCAAAAGTAGTTGAATAATTAATATATAATTTAATAGGAGTAGATAAATACTATTATTAAATATATCAAAGACATTTAATTTGAGTATTAGAGTACGGGATTAGAAAAATATTAAGACAATAAATTAAGTTTAAATTAATAAAAGTCAAATATTTGGATCAATTTTACATTAAATATTGACCTGTTTTGCCAAATAACATTTAATTGAGCAAAGTTTTATTTTTTATTTATTAATTATAGTATAATATTTAGACCTTATAAAAGCTTACAATTATTGCCTTTAGTACCAAAGAGCAATTCTAACAAAAGCATTACGATTAAAAATGAAGTAAATAGTAAAATAAAATCTGTTTTAACACTAAAATTATAATAATATATAGGCTTGAAGTCTACGTGGATTGCTTTAGATAATTTTTTTAACTCCTTTTAATTGTCTTTATTTCAATTCTGTTTATTTTTGTTTTAGTAATACTAAGCGCCTATATGGATCGAGATACAGACATCATTTTTCCTTTTATACTAACGATTGGTAGCATAAAATAAGAATGTTAATGTTGCTATGGTGACACTGTTAATATTTTGCTTTAAAAAATGATATTTTTGCAGATGCTGCTTGTGTTCGGTAAAAGCAGAAATACGAAATCTTTTGTTATAAGATCATAAAACACCAAAGTCAACAGCTTCTTTCGGGAACCTAAGTATTTTGCCAGATTACAAATGTATCTATTTTTGATGACTTTATTCTGACAAATATTGCAAAATAGATAACCAGAAATACTTGCACACCCAAAGGCAGTTGTGATAAAATATTTGAACATATTTTTTAAATTGACGAAAGCAAACCCAAACAACATCGTTTTTATTCGGCTTTTACTTAAGCAGAGTTCACATTAGTCAAGTTACTTCAATTCAAGTCGCTTGATTCGACTAACGAGAAGCTACTTGACTAATATGAATCCGTTATTTACTGCATGTGAATTATCCTTTCAAGTTTGCTTCAAGTTTCAAGTGCAGTAGTAGAGGTTCTTTCAACTTATTACTTGCCTGGAATTCAACTTGACTAGTGTGAACGTGACTGGCTTGCTTAAGCAACCAAATCTTAAATTTTAAAAGTGAGTTTATGTTGTTATTGTCATCCTATATGTATTACTACTATATTGTTAGCATCCAATCTACCCTCTGTTAAAATTTGAAGCAAAGATAAATCTTTTGTTTTGTACCACGTGATGTTCAGCCCTTTTGACGGACTGTCACTTGCTGTCACTGTCAGTTCTGACAGCAGTTTAAAATGTGAGCTTGTCCGTTTCCTTTTCGTCTTTTTACCTTTCAAAAGTAAAGATTAATGTGTTTTTATTTGTGGAAAGTGGATTAAAAGTTAATTGTTATCCTATTTACGATAATGTCGTAGCTTATGTACCGATAATGCCAGTTTTAAGCAGTAAGAAGTGAAGAAATTACTTGTAGCTTTAGCGGCGGATATTCTTCACTAGAATGTACCTAAACTGAAGTTTGAATACATCATTTTTAATTTGAGATTTTGGGGCAAAACGGGTAAGAACATTATGTAAATAAAGCCAGGCATCGTTTGGAAATCTAAAAAAAACACATTATTTAAGTTCCAATTAAAACTCAAAATACGTAAGTATAATTTATTATAATCATTAATTTATATATACAATACATTATAATTAGAACCAAAATCTTCTTAAATAATAATTAATTACCTACCTATGCAAAATCACTTTCTCCTTCTCAACTGACCGTCGACATGCGAAACAAGATCTCATTTTCTATCTAAAATATTATTAACTCTGTTTGAATTTATACTTTAAAGTATATACTAATTTATACTTACCGGTTTTTCTGATATTTTATTATAAATTAAACTCAAGATTATAGATTATTCACAAAATAACGCTACGGCGAAATCGAAAGCTTGTCGAATTCAAATTTGAATGTGACAGGTGCGAGCGGCCATGTTGTCATTCGTGTTTTGTTTAGCGGAGCTAATCACGTGGTGATTTATGAGGGATGTTCAGGACGTCACGTGATTTTTTAGCAATGGTTTCCAAAGGCTACGTCTTTGCTTCAACAATTTTTCGTCGTTCGCTATATAGTAGTAATACGTATATGGTTGTCATATGCCATACCTCTAAAAAATTAGTAATAAGTGGATTAATAAAAGATTTCTAAATTTCTTGATATTTACGAGAAGTGCGATTTATGGAACATTGTACCATCACAGTTGTCTTCTAAAAAATATATATTCATGTTAGCTCTGATATTCATACAGATAACTTAATAATTTAAGGGATGAGGGGTCAACAACTACCCCAAAAATACGTGAAACAATAACTTTCTAATCATTTCTTGTGCCATTAGAGTTTAAAAAAAATGTATATTTATGTCAGCTCAAATATTCATACAGAAATGGGTCATCGAAAATCAATTAAAACAACATTTAAAGGGAGAGGGAGAATGATTTATGCTATGTTTGAATTGGAATATGTAAATGTGCGTAATGTTTAATATATGCCCTAAGCGTAAAATTGATTTTTAAAAAAAATTCCATTAAAACCTATTTTTAACCGTCATCCATTTTCTTATTTAGCGATTCTTTTTGGGTGTATTTTATTGGCAAATCATCTAAGAATAGATTACACTACGCACCAACTTATTCGACGCCATTTTAATTATATACTTGATTCAATTAACTTGATTATGTATGAACACAAACCTGAATTGAAGTTAGTTGACTTCAAGCGACTTGAAGTCAACTAACTTGACTGATGTGAACTCCGCTTAATGTGCCTTTTACCAACAAGGATAGAAATAAATCGAATTTCGTTGACAATTTTATCAGCAAAAAAAAAAATATTACGATGGGTTATCTTTCAAAGTAGATAACCAGGAATACTTCCGCAAGCGAAGAAGGTACTATAAAACATATATTTTTTATTTATCTTTTTCTAATGCACTTTTGCCGACACGGATAGAAAGAAATCGATTCCCAGGAAAAAAAAGAAGAATATTGCGATTGTCAAAATATGTTCTGGTGTTAACTGTTCATGAAGCTGACCAATAGGGTGAATTCTTGTTCAATTATTTTTTTGTCATCATTCTCATATCAAATTGGATAGACCATATATATATATATATATATATATATATATATATATATATATATATATATATATATATATATATATATATATATATATATATATATATATATTTATATAGCAGCGATACAGATAATAAAAATTTAATTAACTGACCAGAACTATTAGGTTGGATGACAATTAAAGCTGTTGCAAGCCATAAAACTGTTTATATTTTATATTTTCTCAAAGAAACTCGTATCATACACTTGCCCGTTATGGCAGGCAGTAAATCGATTTGCTTGAAAATCCACTAACACACAATGTAAACATGTTTAATAAAAGGTCTTTGATTAACGAAAGCAGTATAACAAAGTGTATTTTTGGAATATAATAGTTTATTTGCTAGAAAATAATTATGTTTGCCTTGAAATTATAAATATTTATTAAGGTAATTACATAGTACACTGTATTCATTAATAAACTAATTCTCCAGTAACTTTTATAGCAAATAATATTAGTAATAAGTGTTTTGAATAGAATTTAAAAGTTTTATTATTATTTGTAATTAAATAACCATTAAATAACCATAATGCTTGGTATATCTTTAGTAGTGTATCTTTTTGATTTTAAATTTTTACAATACATTTTTTGAATGTTATTCCGATGTTCCCAAATTAAACTCTCCTAAAAATAGCATAAATTACGCTGCCCTAAATAGTCACGAACAGCGACCCTTAGCGTTTGATCTCCTATAAAACAAATAATGAACATATAATAAAAAAAGAGTATAAACACATACCCACGGGAATAGTCTTTATTTTTCTTACTATGAAAACCTTTATTCGTGTCGAGTATGATTTTTTTCCGCCCGAAATCTTTTGGTAGCAAATTACGTTCATTTTTTACTTCGTGTTGTTTGATGTGTATTTCATAGACTGTAATAATTTACTTATTTTGTTTTTCAACCAATTCTTAATCAATGTCCATTGATTAATTGATTTTGGGTTTTTTACATTGTTGTTGCTCAATGATTTGATATAAAAAAAAAACAGTTACTTTCCAATATAAAAAGCCATACACTCACTCACAAAGTTACATAAACCCTTAAAATTTGCAATATATTAAAGGTAGTTTTTTTTAGGAATTTTAGTTTTACCGAATACCACAAATAGAGCCTTTAAAAAAGAAAATTGAACTCTATAAAAAATATTTAGTACAAAAAGAACTAAATACGTGTTAGGTACCATATTACAAAAGTAAACATATAAATACAAAATATAAATAATTTGTTTTAAAAACCAACTTTTTATTATTCTGTTGGGCCTTCTAAATCTATGACCGCCTGGAGTCTTGTAGGGATAGATAAAACTAAATTCCCAGTAATGCTTGGGGTAATTTCAGCCCAACCCGACTGAAAAGCATTTTTTAGTGTATCTTTATTGCTAGTGTCATATTTTCGTACTCTGAGCTCTAACCCATCCCACGGGTGTTTAATATGGTTTAGATCTGGCGACTGGGGAGGTGAATCTAGTTGTTGCGTTGTTGCCGTGCATTATATAGGATCTATTTCTTAACAAGTGCCGCCGTGTGTTTGGGATTGTGGTCCTAATCCTAAACGTCTAACTGAGGGCAATCGATTTTCACGCAAAATATTCATGTACTACCGGTGGCCCATTACACCCTCAATAAAAGCTAGATTACCCAACCGAGCCACCTCCATGCAGTCCCAGACCATAATCATTATTTTAAGCATGGGTAGGCCTTCTACCAAAGACAACATTTTTCTAAAAATCGCAAAAAATCGCCGGTTTTTATTATTTAGTTCGCATTTATAAGCTTTAAGGTTTTGTACTAAACACAATATCCTAGATGACAATTGCGGACCTTTTTTTTAAAGCTTAATTACATTTTAAAAATTTTAAAAAATACTTTGGAGACAATCAACTTCTAAAGGTTATAGCTTTGCAGAGAACGTGCATGAAGGAAATCAAATACGTAATATTGAAAGCACATACATGCTATTAGATGCTCCAATACTAACACAAATATAATTAGCCGCTGTAACTTTACTATACACTGTTTTCATTTCAGGTACAATATGCAAATACTATACACTACTTTAACAAGCGTCAACGGGACGCGTGTGTACCTTTTCAATGCATATTTGTCGGGCATTGGAGGATAACTATGAGGCGCCGCATTTGGGACAAAATACAATTTCTTACAATATAATATATAATATTACACAATATATATATATATATATATATATATATATATATATATATATATATAAAATCCATATATAAAAATGCAATTTCCTGAAATATATATATTATTGCACAATATATAGAAAAATTCCATATATAATGTTTTGATATAGACTTTTAATTTCACTAACTGCCGCAATAAAATGAGGGCGCTCACGCCAAGCCCGGGAGCCAGCTGTAGGTAATCCTAACCTATAATAATAGATACAAGATTGAAACTAAAAATAATTTCTCTTTTTTTAAAAATACCAGTTAATATGGATATTATCGAATACTTTGAAGGGTTAATTTCTGATTATAATTTATGTTCTGGAAGACAAATTGATTCGGATGTAAGGCTGGTGGAAGAATGTTTATTAATACTTGAAAAGCATTGTTTTGTATTGAATGCATTAATGGGAAATGTAGAAACTGAAACAGCAGATAAACTTAATAATATACATACTATGGTATGGGGTTTGCATTCTAGATTAGAAACTATATTTGAAGGTAGGTACCTATCTTTAATTTATGAGAGAATTGTTAGCTCAGACGCACACTTAAAAAAAAACATTTTGTTTCTACTTATTGCAGACAGACCAAGTAATACCTCTCAATATGAACATTACACACCAACACGTGTAAGAAATGGGGTTGTGTCATCACAAGAATAAAGTCACGATGAGCGGCTGGCTGAGCGGACTGAGCGCACTCATTTTATTGCGGCAGTTAGTGAAATTAAAAGTCTATATCAAAACATTATATATGGAAGTTTTCTATATATTGTGCAATAATAAATATATTTCAGGAAATTGCATTTTTATATATGAATTTTTTATATATATTGTGTAATATTATATATATTGCAAGAAATTGTATTTTGTCCCAAATGGCGCCTCATAGATAACCGGTTGCTGATTTAAGGATATGCAGACAGTTTTCTTTGCGTTTCATGTTTTGAATTTGCAAAAGTCAAATAACGATTTTTTCATTTTTGGGTTTGTTCGTCCTACTGTGTGCTGTGTTGGCATTTATCTCATTTCTACCGATACGGCCACGGATTTTTCTCTAGCCGCATAATTGCCCCCTTGACTGTTCCTAACAGAATAGCAAGAGGCGCGATACGTATGCATCCCTTAACTGTCCATCTACAAAAGCCAAGAACATCCCACTTCTCTCGCTCATTCATTCCTAGGGTCTCCAGATTGCGGAACGAATTGCCTGCAGATGTTTTGCCTTTCCCTCCCAAGTAAAGTGCCCTCTAGGGACAAGGCAGCAAAATAATTTTACCTCAGGATTATAAAGTCTACTAAACTCAGTTTGTCTGCAAAATTTTAATTCAATACATGAAGAAATGTATCCAGTATGATAAAAAAATAATTAAAAAAATTAAACTTTGCACAGCTAAGTATAATTCGAAAAATATTGCGATATTAAAATGTTTTTATGGAACTAATTCAATTATTTCTCCGTGAAAAATAACCGCTTTAAATTTCTTAATGCATTTTTCGAATACCCTGTATAAATGTACGTTGATGCGCGGCAATCCGGTTAAATACCATTTGCACCGAAATGGTTTGTTTAATTTCATTTCCCAATGTTGTTTTTGTATCATACAACAGAGATGTTATCAACTATTGTCAGTTACACATCTATAAATAATATTAAAGAATAAAGGAAACCGGCTATGGTCTGATCAAGTCATATCACGTAGTGAGAAGGTAACTTAATTTTCCAAACATCTGTTTTACCATCACTGGATATTACAAGCACTCTCGAAAGCAGGTTATTTGCTTTAATTTCAGAAGTTACGGTGTGAAAGACAGGAATCAGATTTTGCAAGATCGTAGCTTTCGAAGATTTTCTTGAATTAGCAGTTATTGACGGCTCTATTTACTTAAACTTTTGAAAGTTACTTAGGGTTAATTAATAGCATACTAGGCGGTTCTATTTCCTTTATTTGTTCCTTGTATTTTTTGTTAGAAGATTTTCATTCATAACGTTTATACGTAAAGCATTATAACTTTTAAAATAAGTATACCTAGTGAGTTTTTTATAGTGTTGCAAAGCGATATCTCTAAAACGGTTTAAAATATTTTAATGAAATTTTGGTGAGTTAATAGTAGCGATGGGTTCGCGAACGAGTCGTTCGATTTAAACGACTCTTTTCAAAGAGTCGCGAATGAGCCGCTCCCATCAAACTGAACGATACGTTCACCGCTCGTTAAAATATCTGGCTCGCTCTCGTCCGTTCGTAGAAATTCCACTCCACGCTTTCGCGAGTTTCGGACAACTCGGAGAGCGCGAGCCGCGAAGAGCGCTAGCCGGGGAGCGGCTCAGTCGGAGTCGTATAATAGAACGAGAGTGGTGGAGCATCTAGCGGCCTATATGGTAATACATTACACAGTTTGTACGTCTTTGGTATTACTATTATTTTACGATTAACGATTAATTACTTTGCCGAAATCTGCTACAACGTTTTTTAAGCAGAGGTGGATACTGCGGGTAGGTTAAAACTCAAGCCACAAACTAACGCATAAAACAACCAAAAATCAAATCAAATGATTTATTAAAAGCCTGGTTCAGTATTAGGTATTATTATATTAGTATATTATTGTGTCGGTCTCGGTACCCACCAAAACTCAAACGCCCTGCAAAAAAAGCCATAAATCATTCCAATATTTTAATATTTATTTTATTTTTGTTTGAAGCCGCCGCGCCACAATTAAGCAGCGTGCCGTCGGCAGTCGAAAATGTGTAATTCATAGCATTTTTTGCTCTATTTTATGAACATGAACAAATGCAGGTGTTACGCTAAAGTAAAGAGCGCCGCAATTCGCAGCTCGGAGATACGGGTAGCAGCCCTCGTTTAATCGAACGACTCCTTGCGAACGACTCCTTGCGAACGACTCTTCAAGTGAGCTGAACGAGTGAGCGGGCTCTCTTGAAAGTGAACGAATGACCCATCGCTAGTTAATAGCGAGATTGGGGGACAGATTTAAACATATTTTTTACATTTACCCCCTCTCTCTATTTTGAGATGTGGGGGTAACTTTGGAATTTTAAATGGGATTATGTACTTTTGTTTATAAAATTCGAATCTACGTAAAAAACTACGTATGTTTTTGATTTGCTCTTTCGGTTACGAAATTATGATTTATTAGGTTATAAAAAATATTTACCATTTAATTTCAACTTATTTATCGCCTGTAATCTTGGATGAATTAGAGAGGATTCGGTGTTCCGTATACTGTGAGCGTATCGAATGTGAAGCCTGTTTATTTGTTGTTTGTTATGAAAACATCTTACCCTAGAGGTCCAGTTTACTTTAAGGAAATACGTAATTGAATCAAGAATGGTAGTGGAAAGAGATAAAATAGCATTGGAGTGTTGGAGCCAGAAGTGTTGCTGTCTCTATTGGTCGCTTAGGAACTACGTCTGAACCCTCGGTTACACGTATGTCTTTGTCTAATGAACTAGAAAAGAAAAAGTGCGACTTATAGATTTATAAATGACTCGGAGCGACTTTAAATAAGCCTTTAGAAATAACGTATTTAAGAGCTTTCTAACCTAAATTTATTATTATTTAGCGGAAAATAAAACAGTTTAGGGCTTTTATTACTTTTAGTAAATCTTGTGATGCTTCTAACGTATTTTTTGTACAAAAATACAAGGTAAAATAAGATGTGGCCAATGTTTACAAATTCTGTTTACAGTGTCGCTTGGAATGGTTTGTTTTGGCTTCAAAGAATGTTAATAAATCATCTCGTATCCATTCTTCATTCATCCAAGTCTGTAATGCTTGAGAGGTTGTTGGAAATGTCCCCCTTCAACTTCCAAATACTTTCTCACTCTATATCTAAATCAATTGCATACGTCCTGCTGTAACATTTCAGGTGTCACTAATAAGCAGGAAAAGAGGATTCGATCTGTCATATAATCTAAAATTGTAGGTGCAGTCGCCATCATTTTGTCCTTTACAAAACCCCACAGAAAAAGTCAAGGGGGGTCAAATAAGGGGACCTACCAATAAACTGAGAAATAATCGTTAAAATGTCCAAATTCTCAACTGACTTAAGTAAAAATAATGCATTTCCATGGAAATGAACAACAATTCTGAAATAAGTGAACTTGATTTATTGGTGAGATTTAATTATTTTTTAAATTTAATCAAAATTTAGTTAACCGAACGAGGAAATCAAAAAAAAATTGCACACAGGTAGGTAGCTTTTTACGTAGATTCAAATTTTATAAAGAAAAGTACATCATCCAATTTAAAATTCCCAAAGATCCCCCACCTTTCAAAATAGAGAGAGGGGGTTATTGTCACAAATATGTTTAAATTTGTCCCCCAATCTTCCCATTACCTCAAAATTTCATGAAAATACGAGTACTTTAAACGTTTTCGAGAAATCGCCTTGTAACACTCTAAAACTCACCCTGTATACTTTTTTGTATTCACTGAAGGCTGGTGGTCAACAACTTCTAGGTAAATCTCTTACTACACCTTGTTCATCAAATTTATGAATTATCCTACTCACAGTTGACTGCGTAATTGGATTTTCAGATACTTTGCATTAAATAACCGGTAAATTTTATTTTAGCTCCGTATTCTTTTACACACAGAACTGCTTTAAAATTCAATAAGCAAAGTTTGGACTTTTGTCTATCTAGTCAAAGAGATTAAGAATAAAAAAGTGCATAAATAAAAATAACAAGAATATTATTTTATTTACCAGGTACACGATATGCGAAAAAGAATCTACAAATTCTTGTTGTTTTCCCGATACAAAGCACCAGATTTGCCTTTTTAAAGTTGTGTAGCATTTTAAAAAAACTCGTTTATAATCCTACAAAAAAAATTAAATTACATTTTAAAGATATTGTTAAATTTAGCTTTTAACGAGCTCTCATTTATCATAGGTTGCCATTTAAAAAAAAAGTTGGAGTAGTTGAGGGTTAGAGGTTTGAAGGGAGACTTTTGAAAATATTACAGAAACATGAGTAAATATATAACAACTATTGCTGCCTTCAAGTAATAATAGTTGTTATAGTAAGGTCCAAGATGTATGGCAATAAGCATCGACTAGCTCTTATGTAGCGGGGCAGTGTACTTGAGGGAGGGGTTACTAATTTTAGATTATTAATGCTACATGCTAATGACTATCAATGTAATTACCAAAGAAGGTGTACAGTGTACACTTCCTAACATCATTTGTATCAGCCAAAAAATACGTCGTATTTGGCGCCACTTACAGTATTATAAATGTGTCAAACAGTCCACTCCCAATAATTTAAATTCCCGTAAGTAAATTCAAAAAGCGTACATCGTAATGAAACAAAGTCAAATTTAAATGTTTAATTTAAGAAGGACATCGCTAGAATATGAATCGAATATTATAATAAAAGAAAAATGACAATGCTTCAACTAGATTCAGGAAGTTGCAATACCTTTACAACGTTAAAGCACTATATTAAATTATTTTTTTAATATGATTATTCAAAACATTTGACTTTCTTGGCGATTATAACTAAGTACTTATCTTGATGGTGATGTGTGGAACATCAAGTGTCAGTTCCTAAACTGACAAGTATTATTTGTGGAACGCACGTCTTCGCCAGTCTACCTCAAAAGGCTTAAACAGGGACACTCGTCCAAGATCTCTCGAGACAGTCAAAAATCCAAGCGCGGCCTAAAACCTTCAAAGGTGCAGTCTACGAAGCACCATAACTTGCTCTTCAAGGAACATCATGCAAATATACATTGAAATAATTAATCATATAAATAATGAATTATTAGGTGATAAGGTTGGATTTTCCCTAAAAAAATATCAATCAAATTTCGACAAGTGAAATTATGGGTTAGAATTCACGTTCCAACAAAATATATATATATATATATATATATATATATATATATATATATATATATATATATATATATATATATATATATGTATATATATATATATATATATATATATATATATATATATATATATATGTATATATATATATATATATATATATATATATATATATATATATATATATATATATAAAAGAAGAAACTGAATGACTGACTTAAGTATCAACGCACAGCTCACACCGCTGGATCTAGGAACTTAAAATTTTTCACAGAGGTTCCTTATATAATGCAGACGTGCACCAAGGAAGTGTTTTTTAAAATTACACTCCTAAGGGGATGAAACAGGGGTTCAAACTTTGTATGGAGAAAAAATATTAGGTGGTCCTATTAACGCGAAACTTCATAGAAGTCCTCTAAAAACTAAATTTGTAAGCACTCGCTTTACACTTCATAATAAATCAACCCCTAAGTGGGCCAAATGGGGTTCAAAGTTTCTAATGGAGTAAACTTATATAGTTCTATTACCTTAAAACTACATAAAAGTAGTCTAAAAGATAAACGCATGTTTTATATCTTTTTCGACATCAACCCCCAAGGGGGTGAAATGGGGCTTAGAAGTTTGTAATTTAATTATGGATATAACTAGAGACCGTATTCGAATATTACCTGTACATTCCAGGAACGGGCTCCGTTGGAAAGTCAATGTACACAGGAAATATTGAAAATATTTTTAATAAGACTATGGGATTACTGAGGTCCAAAAACCTAATTTTATGGTAAAAAAATAACGGGGGGGGGGGGGTAAAAAGGAAGTGATTGGCAACTTATTCGAAAAATCTAAACTAATATACAGTTTTGGAGGTATTGAGGTCAGAAAATGTAATTTGGCGTAATAAATATTTAAAAAATTAACGCGCATGTGGGGGGGGGGGGGGGTAAAAAGAAGCGGCTGAGAATTTCTCTAAAAATGTTAGATATATCATTTTTTGGGTTATTCAGGTCTGAAAACCTAATTTCGTTTAACAGTTGGCAAAGAAAATTGCCGGGGAGGGGGGATAAAAAGGTAGCGATTGTCAATTTTTTTCCAAAAATATACCATTTTCGGGGTTATTAATTTTGTGTAATGGATGTTAAGAAAATTAACCGGCGGTAAAAAGAAGCGACTGGCAATTTCATCAAAAATGTTAACTAATGTGTCATTTTCGGGGTTATTGCGCTCAGAAAATCTAATTTTGTCTAACAGATTAACAGATGGTCAAAAATTTAGGGGAGAGGAGACATTTACAATTTGTTGATCCGACAATAGCTATACTCGTATTAGGTGGCTATTTTATTTATTTTAGTTATTTGTTATAGGTTATTGTAGTACTCTTGTCATCCTTTGTATATATACATATGTATATATATATATATATATATATATATATATATATATATATATATATATATATATATATATATATATATATATATATATATATATATATGTATATACTGACGTGCCAATGCATATTCTGTTAGTAATTATTTTTATAAATGACAAAATAAAGAGTATTGAGTAATGAACGTTACAATCAACACAGTTCAATTAATTCGCGTGCAGGGTTGGGTACGTCGAAAATTTGACATACTCGACGCTTTTTTCGACGCGTCGAAAATTATTTTTGACACCATTAATTTTCGACAGTCGAAAATATATTTGGATATATTAATTTGGAATTTGGAAATAAATACTATACTATACTATAATATAACCAAAGACTCTTTGGCAAAGAGTAAGTTGGTTATAGTATAGTAATAACTATAAATCAACGTGTATTAATATTAATAATTAATATATTGTTTAAAAGCATGGAAATACAAAACAGCAGATGGATAATAAAAATATATCAACTTAACGACTGTAAACTTAAAGTACATTCACAAACGATTTCAAAAACTGGCATTTAAAATATTTTATAAAAAGAAATATTCATCACTTCTGTTCTCATCCCTTATTTTCATATGATAATAGATGTAAGTAAGTTTTTTCGAATTTTCTGAACTGAGTCTATTTCTCAGCCTAGAGTGAATGAAGGACCGATTTGAGAAAAGTCTCTCGAGCTGTGATGAAGAGGCTGGTATTGAGTTTAACTTTATCGCTAACTTAGCCAGTTCTGAATGATGTCTTTCGGCCAATCCCCAGAAAGTCTGCACATTCGCGATTTGTTTGGAGCAAAGTTTCTGGAAGAAGTTTTTGTTATTTCTATACAAATGGAAATCATTTAATGAATCAGCACTTAAATTATCTACGAGAAAATTTTCCACATCTCGTATTTGTTCTTCCGATAACATCTTACCTGTATAAAGTGGATGTAAAAAATTTGCTGATAGAGAATAAACATTTACGTTCAGATTCACTAAGAAGGTTTAAGATTTAGTACTGGTTTAAATTAAGATCTTATAGTTGATCAGTTATGTTTTGACAGGTTTCTGTCGTGTCATTGTTAATAAGTCGTCATTAAAAACTTATGAATTATTCTGATATTTCAGCGATTTGCTGGGTTTCCAAATGATTTTCATCTTGGAACGAGGTGCTGTAATGAATTTAGTTCTATTATTGTCGAAAGTACGTACTAAAATTGCCCTTTTCTTTATAAATTTGCTAAAAAGCTCAGAAATAAATCCATAGTATCAAACTTAAATGTCTTATTCTTACACTTGTCAGTTTAAAATTTTTGGTTGTCAATTTAGACCGGACTAGCGTTGGAGAATCTGGCTGTAAATGCTTGTTTCTGTCGGTTTTTCACAAAATGATCATATTGTTCAAAACCATCTGGTAAACGCAATGTTAACCATTCCTCAGCTGCATCAGCAATTGAAGCCTATGTGCTCTGTAATTTATTTAGAAGCTTGCATACGGGATCGAATAACTTAACGCTATCCTCTACTTGCTTTTTTAAATTTTCATCAAAAACAAGTTTAGTTACATTTGGTTTGATTTTCGTATTATCTTCTGCAATCACCTTTCTCATAGCCCTTAAATTATCTAAAAAATTAACAAAAGAGTCTCTAAATGAACACCAGCGTGTTTCCCCAGCTAATATTATTGTTTTTCCAAGTATATTAAGCTAGCTCGCCATGGTCACGTCGCGCATTTCTAACCTAATGGATATTTAGTTGCTAATTAGTTGCTAATTAGTTACGCCAATCCCGATTTAGTTGCTATTCATCCCTCCAAGATACACGCGGTGAGCTAACTAAAATATTAATCTAGCAGACCAATTACTATAACTCGGGTTCTGATCAACTTATCGACTTTGTTCAGCCGCCATATTTAGTTGCTAATTAGTTGCTGGAAGATAGCATAGTTTATTTTACCCCCCGTCAACCCTTAACTCCAGGATCGGCACCCCTAAAGGCATGAATTTCAATATGGCTCTGTAGGTAATTATAAATGGTTCTATATTTAGTTGCTAATTAGTTGCTGACGTTTTATGCTTTTTATTTTTTTTCCCCTCCCCATTATACCCGATAACTACTGTGGTGCTAGAATAATTGTTTGTCTATTCAACCCTTCCGCGCAACTTTTGATCAATGAGAGATATCGACTTCGTTCAACCGCCATATTTAGTTGCTAATTAGTTGCTGGAAGATAGCGTAGTTTATTTTACCCCCCGTCAACCCCTAACTCCAGGATCGGCACCCCTAAAGGCATGAATTTCAATATGGCTCTGTAGGTAATTATAAGTGGTTCTATATTTAGTTGCTAATTAGGTGCAGACGTTTTATGATTTTTATTTTTTTCCTTCCCCATTATACCCGAAAACTGCGGTGGTGCTAGAATAATTGTTTGTCTATTCAACCCTTCCGCGCAACTTTTGATCAATGAGAGATATCGACTTCGTTCAACCGCCATATTTAGTTGCTAATTAGTTGCTGGAAGATAGCGTAGTTTATTTTACCCCCCGTCAACCCCTAACTCCAGGATCGGCACCCCTAAAGGCATGAATTTCACTATGGCTCTGTAGGTAATTATAAGTGGTTCTGTATTTAGTTGCTAATTAGTTGCAGACGTTTTATGATTTTTATTTTTTTCCCTCCCCATTATACCCGAAAACTGCGGTGGTGCTAGAATAATTGTTTGTCTATTCAACCCTTCCGCGCAACTTTTGATCAATGAGCGATATCGACTTCGTTCAACCGCCATATTTAGTTGCTAATTAGTTGCTGGAAGATAGCGTAGCTTATTTTACCCCCCGTCAACCCCTAACTCCAGGATCGGCACCCCTAAAGGGATGAATTTCAATATGGCTCTGTAGGTAATTATAAATGGTTCTATATTTAGTTGCTAATTAGTTGCTGACGTTTTATGATTTTTATTTTTTTTCCCTCCCAATTATAACCGAAAACTACGATGGTGCTAAAATAACTGTTTGTCTATTCAACCCTTCCACGCAACTTTTGATCTATGAGAGATATCGACTTCGTTCAACCGCCATATTTAGTTGCTAATTAGTTGCTGGAAGATAGCGTAATTTATTTTACCCCCGGTCAACCCTTAACTCCAGGATCGGCACCCCTAAAGGGATGAATTTCAAAATGGCTCTGTATATATACGCAGATATTTATAATTACCTACAGAGCCATATTTAAATTGATGCCTTTAGGGGTGCCGATCCTGGAGTTAAGGGTTGACCGGGGGTAAAATAAACTACGCTATCTTCCAGCAACTAATTAGCAACTAAATATGTCGGTTGAACGAAGTCGATATCTCTCATAGATCAAAAGTTGCGCGGAAGGGTTGAATAGACAAACAGTTATTTTAGCACCATCGTAGTTTTCGGTTATAATGGGGAGGGGAAAAAAAATAAAAATCATAAAACGTCAGCAACTAATTAGCAACTAAATATAGAACCATTTATAATTACCTACAGAGCCATATTGAAATTCATCCCTTTAGGGGTGCCGATCCTGGAGTTAGGGGTTGACGGGGGGTAAAATAAACTACGCTATCTTCCAGCAACTAATTTGCAACTAAATATGGCGGTTGAACGAAGTCGATATCTCTCATTGATCAAAACTTGCGCGGAAGGGTTGAATAGACAAACAATTATTCTAGCACCACCGCAGTTTTCGGGTATAATGGGGAGGGAAAAAAAATAAAAATCATAAAACGTCAGCAACTAATTAGCAACTAAATATAGAACCATTTATAATTACCTACAGAGCCATATTGAATTTCATGCCTTTAGGGGTGCCGATCCTGGAGTTAGGGGTTCACGGGGGGTAAGATAAACTACGCTATCTTCCAGCAACTAATTAGCAACTAAATATGGCGGTTGAACGAAGTCGATATCTCTCATTGATCAAAAGTTGCGCGGAAGGGTTGAATAGACAAACCATTATTCTAGCACCACCGTAGTTATCGGGTATAATGGGGAGGGAAAAAAAATAAAAATCATAAAACGTCAGCAACTAATTAGCAACTAAATATAGAACCATTTATAATTACCTACAGAGCCATATTGAAATTCATGCCTTTAGAGGTGCCGATCCTGGAGTTAGGGGTTGACGGGGGGTAAAATAAACTACGCTATCTTCCAGCAACTAATTATCAACTAAATATGGCGGTTGAACGAAGTCGATATCTCTCATTGATCAAAAGCTGCGCGGAAGGGTTGAATAGACAAACAATTATTCTAGCACCACCGTAGTTATCGGGTATAATGGGGAGGAAAAAAAATAAAAAGCATAAAACGTCAGCAACTAATTAGCAACTAAATATAGAACCATTTATAATTACCTACAGAGCCATATGGAAATTCATGCCTTTAGGGGTGCCGATCCTGGAGTTAGGGGTTGACGGGGGGTAAAATAAACTACGCTATCTTCCAGCAACTAATTAGCAACTAAATATGGCGGTTGAATGAAGTCGATATCTCTTATTGATCAAAAGTTGCGCGGAAGGGTTGAATAGACAAACAATTATTATTCTAGCACCACCGTAGTTATCGGGTATAATGGGGAGGGAAAAAAAAATAAAAAGCATAAAACGTCAGCAACTAATTAGCAACTAAATATAGAACCATTTATAATTACCTACAGAGCCATATTGAAATTCATGCGTTTAGGGGTGCCGATCCTGGAGTTAAGGGTTGACGGGGGGTAAAATAAACTATGCCATCTTCCAGCAACTAATTAGCAACTAAATATGGCGGCTGAACAAAGTTGATAAGTTGATCAGAACCCGAGTTTTAGTAATTGGTCTGCTAGATTAATATTTAAGTTAGCTCACCGCGTGTATCTTGGAGGGATGAATAGCAACTAAATCGGGATTAGCGTAACTAATTAGCAACTAAATATCCATTGGGTTAGAAATGCGCGACGTGACCATGGTGAGCTAGCTTAATATACTTTGTTTTTCCATTATGTTTTATAATACTTTTTTCTAGATCAGGTGATGAAAATTCTTTTAATACGGTTTGTACTCTTCCTGCAATATGACTGACACCAATTATTTTGCCAAAAGATTTGCAGTATGACTATTGCAATTGGAGTACCAAAGATTGATTTGGGAACCCATCTTTCTCATGTTCCCAGCATTATCTGAGCAGATTGCATAAATATTAGTATTATATATTTCTTTCGCTAAAATTACGCACTGCTCGACAGATTCCTGTAGTTTATCTCCAGTTTCCGTTTCTCCTGTAAGATCATAAGATTCAAGGAAAGTTATATCACCTCCTACATTATGAATAAGGCATACTACATTCTTCGTATTATTAGAAGAATTTTTCCAACCGTCAATCAACATAACGGACTCGGCGTCAAAATTTCAACGTCAACATTTTGGTAGTAAAGAGTTGGTTAAAGTTTTTCTTGTTGGTAACTTGTATGAAGGGCGAAGAGAGTTTATGAATTTTTTGAAATGTGAAGACTCCACGGCCGAAAAGGGTATATTGCATCCAAACATAAATAATGTAGCCAAGGCTTTATCCAGGTCTTCTCTCGTGATCGCGAACGAAGAACAATTTATGAAAAAGTATTTAGATACATTGGAAAACCTTTGGGAACGTATGGGTAAGTTAGTCCATGGGGGAATAAAATTGTCGACATTTTTAACTTAATATTCGACATTTTCGACAATATTCGACATTTTCGACAATATTCGACATTTTCGACGGATTTGTCGACACGTACGTCGAAAATTAATTCTCGACGCGTCATTACCCATCCCTGTTCGCGTGTTTTACCGTTTTACTCAAAATTAAGGCATTAAAGAAATATGAATTTTATGCGGGCCTTCTGAACCATCCTGTATAATAGCCCTATCCAATAAGCCTGCGATCATGCATAAATACAACATCCGAATTTTTCTCCGCTCAAAAAGAAATAAACGAATGAAATGAACACGCCGCAACATTTTTCTCGGCAATATATTACACTAGTTGACTTTTATAATACGAATAAGCGAGCAAATGGTTTCAATACGGGTCCGTAAACTTTATAAGCCCCGGTTAGTAGCTATAACACTTTTATACGGTTGACCGCAGAACCGTTATGCCTTTCAAAATGACGAGCGATTTTTTTGACCAACATGGTTTTTCTCGAGGGTCTTTAATATCTTAACTTTTAGTCTGAGACATATTTTTCTTATTTAGCAGTAATACTATATTTTATCGGACAGTTCTTCAAACGTTTAGAAGTCTTTAATATTTTTATTTCAGTGCAGTGCATGATTGCACTAAGCACAATGCAAAACGCACGTAATCCCAATAAATCTAAAATGTTTTTTGTGCTTCCTACTTAGATTAAATATTGATGTCGATTATTTTTAATCATTATTACACAGTAATTGGGTTTTTTTCACTTTCGGGACTAAAGTATGTCCTTAAGTGCCTCCAAGCAACGATTAAAGTGGTTCATTTAATCCGTAGCAATGCATAATTAAAAAAACGTCATATTTGACAAAATCTTATTCAGTTGTTTATATTTAAATGGATGTTAACATAATTTACAATAAAGATGGATTTATTTCATCGAAAGTATGCTATACGCCCCTACTTGATGTAGAAGTACATGCGGCAGCTTCAGAAACTAGCCTAAAAACTTATCTGAAGTATTTCCAAAAGGTCCGGGAATTTGGGATGCTTCCGTGTCACCATGTCAAAATATTTTGTCGTCTATAGTTTTTTTATTATTTATGGAATGTTCAGCATAACCCTCGGCGACGACTGCTGTTTCCATCCTACATGTCTTTTTAAAATATCTACAAATGCACCAGAGTCAGCTAGTAAAGGGGCGGATGTCCGTCGAAAGCAGTGCCTAGTTTGTAATGATAAATTGGGTAAATTTAAGAATACTGCTACTTTTTGGGGTAGTTTTCCAAATATATTTTTACCGACTGACTGCATAGTACATTGACACATTGACTGTTTTGATAACGAACGAAACATCTTTAATGAAGGTTCTCGGCCTTTCTTAGAGCCATATACGTCCGGCACAGTTCAGTAAAATTGACTGTATTTATCTGAATTTTTAACAATAAAATTCCTCTCTATCGTGTTTTTGGTATTTTTAATATTAATCAAAATTGAGAGGCCTAAATCAGTAACATCATCCACTTTCAACTGAACTAACTCATTACTTTTACAGGCTCCTGCGACGCCAAAAATAAGTGCTACCTAAAAATAAGTACTCATATGTACTTACGAGTATTGCAAAATTTATAAAATGTTTACTGCAAAACACTAACCTTTGTCATTAAAAACTAATTTGCCGGGGCTTCCGATAAAAATTTGTCAACCTGGTCTCCTATTAAAGTATAGACATTTTCAAGATAGACCGATGTAAATATTAACCCTACTCGTCATAGTCAGACGATCTCGTCGAGCCTCCACCAGCTTCCTATTCGTATTGACTGACCGGACATTAAATTGAAATAGGCGTGCCAGACAGCTATCGGCGGTATTTCGCAGGATGGTAATTAGGCGGTATAATAGTGAAAAAGGCTATTCGACTTTCTTTCGAGTTTTGACTTGTTTTGTAGTTTTAATTTTTTGCGTTGATTTTTAATCGCTGTTTTGTTTGTTCGGTTGTCAAGGCTGGCAATTTTAGTTTTTATTTAGTTGTAAACAGTTTTGCAATTTAAAGTTTTCCTTCTCATTCTCAATGCGGCCCTGGTCAATTTCACCGTTTGAACCGATCACTTGTAGACAGCGTGCATCAGTTTATATTCGGTCTATCTTCGAAATAAATAGACTTTAGTGCTTTTGCTTTTTTCGGTTTATATCCTTCATTTCTTCGTTTCAGCAGGGTAGTTAATTTGTGAAATTTGCTGATATCGATATTATTTTTAATATTGGACATGGTCTTCAGCATGTAATAATGGGCCCAAAGTGTTGAGCTGGAAGAGTCATGGATTTCTTTGTGAAAAACACAAACAAAGCATTGTCGCTGAAATTTTCCACTTTTCGTTCACAGCACCATTTTACGAATGTCTGATACTGCGTTTTCCTTGATTTTGTGGGAAAAATACCATCTACCGCCTCTTTACCTGCCTATTTTAAGTAAAAATTTTCCATTTCGAAAAATGTAATCACGAAATTGATGACAATGACAACTTGTTTATTTTTACCGTAGCTAAGTGAGTTTTTTATTTCAAAACATATTTATGAAATAATTAACTGGTTATTGTCAAATTAAATTGTAACATTGACAGGTGTTTTTAAATTTATATCTACAGGTTCCCTAATTTTGGTAATAATTTTCCCGAAAGTGCAATTGTGTGGTGGAATTTTCAGCCAGTTCAAATAAATTGTGTGGATTCGCGAGAGGAAGAACTCATCTTAGTGATTTCGAGTATAGCTTTTGTCGCTTTGATATTTTCGAGTGGTTCGAGGTTAATTTCTTGGATTCGTGAGACCATGAACTTCAGGTAGTAATAGAACACACCTGCTTGCCTGATGTTTATTTCTGTAGAGTTATCATTTGTCCGTCACTTGTCTGTTGCCACTCTGACGGTTGGGTGCTCGTATAACCCCCTGATGATCCTTTGTTATTGATTCTAAATGGTAAGTTGGGACGATTTTCCTGATTATTATTGTATATTTCATATGGACGTGAATTCTGACCTCTGAATATCAATGTCTTGGAATTTGACAACATTTTCTGTCTATAGAAACCTTCTAATTAACAGCTACAGAACATCCATGATCGAAGCAGGATTCTAAACTGCAACCTCTCGGTTGCAAAGCTAGCGCCACACCAACTCGGCCACCGGAGACTCAATGTAATAAACAATTTACTAGTTTTCATATAAAATACGAAACTTGCAAAACGTGAGCCTATATTGCTGGTTTATTTCATTAAAGGGCGAGACGCGGCAGTTATGTTTTAAAAATAATATTCTCGAAATGTCCTCCTTGGCTATTTCTATAGATGGTTTGCGTAAAATTGTCAATGACATTTTGACACAATTGCAGTTCAATTTCACCAATAATTCGCCGAATATTTTGCTTTAGGTTTAGGTCATTAATTGTCTTTCAGGAAGATCCACAAAAAGATCGAGGGGGATCAGATCGCATGATCTTGCAGGCCACTGAATATCACCATTTATGCAAATACGCTTCATCGTACAAGACAATTTTCTCGTGGAATTCTGCACACAAGAATAGGAATCTTTGTAGTAAATTTTAACAATTCTAACATGTTCTTCCGTCGTAAAACGATCCATAATTAAATTGCACATGTAAAATATACAATTTCTAGGTTAAGTTGTTGAAAAATGACGCCAAATTTGAATCCCGAAGCACCTATTTTAACATTATATTCTGTTGTCTAAAGAGAAGAGTCGCAAAATATCGCAATGCTATTTTTAACATTTCATATTCATCGAAAACCACCTAGAGCAGTGGTTCCCAAATGTCTCGAAATTCTGGACCACCTAAATTAGAAATTAGTAACATGCGGACCCCCATGAACAGTTTAGCTTAAAAAATAATAAAAGAAACAACATTTGTTAAAAAAATATTTATTTCAAAAGTGCCGATTTATTCAATGCCTTTAATATGGCTTGGCAATTTGCACCAAAAGGCATCATGCTATTTATAAACAAAAACGGCATCCTATAAAAGTAACTGAAAAACTGAACTAAACTGAACAAAATATATTCTCTTTTCTAGCAGAAAAAATATATCAATCATCAGTTTTGGATTTTAATGAGAAGAATGAAATACTGTTTTTCCTGTCATAGTTCTTTCTAAATCTGGTCTAAGATTTGAACAGCCAGATTCTCCAACGTAGTGTGGTCTAATTTGACAACCAAAAGTTTTAAACTGACAAGTGTAAGAATAAGACAATTTTTATGCTATGAACTTATTTTTGAGCTTTCTCACACATTTGTAAAGAAAAGGGCAATTTTAGTAAGTACTTTTGACAAAAATAGAACTAACTTCATTACAGCAACTCGTTCCAAGATGAAAATGATTTGGAAACCAAGCAAATCGGTGAAATATCAGAATAATTCATAAGTTTTTAATAACGACTTATTAACAATGACAGGACAAAAACCTGTCAAAACATAACTGACCAACTAGTAGATTTCAATTTAAACCAGTACTAAATCTTAAACCTTCTTAGTAAATCTGAACGGAAATTTTTAATCTTAGATCTGAAGCAACATCCAGCCGATTTCTTTGTTCGGATTTTAGCAGAATGTATTCAGAGAAAGTTTGTGCACACATACGTCCTGAAAAAGGGCATCAAGTGTTTCAAAGCAAAGGTTGTCGGACCCCCGCAAAATAACCTGCGGACCCCTAGGGGTCCGCGGACCACCATTTGGGAACCACTGACCTAGAGAACTAATGGCAACTGCAAAAATGAAATAATTTTCCTGAAGTTAACGCGTAGTTATTTTATATAAACTGCGAACACAATTCCAGTACTAAAATACTCCGGCGCGAAACTAAATTAGTTATTTTATATATTGTTATCAGCAGACCAATTTAATTACTCAGTTACACGTTGTGGGAAGTAATTTAAACCAGGCGAAACCAGCTGCGGCTTGATGTAGTGAACTCCAGGTCAGGTAACCTAATTATCTACGCGTCCAGTCTTTCCATTACTAGACCATGACTATTCGCAAAAACATTTTATTTTCTTTAGGCTGAAATACCGAAATGCTGTTAAAATATCTGAAACAGTACCTACTTGTAACCTTTGCAGGATTTTTCGTATTTCAATCAAACATTTTATTTCCTGACTTTGCGATACTTTTCGTTACATGTGATTATGAGATATTTGGTATCCGCATAATTGAAATAGTAGTCGAAAACTTCGACTCCGAATAATTTGAAAAAAGAAAGAATTATTTCAACTAGCAAGTTAACAATATTTTAAACAAAGTAAGCTTCACTGTATTAAATATATTGAATTAATAAGCCTTGTTTGTAAATCTGCAGGTGCTCAGTGAGGATCACGCGTGTATTTTTTACTGCATAAATAAACCCAAGCAAGTCGTTAAAAACACAAAACTATTATTTAAAATTTAGTTAGAATATACTTTGTCCTCGAAAAAACCCCACACAAAAAATCGAGGGGGTTAGATGACTGAATATTACCATTTCGAGAAATGAAGCGGCCAGCAAAACCTGTCCGTAACAAATCCAAAGTTTCCCTCGCCGTGTGACACATGGCGCCATCTTATTAAAAACATATTTTAAGGTGCATATTAATTAGAGCCAGAAGAGTTTCTTAACCTATTGCGTTCGCGTAGCGTTCACCATTAACAATAACCATTTCACCACCGTCATTTTTATGAAAAAATGAGCCTATACCCAGGCACGACCCGTGAAATTTTAAAGTTGTATATCTGTGTTGCTACTTACGGGACCCATGCCAAGTTCAGGTTTTTTAATAGTGAGCCTAGTAGGAATTATTTTGGCTTGAACCCGCTCCTTTTTCCATAAATGATTGTAGTATTCATTCTCACTTAATTTGTTAATTTTGTACTGACAGCAAAGATCACACTAGTCCTTTCGAGGTTGATTTGGCAAATTTTCATCTTTAAAGACGTTGATTAAAGTACAAATTAATAAAGGTGGATCAGTCTGGCATCTTGACTTTTAGACCTTGTAATGTTCTGTTACTCTTTTAAATGGCTACCGCAGATACTGTGCACCGGTATCTTTCCTACAATACGCAGAGGTACAGGCGCGGTCCGTGAGTTTTTTTACACGTGAGTCCAAATTGTGTGGGCAACTACTGATCTCAACGCAACAACCAAAATACACTTTTTAAATAATTAAGGAAAGTTTTTTAATAATGTGCCTAGTTTTGCCAAGAAATAATTATTTACCTACAAATAAACACCGTAAAAAAACTTCAAATAGGTACTGTAATATATTGAACATTGCCACTCTAGATGTTTAAATGACTTTTAGTATTGCTTTTCTATGTGTTTTAGTCTAAGATTATTAGCGGCTTCCCGTTGTGATACGTCTCCTCAATAGAGGTCGCGCCTTGTACTAAAAGTTTGATTGTTTTTAATGTGTTAAGAGTAAATAGGCAAATACAAGAAAGGATTCTCTCTCTCTCTCTCTCTCTCTCTCTCTCTTTCTCTACCATGAAGCCATTTTCGTTAAACAAGTATTTTTAGTGATTTACAATAAATCTGTTTTTATACAGTTTATCCGTTTCATTATTTAATTCGACTGTGCTACAAGTACTGAAAATGCATTTTGCTGTGACTTTTCTTAAATTACATGCAGCTTCTGTTACTGTTAAAGCCACGAACCCAATCACCGGTTATTGCTTTCAAATATTTATAGCTAATAGAAATCAACAATTATTGTTTAATAGAATAACTCTGTTGCATAAACATAAAATTATAAATTCACAGTGCCTAACTTTGACTTACCAACGAAGAAAATTTAATAAGGTAGCAGGTATTTCGTTTACAATCCGGATAGCTACGTTAAAGTATATTTATGCGAAATAATTTTTAATTTGAAATATTTCAAGAACAACTGAGAGACCGCATAGGGTATGTTACACAATCTAGAACTTCTAGAATCCAAAAATATGATAAAAATCATACCATCCAATTTAAAATAAGCGAAAAAATCGATGTTTTGTACTATATTTTTTCATTCGATGCTCAATTGTTTTGCTGATAGGATATATGAATGATCCATAAAAATCCCCAAAACTTTCATATTTAACATTTTTCCCATCTTTAAAAATAAGAAAGTTTTAAGGCTTTTATTTGGATACTTACTAAAATTTCCATTTTTTTTATAAACTTGTAAACAAACTCTGAAACAAATTAAGAGTATAAAACTTAGTTGTCTTATTCTTACACTGTCAGTCACTTTTAAACTGTTGGTTGTCAAATTAGACCGATCTAGCGTTGGAGAATCTGACCGTAAAATATGAAAAAATATGGAGACGTGATTTTTTACCGATTAAAACACATTTTCTGGCAAGAGAAATAAAGAACGCCCCAAAACCTGTAAACTTGTAGATTCCAGTTCCGGCTTTCGGCACCGTTACAACTTCCGAAGAGGAAGCAACTAAATACGGTTCGTAAGCGCTTTAAATGCCCCATGGCGGTAAAACGGATGTCTTAAGAATTAGGTTACTTGACCTCAAAGTGATCAGAAATAGTTTCATTTACAGTATATTATCGCTTCGTTTCTGTTCCTTCGTAAGATTTATATTTATGTGCGGGTTTGTCCATAAGTAATAGTAAACAGATTAACTGAAGATATTCGTACTAGAGATGACTATAGAGAGACTTGGCTAAAAAAAAATAAGTAAATAAAGGTTGTCCCACAAGGTACTTCGGGATTTAATTTTGGCGCCATTTTTTATCAACTTAATCATTAGTCATTTGGTCAGTGATCCACCTAAATTTATTTTCAATGATACACTTAATAATTTATGTTTTAAAACCAAGCTTTTCCTTCAAAAAACTGCAAGTTCTATGCGATAACTTCCCAAAAAATAATCAATCCAAGCCATCGTCGAAAGATATCCAAGCTTGCTCCGGGTTCAGTCGTATTTGAAATTGATCTCATAGGTTTTGTATAGACTATATAAATGCATTAAAACTAACAGAGAATTAAACATACGCGTTTTAGGAAGTTATAAAGAGACAAAGTTTGTCGACGGCCCACCAATAATATCGCTTTCGGCGCGCGCGTGGCCATCGGCGCTGCTGAGTACTTGTATTAACAATGGATTTAACAGTAAAAGAAGCTGCATGTAATTTAAGAAGAGTCACAGCAAAATGCATTTTCGTGATCCGTGATTAATGGATTCTAAGATAAACAGATGAATGATAACATTGGCGAATAAATATCAAAAGAAATTTTCAACATGTCCGCCATTTAATTCTTCGCACTTTTCATATATTCTTCTCTGCCTCTGAAGTATATTTATAATACTTCCAGCATCATTTTTGTTCAGATTTCTTACTTCATTTCTCACCTTTCTTTGAATTTCTTCAATATTTTCATTATGATTGCTGTATAAGATATTTTTCAAATGACCCCAAAGAAATATATTTAAAGGTGAGAGGTCTGGGCTATTTGCAGGCCAATGTAAAGTTCCATATCTACAAATCCATTCGATATACTAGAGACTATAAAGAATATAGACAGACACTCGAATATACCGAAAAGTCTGCCTTGTTGCCATATAATACGTCGACGTTCTTCAAGTGGCAATTCGTCGAGAATATCTTCGATTTCATTTTCTAAAAAATTAAGATAGCGCTGGCCAGTTAATGCTTCCCGAAAAAAACAATAGTGATAGAATTTTATTTTATAATATCCCACACAAAACGTTGATTGAATTACGCCCCTGAAAAGCAATATCTTCGACGGTAAAGGGATTTTCATCCGACCAAACATGAACATTTCGTCTATTAAACATTTCCGCAGTTGAGAAAGTTGCTTCGTCTGTCCAAACGATAGTATAAAATAAATTAGGATCTTACCGCATTCTTTCGTTAATATTTGTGACAAAAGTATATCTCCTTTCTTTTTGATCGACACTAAGCTCTTGAACTGGCATAATTTTATATGGTCTATACTTAAAATACTTTAATATTATTTGAACTGTTCCATAAGTCAACATTTTATCTCTTCTTCCATATCTGAGATACCGCACACAATCGGGAATTAATTTTTTTGGATTCTCTTGAAAATATAATAAAATCTGTAGGTCTTCACTTATTTCTCATCTTTTTCCATTGCCGAGAATTTCCCTTTCTTCTAGTCTTCTATTTGTTTTTATTATTTTGTTTAATGATGGAGTTCTTTGTCCCTCTTCAATACTTTCTCTATATTGTCTTTAAGGCGCTCTAACATCATTGTTATTTTTTAAATATATTTTTTTCTGTTTACTCGTAAGTATAAAACTTCATTGTCACAATAAATGTGAAAGAAATTGCAAAATCCAGTAACCAGAGTCACAAAATTGAGGGATAATGTTGAAAACAAAGAAGTAGCCGCTTCTACATTTTCCGCTACCAGTATCGTCAGTATCTGGACTAAGCGGGGGCGAGCCAATAATCAGTTATAACAACTGTGTGTTTAATTGTAACAATTTTAATAATTAGATATAAATGCCTGTTATTTTGTTAAACTTCTTAAAAAAAATGAAAATTAAAAATTGATATTATTTAAAAACTACGTGGCATATTTTGCAACTAAGAAAAGCACAAAATTAAACAGAAGCTATCGTACTTAAAGTTAATTTCTATCGGATAATCGCGTAATCTTCTTCTGATTGGTTTAGGTCGACAACTAAAACTTGTCATTTTAGTGTTAGAATCTCTATTTTGACAAGCGAATGAAATTATCCCAGTAATTTTCCTCAAAATATCATTTTTGGCTTTGTAATGACTTGAGCAGTTTATGCAATAAAAAATATATGAATATTCCCTGTTATTTCGTGTCAGTTACTACATTAAAATACCGGTATATACAGTTTCTTTTCAGAGTAGCAAATACGAATTGTCACATGTTATTTACATTACTGTGTTTCTTGGGGGAACTCCGCGTATTCCATATACGTTCTAGTTCTTTTCGGCATTTTCGGCGTCAAAAGGCAGAAAAAAGGTAACCTTGTTATGTATCGGATAAATACGAAATTTCTAAGAGTAGAATAGAGCCAGCTGATGTCTAATGTAATGGCGTCAGATCACGTAGGTCTAAGGTAACTTAATTTCCAAGACGTCTCTTTTGCTGTCATGAGACATTTTGTGAAAGCACCTTATTCGTATCTGACACAGAAGGCAGCGGCGATGCGGAAAGGCTAAAGTAAATTTAGCAGGTCCGCAGATTTTTAATTTTTTTTTAGAAATTAGTGGTCACCACGTGACAATGAGTTCTTGCTCGGATTTGCACTACTAAACGCAAAATGATTAATGTATGAGTATTTTAAAAATCGCATTATTAGGTTATGGATTTTTTCCATAATCGGATTCCAAAAATTGAAACAAAAAATTTTGCAAAATTAAAAAAAACCTTTCAAAAAATATTGTAAAAATAAATCTTAATCAAATTGGAAAGATTATGTAGTAATAAGAAACTTTCTATCTAAATTTTCAAGAAAGAAAAGCAAACATTTATAAAGAATAATATAAATCCAAATAATCCGACACTTTTTTGGAAAATCTTGAAAAAATTTAATATTAATTTAAGAGAATCTAAATCAGTAAATGAATATCCTTGTGCACAAGTACTAAATAATCATTTTATAATTTGTTAAGCTTAGTTTTTGTTTTTTGCGAATAATCTCAGTTAGAACATATTTTTTGGCTTTTACGCAAAAATTACTAAATATATAACAATTAGAAATGACAAAGAATACATTCTATGTCGCTAGTATTGGAAGAACTATATCTGTTCCTACACAATACTTTAGACATTAATTGCTTATTAAAGAAAAAATCTTTATGAAAATCTGAAAATATCTAAATTTACATAGCAAAAATTTGAGTTCATAAGGTAGCAAGAAAAATGAGATCTTTTAAAATACAGAATTCTAAAAAAATAAAAATTGTCATAAAATGATTTAAAAAAATTTACTTACATCTCAATCCTGTTTACAATATATTGTTTCGGCCTTTTTAGGCCTCATCAGCTCAGGAATATGAGCTATTAATCTAATATTTAACTATTTTTGTTATAACAGAGAAATACATTTATGAAAAAAATATAATGTCAAAATGACTTATAAAGACACAAGAAGTCTTATTGTTATATTTGTTGGTAAAATACCTTAAAAAATTAAAAAATTCTGGCCATACAGGTATGGTTTGTTAAGCTTAGTTCTTGTTTTTTGCGAATAATCTCAGTTAGAACATATTTTTTGGCTTTTACGCAAAAGTTACTAAATACATATCAATTAGAAATGACAAAGAATACATTCTATGTCGCTAGTATTGGAAGAACTATATCTGTTCCTACACAATACTTTAGACATTAATTGATTATTAAAGAAAAAATCTTTATGAAAATCCAAAAATATCTAAATTTACATAGCAAAAATTTAAGTTCATAAAGTAGCAAGAAAAATGAGATCTTTTAAAATACAGAATTCTAAAAAAATAAAAATTGTCATAAAATGACTTAAAAAAATTTACTTACATCTCAATCCTGTTTACAATATATTGTAAAAACAAAAACAAAGCTTAACAAACCATACCTGTATGGCCAGAATTTTTTAATTTTTTAAGGTATTTTACCAACAAATATAACAATAAGACTTCTTGTGTCTTTATAAGTCATTTTGACATTATATTTTTTTCATAAATGTATTTCTCTGTTATAACAAAAATAGTTAAATATTAGATTAATAGCTCATATTCCTGAGCTGATGAGGCCTAAAAAGGCCGAAACAATATATTGTAAACAGGATTGAGATGTAAGTAAATTTTTTAAAATCATTTTATGACAATTTTTATTTTTTTAGAATTCTGTATTTTAAAAGATCTCATTTTTCTTGCTTCTTTATGAACTTAAATTTTTGCTATGTAAATTTAGATATTTTCAGATTTTCATAAAGATTTTTTCTTTAATAAGCAATTAATGTCTAAAGTATTGTGTAGGAACAGATATAGTTCTTCCAATACTAGCGACATAGAATGTATTCTTTGTCATTTCTAATTGTTATATATTTAGTAATTTCTGCGTAAAAGCCAAAAAATATGTTCTAACCAATCATTTTATAAATTCTGTAAAAAATGGATCTCCAAATCGAAATTTACTATCTTTTTATTGGAATAATAAGTTTTCTAAAATTGATAAAGATGTGTTTCTAAATTTAAAACCAATTACAAATTATGATAATATTAAAATATTATCAAAAATTAAAACAGAATTATGTGGAACAGATGGTATTACCTTACGCATATTAAATCAGTGTATAAATAATAATTTTTTAAATACTATTAAACATATAATAAATTGTTCTATTCTAAATAATAATTTTTCTAATATCTGGAAAACTAGTTTAGTTATACCGATTCCTAAAATTCACAACGCAGAAAATGTAGATGATTTTAGACCCATTTCTCTACTTTCTATAATATCTAAAATTTTAGAACGTATAGTTTTTGACCAAATAATAGAGTATTTAAAAAAATACGATATTTTACCAGACAACCAGTCTGGTTTTAGAGGAAATTTTAGTAGTTCTGCTTTACTCTGTAAACTTAAAGATGATATTTTAGAAAATTTTTATTCAGGTTTTGCTACTAATATAGTCTTTATCGATTTGGATAAAGCCTTCGAGTCTCTAAATCATGAAATGTTATTAGCAAAGCTTAAATATATAGGTTTTAGTCAAAAAACTTGTCAGTGGTTCAAACATTATTTATCTGACAGAAAACAAGTGACAAAAATTTCAAACGAATACATTTGTGACATTTCAAATTCACTGCCTATTTCTAGAGGTGTTCCACAAGGATCAGTATTAGGCCCTTTATTGTTTATTATATACACTTTTGATTTTCATTTATCTATTAAACACGGCAATCTTTTAGCTTTTGCAGATGATACTCAAATATACCACTCAATTAAGTACACAGATGTGAAAAATAGTATTTCCTTAATCAATGAGAATGTTTTACTAACTTAATTTTAACTGGTCCTAAAACACTAATCACTAAAATAAAAAATAATTCTGATTTCAAAATTGTTCTTAACAGTTTTAAGATACCTTCAATCGAATTTGGTAAAAATCTTGGCGTAATTTTTGATCAGTATCTTAATTTTAATGAACATATAAAAAATATAATTAAAAAAGCATACTACAAACTAAGAATTTTATATAACTTTAAGGACTACTTAAATACCGATACTAAACTTAGACTGGTTGATTCAATTATTCTAAGTGGATTAGATTACTGTGATATCATTTATCACAAAAATATCAGTAACGAAGATAAACAAAAATTACAAATTCTTAAAAATAACTGTGTTCGTTTTTCGATAGGACTAAAAAAATATGATCACGTATCACCTACTTGTGACAGACATAATTTAATTAAATTAGAAAAAAGACGGGAAATCCACATAACCTGTTTTATATATAAAATATTTTTAACTCAGAAACCAAGATATTTATTTGAAACAATTGAATTCAGGAATCATATTCATAATGTTAATACTAGAAATCAGAACACAATAGAAATACCTAAACATCATACTGAAAAATATACGTCTTCGTTTAAATATACCTCTTCTGTAATTTATAATAATATTCCTACTAGTCTAAGGGGCATAAGCTATATAACTTTCAAAAATAATATCAAAAATTATTTAGTAGGGGTGGGTTTGGAAGAATGATTTTTTATAAATCAAAATCCTACCTATTTATGCCAACTAGTATACTACTGTCATTTTTTGGATTTATTTTTACTTTTATCAATTTTATATTTATATTTTTAATTGTTTTATTTGCATAAATAAACATTTTTATTATTATTATTATTATTATTATTATTATTAATGAAATTATATTGCCTATACCGCGCTGCTTTTCATTATTCATATACCACCAAAAACGTACAAAAAACAGGTCAAGTTCTCGTCAGCACTGTGTGTTTTGTTACTTAAAACAAATAACTGAAATATAAAAATTATGCCAAGTTCCTTGCCTACACGTTATTAGCAGTGTTTAAATAAGCACAGAAAAATATTGTGTGAATTATTGATAAATTTACAGATCAAACTTGGCAAGTTTTCAAGGGTCTCAATATTGCTCAGTCCTTTAATGAAAACTTGCCAAGTTTGGTCTGTAAATTTATCAATTCACACAATATTTTTCTGTGCTTATCAAAACACTGCTAGTAACGTGTAGTAGGAATTCACCAAATCTCAAAAAATCGATATTTCGAATGGACCCTAGATCGTGATCATGGAAATCGATTCACTATGAAGATCGCTTTAAGAGATCGATCTTTTAAAAAATCGATCTTTGGAAAAATTTGGGCGTTGAAGAGGGGAGCCGGGAGAGTAGACAGTGTCTGCTCCAAACCAATGGTATTCAAAACTCTTTGGGTATAAATTGTACAGTTGTAGTTTAAGAGAAAAGAAAAATATTTAAATTATAGATTTTTTGTTTATTTTTAAGTTATAGAAGGGTGTGGAGGGGGAAATATTTAGTTTAATATACTATCATGAAAAACATACTAATTTATTTGAAAATTAATAATAATTAATAGTAAACATTTCAACGACTTTTTTTTAAGATTTCCTAGAAAATGTTAGATAGCGCAGTTTAACTATTTCCTCATTCCTTTCCTAATTCTTACTAGGATTGTTTTGATCGTGGCGCAGCGACCGTATCGTCTGTAAAGAATAAGATATAAATAATAATTTCTAATTATTAATTAAATTTTTAGGTTCATAGACGTGAAAATATCAAAATTTGAATCGATTCTGCATAAGATCGCCGATTTCCTTGCAAGATCGAAGGATAAAAGATCGATTCTTAAAAATCGATATTCATTTGGAAAAAATCGATCTTTCCAAGATATCGATTTAGATCATGAATCCCTAACGTGTAGGCAAGGAACTTGGCATACATTTTACATTTCAGCTATTTTTTTCAGATAACAAAGCACACAGTCCTGATGAGAACTTGGCCTGTTTTTTTACATGTATGTTTTTGGCGGGATTTCATAACTTTTGGTTCAGATATCAAATGATATTTATTTATAGTATATGTGTATACACCGACTGCTCGTACTCCGTAACTTTTCAAAACAGAAGTCGCTATTTCGTGTCAGAATCTGCTATGTTGGATTTTTATTGATTTTTTCTCATAATGATCACCTTCAATACTACCTGTTTCAAATTTCAAAGCTGTAGCTCGAGTGGAAGTACCCAAGATTTATGATGATCTATCTGGCACTTGAATCCTTTTATAGGTTATTGCCGATGGCACGTCGTTTGTTTTAAAGGAAAAATACTGAAATTCTTGAAATTGGCACTTAGCACCTTTGAAATTTCAATTCTTCAATTAGACTGGTCTTAGCAATAGTCAATCTGTACCATCGTGCTGATAAAAAACTAGGACAGCAAAATTTTCTTTTTTTCTCCTAGACTATTAGGAATTATTTACTGTCGAGCCTGTTACCAGTAAAATTTCATATGAACATTTTGCATGTCAATATAGATTGTCACTTTATCATTAACTTGTCAAGAACATTTTTCTATAAAAATATGGCACAATTAACCCCCCAGTAAAAGGCCATTATTTACAGTCGGTTGCGAGATGGTGCTTCTATTAGGGATATTGCAGACGAACTGGGAGTAAACAAGAATACCGTGCTCTTGGCAAAACAAGAAATAGCAAGGCATGGGACTATTATTAGAAAAGCAGGTTCAGGTTCCCCTAACATTTCAGTAATTATGTAGTATACCCATTTCTGCTATTTTTGCGTTTTTTGAAACAATTCTTTTATGGTCCCATTCTACTGTCTTTCCTGGTTGCAAATATACGTGCGCACATAAAAAAGTATGTTGTTTTTTTATTAATTTAAAATTTTTTTTAACTTTTAGGTTAGCTTTTTCAATGAAACCCGTGGTACATATACTCGAAATTTCTGATGGACACACGCGCTGTTGCCAAATTTACAAATCGTTTTTCCCACAAATACTGCTAGCTTTACATAAAGTTAGCGGGAAAATGCGAAAATGAACCAAATTTAACCAAATGGGCACAAAGATGACCCCAACCAACACCCTGGCGCACCGATCCCTCTTCGCCTGCGAGGAAAGAGACTGGTCAGGGCCCCTAACCAGGTGCTAACCCTGTTCCGACCTTAGGGTGCCCTCCGATCCACCGTTATCCCACCATTAGATCAAAAATATTAGATCTGTCACCTAATTGACCGACTTAGAAGTTTTTTATGCGAACGGTGGATCGGAGGGCACCCTAAGGTCGGAACAGGGTTAGCACCTGGTTAGGGGCCCTGACCAGTCTCTTTCCTCGCAGGCGAAGAGGGATCGGTGCGCCAGGGTGTTGCTTGGGGTCATTTTCGGCTGTGTTCTAGAAGCGGTACAAAGTTCGCCAAGATTAATTTCATTTGGGATAAAAAATTGGTAAACGCGGCAACACCGGACACAGCAATTTTGTTGACAATGTTGACAGGTGGGAAAATAATGTCGGCTAATAGCGACTTAAAATGGAATTTTGTATAGAAAAAAGCAGTTTTCTTAGCTATTAACCGTTTTTCTTCGATTTTACACTTCATTACGTTGGGAAAAGTGTTGTTAAGCCTTTTACGATGTTGTGTTTTTTGTTTTCACCCCGCCCAGCACGCCTATTCGCTCCCAGGTCCCGTAAGTTTGTTTCATTAAAAATTATTAAAAACAACATAGTTTTTTATGTGCGCACGTATATTGGCAATCAGGAAAGACAGTAGAATGTGACCATAAAAGAATTTTTTCAAAAAACGCAAAAATAGCAGAAATGGGTATACTACATAGCTACCAAAATTTCTACTGAAGATCAAGATAGAAGACTGCTTAATTATCTAAGGGATCATCCATTCCAAACCGCAATAAAGGCGAAAGAAGAAACGAACTTTCCATGTTCTGCAAATGCTGCTAGAGACAGAGTTCGAAATTCCGATATACGAAATCGTTCTGCTGCTAATAAAATATTTTTAATGGAAAGAAATAAACAGGGCAGGTTAGAATTTGCACATGAATATTTAAATCAGAATAATTTCTAGAAAATAGTTATATTTTCTGACTAGAAAACTTTTCAATCATGTAATAATGGAAGAATTCAGGTTTATAGGCCTTCCGCCATGCGGTATGATGAGATATGCACCCACAAAACCACCCAAAGTGGGCGTTTCTCTATAAATGTTTGCTGTTGGCTGTTGGATTAGCGCTAGAGGGCCAGAAGTTTGCCAAATCGTGGAAGGAAGACTAACTGCAGCCGTATACGTTGATATACTAAATGAAGTGATCGATAAACGCTGTATATGGTCAAAATCTTACATTTCAGCATGATAATGCTCCAATACACACAGAACGCATTGTGCAAAATTTTCTTCAAGAAAATAATATAGCAGTTCTTCCCTGGCCTTCGAAGAGTCCCGATTTGAACCCGATCGAATACATTGGGGGTAAAATGGTCAAAACCATGTATAAACGTGATTTTCGACCAAGAAACAGGGATGAATTACGCTACAGGATAAATCAAGCTTGGGATGAAGTAACGGGCGAATTATGCAGAGACCTAGTTTTAAGTATGCCGCAAAGGCTTCAATAAGTAATAAACAGAAATGGTTCTATGACCAAATATTAAAAATTATATGTTGCTTAGACAAATTTAGTGTGTCATTTTTTATCTTTTATTGAATTTATTTTATTATTTGGTTTATTTTTCATTTTCAGGCGATGTTAAATATACTTTAAATACAACATTTGACTTTTTTTCGTTGAAAAAATATAAAAAGAGCATCTTTTTTGAAAGTAGAACTAACTTAGAAAACCTGATCAAACCCAAAAAAAAAAGTATGATCACGTATCACCTAGTTTTGACCAACATAATTTAATTAAATTAGAAAAAAGACGCGAAATCCACATATCCTGTTTTATTTATAAAATAATTTTAACTCAGAAACCAAGATATTTATTTGAAAAAATTGAATTCAGGAATAATATTCATAATGTTAATACTAGAAATCAGAACGCAATAGAAATACCTAAACATCATACTGAAAAATATGTCTTCGTTTAAATATACCTCTTCTGTAATTTATAATAATATTCCTTCTAGTCTGAGGGGCATAAGCTATATAACTTTCAAAAAAAATATAAAAAATTATTTAGTAAGGGTAGGATTGGAAGAATGATTTTTTATAAATCAAAACCCTACCTATTTATGCCAACTAGTATACTACTGTCATTTTTTGGTTTTCTTTTTTAGTTTATCATTTTTATATTTATATTTTTAATTGTTTTATTGGCATAAATAAACATCTTTATTATTATTATTAAATATGGTGCGTTTAGGTTTGTTCAGGACCTTTTTTCGTCTTTTTTTATCAACATTTTCAAAGCTACTGGTGTTAATAATTTAATTTTCTAAATACGGTTTTCGCAAGAAATATAGTTTTGGAAAATGTACCTATTTTGTAAAATTATTTTTTGACGACTTTTTGAAAAAATAATCTTATCGAGAAAATATTTCAAAAATCCGTATTCAAAAAAGCATCTTTGACAAAGCTGTTAGGACATTTTTGAAAAACTGTACGTTCGAAATAGTGTTTAAAAATATTTTTCGAAAGTTTCGTTAGTCCGTTTTCGAAAAAGCTGTTTTTCGAAAAAATTTACTTTCAAAAGAATGTTTTTCGAAAATAAAACTATTCGGATATTTGTTTCCTTTGGAAGTCAAAACAATCTGGCGCAAGGAATGTTTTCAAAACCAATCAAAGAGCATGCAAATTAAAAATGCCAAAAAAGGCTTGCATTTTTTATATAACAGTTTAGAATTAATCTATATTCATATTTTTGTGGTATAATTCATTTTAAAGACCTTACATAGATGGCCAGTGTTTGTTTTTGTTTATAATATTTTGTAGAATATGAAGGAATGGTTATTGTTTATGTTACAATATTTATTTTTATAAAATTCGCAATTGCCATCCTTTTCGTACAAGGCTTCATGGGGGGGGGGGGGGGCGCCCTCTGCCTCCCTTAATCTGCCACTGACTATTTTTATATAATTGTTTTAAAGCAAATTTTTGTGATTTGCTTTAAATTTAATCTATTTTTTAAATCTTACTTTCTACTCAAAAAAAGAAAATGCATCCAATAAAATTATTGGTAATAAATCGGTAAAAGACAGTTAGTATGTATTGTAGTAGTATTATGCTATAGTGCATATTTTTTTTTGTTGTGCATCTGTAAACACTAAATTACCAATAGCAATGAAAAATACTATAATATATTATTTTATTTCATTTTTTAATAGAATAAAAAGGTAGTTTATTTTCATAACCCTCTTAACAAGTACACGAAATGCAACTAAACTTAATAACACGGAATGTCATCATATGCTTAGCCATATGCTCCTTTCCCGCCGTACAAAGCCCACAAAATGAAATTTTTATAGGGTAATAAAATATTTCAAAGATGTTCTTTTAGCCACAAGTGGCGAATTCAACCTTGTCTTTTCTATTATGCTAAGATAGAGTGTAAAATACATCCTGCCTTTCTCTCGGTTGCCGACATTTGTGACATTGCTTTTATCAGAGCCCTATGAATGTAAATGTATTTCTGAGGCTTTACCCCTCTTGAGAATTTTCCGTCGTCGACAGAAGCTCCGGTTGAAAGGTACGAGAAAATAAATAATTAAATATAATATGTTTTTGCGTTGGTAATGGAAAGAGCCGTTGTTTTTTTTTTAATAAAATATTTTCATCATGTACGGTTTCGTTTTGATAGTGCTAGACGATGAGATGTTTAATATGTGGTTCCGCAGGGAAGCACGAGGAACTTCTAAAATTCTTCTTATAGAGACATTTTAACTATATTTCAAGCACGACAAAAATGAAAATATAATGTGAAACCGACTTCCTTTATTCCGTGGTAAATTTTTAAAATCTTATCTACACGATTGTTTTCAGTGGCGGCATCACACATAGTCCTCTGTATATCAGAAATTAAACGAGATTGATTGGGTTTGATTGGGTTATTATGTTTTTCATCCTCGGACTCTAATATTCAAATTAAATGTCTTCTATGTTTGATAATAATGTTCATTATTATACAAATTTTCATTATGAAACCGTGTTTTTAGCCAATTTGAAACCCATACTTTTGTGTGGCCTCATTTTAACACTCTTTTGTGAGCTTGACTTGTTGGCGATAGCCGAGTGCGATAATCCCACGAGTGTGCAAAAATTATTTTCACACGAGTAATGTACAATATTTTCCCTACAACCACAAAAATATTTACCAAAAAACCCCAATTTCGGTATTTATTTAATACCCCCACTTTCAACACGTGTGCTGAAAAACATTTCAACACACGTGTTGAAAATAAAAAAAAAATTAAATTGGCACCATCTGTTCAAACGTCATCTTGACAAGTACTTTTCAACACATGTGTTGAAAAGTACTTTTCAACACGCGTGTGATATAAGGCACTGTCTAGCCAAGTTAACCGTGCTTTTTTCTCACTTTCATAGGTGGTCGTAGGAAAACATATTTTTTTTATTAAAAAAATATACAGCTTGTTCTCGAAATGGAAAAATCTGTATTATTGATTTTACGAAAAACAGTGTTTCTTTATAAAAAGTTCGGTATCGTGAGAAAATAGCATTACCATTCAAAAATTTAATCTAGTGCATACAGGGTGGCTTACAAATGTAAAAGTCCTAATCCACGTGAAGCTAAAGAGACGTAAAATCGTTATTTAAAGGTAAATTGCGTTTGCAAATGTATTAGAGTTAATTTTTTTATGCTAGTGAATTAGGTTTGGAACATACAGAAGTTCCCAAAAATAAAATTTATTTTTTAATATCGCCTTAACAAAAAACGGAAATCTTCATAAAAAGATCTGGATTGTGAAAAAAGAGCATGGTTATTCAAAAATTCTATCTAGGGTATACAGAGTGGCTAAAAAATTTAAATTTAAATTGTGACTTTTAGCTTTTTGAGCCACCCTGTATTGACCTACATCAAGTTTTTGAATAACCATGCTCTTTTTTACAATGTAGAATTATTTATGAAGATATAGGAGCTTTTATTGTCGGTGATAAAAAACCAATTTTATTTTTGGGACCTCCTGTATGTTCCAAACCTAATTCACTAAAAAACTAAAAAACATTCTTTTATGAGTAGCGTAAATTAGGGATTATGATATTAGTAAAGAATTTAATTTGTTTAACTGTTGCTAAATGAAATAAATGGTGTTTAGTTTATTATTTGTTAATAAATGGTCGTAAAGAAATAGTTTATTCAACTCTCAATTAATAGCTCGTGTTATTACTTTATATTCGTTTATTAATGACCATCATTACTCAATACTTACTTATTTACTTACTTATTCCTTATGCCTGTCTACCCATACGGGGTACCAATACCCTATTGTCGCCTAGTTTGTAAATTTGTTATAAAATTTAACTTCGGTGCTTGTCTAGACAACAAGAAATCGGGAGGAATTTTCCATCGGCAAAAGCTACGGTTGGAAGGTAAGAGAAAATAAATGTTTAAATATATTTTTTTTTAACGTTTGTAATGGAAGAATGTACGGATTCGGCTTGATATTGGTACAGAAATAACATAATGTAAAAACACCTAAATATACGGTAAACATATACATCAATATGCAGAATCCAAATAAGTTTTTGTGCTAGCTATAAAGAAAGTTAAATTATGGAGAACATTATGAGTCAAAATTTGCTTAATTCATTTCCATTTAGGTTTTTTCGAAATTACATTGTATAACTACTTACTTTTAAAGACTTTTATTATTGCTATTTTTTCTCCTCTTTGCCTGATTACAATTATGTGTATATATATATATATATATATATATATATATATATATATATATATATATATATATATATATATATATATATATATATATATATATATATATATATATATATATATATATATATATATATACAAGGTGACGCGGATCTAAATGAACATACTTCAACACAAGACAAAGAATACCTTGGGGGTTCTTAATCACCCATCTTTGATAGTTCAATTGTCGATAGTTAATAAGATACAGGGTGTTTTATGAACTTCAGCAATTTTTTGTTCTTGTCATATTTTTTAATGCACTCCGTATAAAATTTTCATATTGGGTCAACATCTGTAACCTATCTGTCGCTTAAAATTGCAGTATCAGAAAATTTTAAATTCCAGGCCCGTATTAAAAAAAGTTGACATTTTCAATTTTTACATTTTTAACACCCTGTATATCAATTTTTTCAAAATATTATTTTTTTATTGGAAAGAGCATAAAGAATTGACCCTAACGGCATAATTTTCAAAGTTCCCGCACCCATCACTTGATTAGAATAAATGGTTGTTTTGTAAAAAATTTCAAAATGGTGCATATTTGGAAATTAGAAATTAAGAAAATAACAATAAAAAAGCAAAAACTGCTTTCGAAGTAAAAAAATAAATGTACTAAACGTTTAATAGTTTTAACGAGACTAAATTTTAGGGAACAACACAACAACAAATAACAAAGTAATAATAATAATAACAAAACTGCAAGTTAAAATCGACTGCTTAAAATCTAATACATAGAAAAAGTTTTAGCAAGAATTAATTTTAAGAGCACTTTAGCAGAACACTGTTATTTAAGAAGCTGTTCAAAATGCCCTCCATTGGCTTGTTCACATCTTCGTCTTCTGATGTTTAAATTTGACACTGCTTTTCTAATTGCGTCTGGGTTATTTTTTATTTCCTGAAAAGCATTAATAATTCGTTGCAAAAGCTGCTCCCGCGTGTTGATTTCTTCTGAATAAACCAAATTTTTCATATTCCCCCAGAAAAAAAAGTCCATAGGATTAAAGTCCGGCGACCTGGCTGGCCATAAATGGGGCCCTCCACGGCCTATCCATCTGTTAGGAAACGTAATATTTAAAAATTCAGATACAACCCTTGCAAAATGTGGTGGGGCCCCATCATGTTGAAAAAAGAGCCCTCTCACGTTAGCATTTTCATTCTGCATAAGTCCTGGCAAAATGTTTTGTAAAAAATTTAAATATTGATTTCCATCTAATCTTTCAGCAAAAAAGTGCGGCCCAATTAATTTATTATTTATTATACCTGCCCAAACGTTTATGGAAAATTTGTGCTGCGAATGCGATTGTCTGATGGCATGTGGATTTTCTAACGACCATACATGGGAATTCCTTGAATTATTTACACCATCTCTGGTAAATTGTGCTTCATCGGTCCAGAGGATTCGATAAAGACTCCTTTGGTGTCTACTGAGCCACTGGCAAAAGAGTAACCGGTTTGCATAATCGCCAGGTTCCAATCTTTGAACTTCTTGAACATGAAACGGATGCAAGCCTTCCTTTTGCAGTGTTACATTAACTCTTTTTTGCGGGATTCCTAGACGTGTCGCAATTTTTCGAGTAGATGTTTTGGGATTATCTTCAACAAGATTTAAGATATCTTCTTCCTCCTGAACTGGATGTCGTATTGGTTGATCAATATTATTGTCGGTGGGAAAATGTCCATGTTCTCCAGCAAATAAAAATACATTTGCAAATGTTTTGTGATATGGACATCTTCTACCCGGAAATCGCCTACGATATTCCCGAACAGCAGCTCTTCCATTACCGTTACAAAAACCGTATACAAAAATAATGTCGGCATATTCGGCATTTGAAAATTGGTAAGGCATCTTCAACAGAAAATTGCAATAATTGTTAACCGAATACTAACAAAGGTCAGACAACTGTCACATATCTGATAGTGACTTGAATTGTTGCTATGGAACAGTAACTCGATAGTCTTTGGTTTGTTTTTAAATGAGGCAAAGCCTACTTCACAAAGTTTGAAATTTCTGACTGTAATTTACGATTTTTTGTCGATGTCTAAAAAGCAATCATTATCTTGCAGTTTTGTTATTATTATTATTACTTTGTTATTTGTTGTTGTGTTGTTCCCTAAAATTTAGTCTCGTTAAAACTATTAAACGTTTAGTACATTTATTTTTTTACTTCGGAAGCAGTTTTTGCTTTTTTATTGTTATTTTCTTAATTTCTAATTTCCAAATATGCACCATTTTGAAATTTTTTACAAAACAACCATTTATTCTAATCAAGTGATGGGTGCGGGAACTTTGAAAATTATGCCGTTAGGGTCAATTCTTTATGCTCTTTCCAATAAAAAAACAATATTTTGAAAAAAAATTGATCTTCAGGGTGTTAAAAATGTAAAAATTGAAAATGTCAACTTTTTTTAATACGGGCCTGGAATTTAAAATTTTCTGATACTGCAATTTTAAGCGACAGATAGGTTACAGATGTTGACCCAATATGAAAATTTTATACGGAGTGCATTAAAAAATATGACAAGAACAAAAAATTGCTGAAGTTCATAAAACACCCTGTATCTTATTAACTATCGACAATTGAACCATCAAAGATGGGTGATTAAGAACCCCCAAGGTATTCTTTGTCTTGTGTTGAAGTATGTTCATTTAGATCCGCGTCACCCTGTATATATATATATATATATATATATATATATATATATATATATATATATATATATATATATATATATATATATATATATATATATATATATATACATAAACAAAAATAAAAGTGCGTGTCGTCCGTTGGTGCCACGCACCCGTCGACACGAAGAACCGGTGGAACCCGGATCTGTTGGAGGCTCTTGGTAACCATTGACAAAGCGTGGCATCTGATGATTTCGCAGCTGTTCGGATGAATCCCTGCAGCGCATGAGAGAACTTGATGTTACATTGGATGTTTGAATATTAAGAATTGTCCTGTTAGGTTAATATATTAAAAGATATTCGATGTTTGGTTCAGTGGAAAAATGTGTGAAAAAAAACACCTACATTGTATAAAAATGCATTCTAATGCATTCTACTAATAACCATGAATAGACACTTTATTGTTTAGTGAAGCCTGCTTGATTTTGTTTAACTTTACAAAAAGGCAATATGCATGTAACCCAAGTAAATCTCAAATATGTTTTTATTCTCCCATAGACAATCCCAGAGGCTACACAATGATCGCAGTCGCAACAACTCCTGTTGGGACATAATATTTGTTTGTTCTAAATTTTATTCTACTAGATAGTTTCTATTACCAATTGTATTCTATGTATACAGTGTGATCCAAGAACTATGGAAGAAATTTGCAATTTGTTTAATAAAGACGTTTTAATAAAAACAGTGCGCTAATACCTAGGCCTGAAGCCATACAAGAAAAAAGAAAATATACAGTGAGGACATAAAATTTGAAAACCTGAAAATATACCGAAAACTGGAAACATTAAGGAAATATGCAAAAATACATCGATTTTGATTTTTAATTTTACACAATCTAATGATATTAAATTTTTCAAATTTTGACATCTGTCAAAGTTATATCGTAATCGTCAATATTTTTAAACGGAAATTTAGATTATGTGATACATTGTTTAAAAAGTAGTTTTGGCCTCGGTATGATAATCAAATTTGGTAATATTGGTAATATTCAATGAAAAGTTATCACATATAATATAATTGGAGGGGTCAAACAGGCTAAGTGCCAAAATTAAAAAGCTGAGATATCTGTAAAAAACTATTTTTTTCAGGATTATTTTCGGAATGGTGTGATGTAAATTTTTATAGCTTTTACTATTTATTAGAACATACCCTAATATAAATTTAGTTAATTTCATTTGTCATTAAGACAAAAAATTGATCATTTAAGAAACATACTAAGTGTCAGACAGGAAAATGATAAAAAAAATCGAATAATAAATGTTGCACTACCAAACCAAGCATCATGCAAACTAAAAGAAACCTTTTTTAATGGTAGACTAACTATCTGGACTAATTTTTATCTTCTAACCCATATATTTTTCATGTTTAGGTAAAATCGCTACGTATTTTTGTCAAAAAATATTTATTTGTATTCTCTATTAACAAGTTTAGAATAGCTTTTTTAAGTAGAAAAAGTGAGGAAATAGGAATTTATATTCAGAAATTGTGTAGATACATTGAATCACAAAAAAGTTATGACGTTTCAAACTGGAATTTAATGATGTATTTGGCGCCCTCTACAAAATACAACAAATTTGAGAACGAATTTGCTTTTCCCATTCCAAAAAACCACAGCCTTCCAAATTTTGTGAATTTATTTAGTATCTTTCAAAACATATCGATAAAAATGTCAACTACAAATTTTAACTTTAACACCCTGTATCTTTGTTATTATCAACTTATTTAATAAGATATGTTTGGTTAAGTAGACCTAATTATGGCCCATTCTTTACCAAACACCCTGTATTTTTGGAGAGAACTAAATAGTTTTGAATGGTTATAAAAAGTGTTTTACGTGCAGAATTTCAGTGAAATATCTTTGAAAATTGTATCACCCTGTATCTCGAAAACGAGGCGCCCACGAACTAATGCTAATGGAGTTTTGCAATACCCTCTATATGTATCTCTTTCTGACATTTCTGTACTTCAAATGGTTTGCTCTTTCTGTCTTAATTTTCTTTAGCAACGCATTCATTAAACTCCTACTTATATCTACTTCACTAAATTTGTTCCTGCTCAACAGATTTATTCGTCCGCATGCCGCATAACAAACTTCCCACATAGCGTCGAGTTTTTCTTTAAAACAAACTCCTACAAAAATGAAAAAATATTACTCCCGAGGGACGAATCCAAGATTTAATACAAAATTTCATTTTTATATCAAGCTATTTCTTATTCCAGTCACATCGATTGCAGACACAAATAAGAAAACAAACTTTTATCTTCTCAAAGGAAATTACCCTTTATTTTTTAAATAAATTACAAATGAAATACGCCCGTTTTATCGGAAGGACTCGGCTGTCATCGTTTTTGATTTATGAAAAGATTCAGGATGCGCGTGAAGGTAATAAAAAATTTTTAATGCCATATTCTCGGCTGGTTGTATTCAGAAAATGAATTTATCGGCTCGGGACTAGATATGGGTTTTGCATTATTTTTCTGACTCGTTTGCTCCGCACTGCAACTGACATTGCAGCGCGTTTCTTTTTACGGTGATAAATTTTTAGATTGTGCTTACTTGGGGTGATTTTAAATGCTGTACCAATATTCGGCCAAATTTCGACTTAATGTTCAAAGTGTACGTGCAACATGAAATAAATACAGGATGAATTTTTAAACTGGAATAAATGCGGTAACAAAGAATCCATCCATTACTCGAAAAAATCCAAAAACACGGGTACCTTTTTTTATTTAACATTTTTTTGAATTTTCGTGAATTTTACCCTTTATTCAGGAATGGAAACTTACCCAATCCAAATTTGTGATTACAGAATCCACAAAATTTCTTCCTACATATTTCTTAAAAAATAATTTTTCGATTTAAACAAAATAATAAGAAAACTGTTTTGGAACATAAATTTTATCGATAGACTGTTTTTCGGAAACGCTGATCAAAAGACAAAATGGAGGTTTAAATAAAACACAAAACTGTGTTTTTGAAAAATTGGTTTTTTGGACGTCTAGTAGATTCGAGCTTGTATCCTTCGCAGTTATTTTTAAATTTGTATTGTAATTGTTTCATGCTGCAACTTCGGTTACATTACTTTATTTTCAGTAGGAAGGTAAATTATTCGGCTTTATTTAAAACGCTTCGAGTACACCGGAACTACTGAAGAATTCTAGAAGTAATTTGATTTTATATCCAGGTAACAAAGTTCTTGAAAGTGTACGTTTCACAAAGAAGAATTTAAAAACTTATTTATTTCAAAATCTGAAGAACTCAATGGCTGCACTGGCTTATATACTGATGCAGCTACAAAAAGAGAGAGGTGGGCAGATTGTACAGTATGTCCGCGTATCAGATACGTAAAAATGTCATTCCTAAAGTTTTTGCCTATAAAATAAATAATATTCATGTTACAGGGGGCATAGAAAATACAAAAACATTATTTTGCATAAGACTAACATAACTTGTTTATCATCTTCTAGCAAAAAATAAATATGAAATATGTTTTAAATTAAATCCCAACGCAAAGCACAAGATTCCATTAAAAAAGTTAAATATTAAAATAACAAGTTTCATTACATTATTTGTGTAAAATCTCAACTATTCTTTCTTACACCCTTAACCAGAGTACTAGTTTCTACATATTAAACGAAAAGGACACCTATGGACATGTTTATCAATATCTTTATTAAATGAAGTAATTACTTAATATACTTCTCATCCAAATGCTTTCAAAGGATTTTTATAGTCCAGTGATATGTGGATGGCCAAGAATCATACCGCTACATCATGGAACAATTTAGCGAGAAATTTGGAGAAATCCCAATAACTGAAATGAGATTCTACAACACAATAATAAAGTTCCAAAGACCTGGTTCTTTGAATCTTAAGAAGAAGAAGAAATATGATCACAACCATCCATTGCCGCAGTGCTAATCATCTTCTCGATGTTGTAATAAACACTCATATTATTCAAATGATCTTAAAAGAAAATAAATTATTCCCGTTCAAACCCCACTCTAATCAAAAATTAGAAGAGGATAAGCGAAAAGTCTAGATTTTTGTTTGTGGGTGGGAGACCAATTTTTAGGTGCAAATATTAATTTTTATAAATTTATTATATTTTCTGATGAATGTACATTTTCTACTAATGGAACTGTAGGATCGAGCATGTCAGGTACTGGTCTCGAGAAAACCCCGAATTAAGAGTAATCAGGCGAAGACAATACTTTACAAAATTGAACTTGTGGTGGCGATATCTGTCTATGGTATCATAGGCCCATATATTTTTAATAACACCTGCAATAGAATATCTTACTTATAAATGCAATGCAATACAATTTTGTACTGCTTCTAAAGGGCAATTGATGTTTTAGTATTTTATGCTTTGTTGTATTTAAATATTTGTTTTAGCAAATAACCGCTATTGACATTTTTTACATTTTCTCTGAAAATTCTTTTATAAAGTCCAATAAAATATTTTTAACATCATGTAAATACAACGCTATAAAATGTCAAAACGTTAATGGACCTTTAACTGATCATATGGTCGCTTCCCACCGCCTCCCGCTTCCGCCCCGAGTAGTTTCGGACTTACCACCGAGGGCGCTACCGTTGAAATCAACGTCACGGATGTTGCGACCAATTAATACGCTGTTAACGTTTCTAATCTGTTGTTCTGTGGTTAAGTGTTGATTCGCGGGCACAACATTTGAAGTAGAATATTTTGTGTTAGTTATAAGCTATCATATTTTTAAATGAGGAGTTCCACAAAAAGTATTTATAAAACTTTTGTTGTACAAGAGTGCAAAAATCATATATTAGGGCACCAAATAAATTGTTCATTAGCTTGCCTGCTGATCAAAGAAAACAGGAGAGCGTAAATTACCAGAATCAGTTTAATATATCCAGGTTCTACAGACATTTTAGCTAAATACACCACCACAAAATAATCTTGAACACTCAAGCATAAACACAACTCTCATGAAGCTTTGTCTTGGTTCAAATTTAGAACTGTTCTAGGTCGGTTCATAACTGCGTTTTTGAATTTTTGCCTCTTAATTTTCATTCAAATCCATATGGAAATAAAACCTATATTATTTAGTTAGAATACATTGGATCAAAATTAAAATAATACACAGTAAAAAATCCAGTTGATTAACCACAAGAGATGTCTGATTTTATTGGCCGGATTAAATTTTTTGATTTAATTTGTAATTATTTTCTAAATCAGTTTCATAATCTTCGTTATGATTCAAACAAATTACTCATTCTCGATTACTTTAAATCGATACTGATCAAATGCATAAAAAAGACAAACATTTTAAATCATATTTCCTTGTTAAAATAATCACAATAATCAGTATCAATCACCTACTGACTAAAAAATACTCAAACTTCTAAACCAAGCCGCCAACACATGCGCAGTACGCAACCTTTTAATCACAAGGGAGTACCGATATCCATCCACCCCGCTGCAATCTGCAAAAATTCCATTTAATCGGCAGTAGGTATGGCGGTTTCTGTGGTAGTGCAATGTGGAATGTGAGGTTATAACGAATGAAGTGGTCAACCTGTTCTAAAATTTTACGAATATTCTTTTAAAAACTTTGTTGTTACATCATGTTGGTGAAATTATGTTTCAAAAACAAAAGAAATACGCAAAAATCTCAGATCTTGAATCCAATCCCTTGGAGGAACTCATGCACCAATGTAAGTTATTTTCCATGTATTTTTAAAGAAAAGATTTGTCATGCCAGGTCTTCATTAGTGTTTTATGTATTTATTTACAGATGAGTAAATAATTTTCGTGATTTTACTTCATATAAGTAATTATTTTCAACTTTTACACTGTAAAAAAAAATTATTAAATTTTAAGTCAAATTCAACCCAATTTTGACTAAATCCAGGTCCACGCCTCACCTCCCCGGATTTTTGTTTATGATATGGGACAAACAATTCCCATGCTTTGGGAATTTGCATTACCTATCTTTTATATAATTTCATCTGTTTGTTCTTTAATGTGTTCCCTTTTCTTATGTATTATAGTATTGTCATTTAATAAATAAAACCGACGCCCTAATCAGGTACTTTATAGGGCGGAGAGGGGAAGGGCGGTGCTACTGATGATTGCATATCAATCACATTGGATTTAAGATTTAACAAAAAATGATTAGAGTATTATGGAAATTTAATCATTATGGAAGAAAATTTTAATAAAAATTGATTTAGATGTAATCAGAATTAATTGTTAGGTTAATCAATTTTGAATAAGAAAATTTAATCACAGATCCTTCGATTTAATCAATATGCAGTGTTAATTTTTTCAATCAATCTGGCGTGGACCTGGATTTAGTCAAAATTGGGTTGAATTTGATTTAAAATTTAATCATTTTTTTTTACAGTGTATGTTATTTTGATTTAATTTTAACATCAGTTCTAGTTAAAATAAAACTCTGTCAACTGTGTCAACACTGACAAGTTATATATACTGAATTTCTGCACCGCGTAAGCCGCCACCACAGCACGCCACGCCATCCACCTTACAAACCGTGCAATGACGTCACGCGCCTTCCAATCAGATATTTAAAAGCGGCAAATTTTACTTTAAATATCTTAGCTATGAAAAGAGCTATCATCCTGAAATTTTCATGGCATTATAAGTAAATTTAATGCTCTAAGAAAATGTAAAAGAAATTGACCAAATAAATTTTAGTGAATTAGCTCATTGCGAAACGATTTTATAGGGACGTTTGCATAGAGCCTAACAAGACCGCAAATATAGGTAAATTATATTCCTTCCGTACCGAGGGAACTTCGGCGCTGAACGCGTCCCAAATATGCTAGCAGACTATGTCGGACGATGTTCCCTTGCCCACGAATAAATTTACGCGAAGATCACGCTACAAGTGTGGCAGGTATGCATGTAAAAAGCTTCTAAGAGATATGTGCACCGAATGTTGTGTGGACTAAAAATGCTCCACTTTTACCATTTTTGTTCTTGTTATTTCTCATTGTTTTGTACTATTACTTTTTTATCGCTATCATTATATTAGTTTTATCATACATTTTTTTCTAATAAATTAAATTTTTGTTTCCATATTTCATTAGATATATTTTTTAAACTTCATACCGTGAAATATATAAAAATTTAAAAGTATTTTTTACCGAAGTTCTGACAAAAATTTCCATGTATAAAATCTAGTTAAAAAATTTCCAAAAATAGGTATAAACAAAATAACAAAAAAATAGTGAACAGGTGTAGATCGCGCGACAAAACTTCTTAGTCTTAACGGATGCAACTAACGGAAGGTTAACAAAAAGTTAATCGTATTCTCGAAGTTATTTTTATCAATTGACGAACTGTTTATCATAGTATGTTAAGATGTAACCTTACTAAAACAAAGTTAATCATATTTAAGAAGATATGTATAAGTTAACAAAAGGTTTATCATATTATGTTAAGAAATAACGTAGTTATCAAGAAAAAGTTAACGTATCCAAGAAGTTACATATAAATTAGCGAAATGTATATCATATTATGTTCAGATGTAGTTTTATCAAAAAAAGTTATCGTGCTAAGAAGTTACGTATAAGTTAATCGTATTTAAGAAGTTATGTATAAGTTATATTATGTCAAGAAGTAAAGATGTTAACAAAGAAAGTAAATCTTATTCAAGAAGTGACGTATGATGTAATTATTGACCTAAACAAAAAAAAAACAACCCAAACAAAAGAAAAGCTAATCGTATCCAAAAAGTTATGAATAATTTAACGATCATACGTTAAGAAGTAAGATTCGTAAAAAAAACGTTAATCGTATTTAAGAGGGTATGCATGTTTTAACGAACTGAGTGTTATATTATGTCAAAAAGTAACTTATAACAAGTTGATTGTATTCAAGAAGTTTTGTATACATTCTTTTCATGAATTAAATATTTATGACGGCTGTTTTTATCCATTCATTCTGGTTTTTATTAATCACGAAAAAGATTTACCATTACACATTTTCGTATAAATTTTGAAACTTGCAAAATTAATAACCTATTCTATTTTCTTCGTTGCCAACAGTTGATTAATTTACGGTGACTTCCTATTTTTCTGCAAATCCTGACTTTATCTACATCTGCAGAAATTAAGGAGAAAAAACTTGAAGGTATTTGTTTAAGATAATACTCAGTGCTAGCAGGGTCCAAATAATTTTCCTCTTTTTATTTATCTTACGCTGTAATTTGAAAATGGTAAATAGCAAGATATGCTTACTTGAATTTGGCGATAATAAACTTTAATTTTTGTAAAACTCTCTTCCGATTTCGGCTGATTTTGGTAGATGAAAAAAGAGTTTATTCGGGGCACTTTAAGTGGTATTTTTGAATATTGGCACAATACAATAGTTAAGGGAGAGTTTTCAGGAAATCTCATTGTTTATTAAAACAAATGACATACAAATTACACTATAATCATAAAACGAGCTCTAAGCAAATATCAAATATTTTCTATTTAAATCACAGATTCGTTCGGGTTACGGAAACTGGATATATACTCGAAGCCTGTGTTCATTCTTTTTTAAAAGGCACGTACGTAATTGTTGTAAACAATACGACTGGTCATATGTCTATTAAAAATTCCGAGAGAAAAAATAAAACGGATTGAATCAACGTAGCGACGCTGACATTATATGACTTTATTTGCCATCCCTCAAAGGACTTTTTAAATTTAAATAAATCATATCGAAGTGTAAATTGTATTTAAAAGAAAATGAAGAAAATGCAAAGTGGAAACTTAACAAAATTATATTTTACTTAGAAAATGATGCAACTGAAAAAAGGTGAACTATATTTAACAAGTTATATACTTTATACTTTATTATGAAAACCTTTTATTTCCGTAAAATAAGAGTATCCTATGTAAATGATATAAATCAAGAAAAACATCATATAAGAAACAGAAACTAGAGTTAGCTTTCATTTATGTGCGATCTAACTTTATTTTACATATTTTTTTGTTTAGTGGAAATATGGCTTCATGTTGTTATATCTGACCCTTTCATATTAGTCCATATAACTTTTTTGTAAAAGTTTTAACATAAATGAAAATGGATTATAATTTCATAATAATATATCTTCACCTTTTTTCTAAGCAGTTTCCAAATTTTTTAAAATTCAATTTTTGAAACAAAAATTGTATTAAGAATATTTTTTAAGTTTATTAGAGAGGTTGAATCTTTAGGTCTGCCTTAATACACATGACATAATTTTTTGAGAGTACCATTTTTTGAAGACGCAATTTTTAATAAACACATTTCCCAAAAATACATTTTTTCAAAATTAGATTTTCAACTATAGTAACTTCGAAATTGATAATAAATAAAAAATGTTCCTGAGCAAACCTTAGCAAACCAGAATAAGCTGCAGTAATTCACCTTGTTTTGGTTTGGTCAGACTTGCTTAGGTTTGCTCAGGCCTTTTTAGTCTTTTTATTCATATTTTCTGAACTATTTAAATTCAATGTCTATGTGAAACATTGTCAGTATTTTTTGAAGACATTAACTTGACCAGTAGACCAGAACTAGGCTACTCTACTCAGTAACAAATTTCTAAAAACTTATATTTTTGAAAAAATTTATATTCAAATAAAGTCTATCTCGAAGAAATTATATTCGAATATATTTTCAAAAAATGTTCTGAAATATGTGTCATGCGAGAAGATATTTTGAAAAATTCGATTTTTTTTAGATACATTCAGATTCACCAAGGTCTAAGATCTAGTGCTGGTTTAAATTAAGATCTTATAGTTGATTAGTAATGTTTTAACAGGTTTTTGTCCTGTCATTGTTAATAACTCGTCATTAAAAACTTATGAATCATTCTGATATTTCAGCGATTTATTCGGGTTTCAAATGATTTTCATCTTGGAATGAGTTTCTGTAATGAATTTAGTTGTATTATTGTCGAAAGTACGTATTAAAATTGCCCTTTTCTTTATAAGTTTTCGGAAAAGCTCAGAAATAAATTCATATTATATAACTTAGTTCTCTTATTCTTACACTTGTTAGTTTAAAACTTTTGGTTGTCAAATTAGACCGAACTAGAGTTGAAAAATCTTACTGTTATATTCTTTTATGTCTACCACACTTTAACTTTAGATATGTTTGTAACTTTACTAGTAAAAATATTATTTGTAAATTTACGTAAGCATCAGATAAATTTGTTACACCAAAATATCATCCTTTTTTCTTTTCGGTCTCCGGATCGAAATGCTCGGAATACAAAATATTTGAAGTAAGCAAATTGCTTTAAGGTTAAAAACAAGGAATATAGATTGAATTTGTCTCTAGAGGCGTTTTTATTTTTTACATTAAAGGCTGCAGAATTTGGTTTAGATCTGATATTTTTATTTAAATTATTTTATTTGTGTCAGCCTTCTATGAGATTTATTTTCCTGGAAATCAAAGTTATCATATAAAATATCTAACGCATGGTCGACCTACCCGATGGCAAAAAATGTCTGAAAATCTTTTTAGTACTTCTAGATGACCTAGAAACATGAAATGGGCTACAAAAATGTATTAATACCTAAGATTGATAAAGCAAAGCCAAAATATGGAAAAACCAACATATAATGTGCCAGCCTTACTAAAAAGATAGATTTCCACCTTTTGGCCCCTTTCAAAAGGGATAGTAACTATAATTATCTGTAATATTCTCCGAATGGTTCTTCCTTCTCTAACTTGAATCAACACTTCGTCATTTGTGATCCTGTCTACCCCAATTGCCTTCATCAATTTTCTGTAGTACCATATCTCGGATGCTTTCATTTGCCGTTTTCCTTCTTTCCCTAGTGTTCAACCTTCACAATCGTATGTATAATGCTTAGGCTTTTAAGAGCCGCATCCGAATTCCTATATCTAAACTGCTTGTTAGCAACTGTCTCTTCTCTGCAAGAGCTTTCTTTGCTTGTACTATTCTGCTCCGATTGCCTTTGGTTATGATGCTGCTCAGGTACCGGAATTCTTTAATCGCCCCTAGTCTGTTTTCTGCTAGTCTGATCTGATGTTCATTTTCCTTCTATTGGCGGGTTTCTGACACTTCATGACCTTGGCCTTCTTATATTTATCTTCAGTTTGTATTTGTTCTGCAACTTCTTCTCGCTTTCAGCTAGAACAGCTGTATCATTTGCAAACCGTAGCATGACTATCTTCTTACCTTGCACCTTGGCGCCGGTGTTACGATTCTCTTTGAGTTCATTCATTGCCACTTCCATGTATACAGGGTAAATTTTGCAATTATAATAAATTCGGTAACCTTTTTTTTTATTCATCCTGGATGAAGGAAAATAGTCACAGAAATGGAAAAAAAGAACTATTGAATCAATAAAAAGGTATCCGTGTTTTCGATTTTTTTCAAAGGGCTGACAGGTTGCATCCATGTCTAAATGACCTATTTCTGCATCTTCGTCTTGGCGATGCACTCTAATTACAGCTATTTGATTCTCGTATAGGTTGTAGATTACACGTCTATCCGTAAACTGTCCTCAGTATACTGGACATTTTTGTACTCATTGTCGAAGGCCTTTTCCAAATCCCCAAACGCGACTGTCCAATTTTAAATATTTCCTCAATTATTGTTCGCAAGGCCAGTATCGTTTCATAATTTCCCTTTGTTTCTTCTGACTTTAAACTGTGCATTCGCAAGTCACTCTTCAATCTTACTTTCTATTCTTCTGCCGTGCTAAGATTTCTGCTCGTATGGTAATAAAGTAACAACGGTCCGATAATTTTTACAAATATCGGCCTCTGCTCTTTTTGGTAATATTAATATCACACTCTTTTGGATGTTCCTTAGAACCTTTTGTTCTTCGTAAACATAGCATATCAACCTGTACACTGTACAACTCGTCTTTTATCTTGTCTCTTGCATGCTGTATAAGTTCTGCTGGTATTTACCTTACAATATTATTACATTTTTATTGTCTAAATTGCCCGAAACGAAAAATCAGCGATAGCTTTTTCTCTTTAATTTTATTGACCAAAAGAAACTTTTCTCTTAAAGATTCTTGTCTTTTTCTATCGAAGCTCTGTGCGTCTTGAATACGAAATTTACCGACTAAACATATTGCTATAAAGCTGTGAAAATGGATTTCTATAATCAATGGATCTCCAGGGAGACATTTCATGACTATTGATGGTTATAAATTGAAATCTGCCATCTGAGCGTGCTATTGCTTTATTTGCATGCTATTTCAATACAGGATATGTTTATAGTAGCAAAAATTTTATACTTTTCCAATTTTTAGCGACACTCGAGGTAAACAAAATATTCTCCGAAAACGCTACTTCGACAATGGGTTTATCCTGCAATTTTTTTTTCATACTATAAAAGTACTACATTCGAAAAGCTTATCCCCAGAAAATTATAATTTTGTTTGATCAAATTCATCCTGAAAATAGCGATCAAACATTTCTAATTATTATTAAACGGGGAAATGGCGTCTGGTGACGTAGTCTCACCATGTGAGACCCAAATTTAAGAAATAACTTGAGCGCTGGCACCGCGGCAAAAATTTTGCGGATTGGTCATCGAGGTTATGTTATCAAACTTAATTATAAAAAACGTTGTAGTGTTCTAAATTTATACTAAACTATTACACAGAAATATTAAGAGAACTGAGAAACAGTCAACGCATCATATTTTGTAAACCAAAAACGATATTTACACATAAGCATTAAAGAAATACTAACCATAGTGCACCGAATGATCTGGGCAAACAACTACTACACGCTAAGGATATCCACAATGGTTTTTGCGTTTTACTTTTATTTCTGTTGTAGTTCATAGGCATATTTAAATACACTTGAGCACTCAGAAAAGAGGTTCGAAATAAAATTAAATTCGAAAATTAAGAATGGCTACAAAAGTTACGCAAAATATAATCATTCCCTGTTAGTACTAAAACGGCCTAAGGGGCGTATGGCAGCGTTGCCGTATCCTTAATTTAATTCGCCAGGTTGCCCACTTTGTTCAGCTGTTTTCCGTAGGATGGCGCCAGACGGAAAACTGAATAATTTGAACTTGATCAAATTGTAAACGTTAACGTATAGCCATAAATGTCGCCCATTTATGGCCAATAGTTTTGCACATATTGTATCATTGTATCAAGTAAAAATTGATACAATCTGAAGGAAGAAACGTAAAAAAATTAAAACTCTTACAATATAATTTAACAGTTTTAGCGTTGTATAAAACGAATTTCAAAGTACGAGAAAAAGTGACTTTTCACTTAATCACGCGTTTTTCAACATATTCCTAGCAAGTGGCAATTATAATTAATATTGTTTTAAGTCCAATATGGCGGACGCCCCAAGATGGCGGATTACCTTTTTCATTACAATCCCCTTGATATGGGTATCACATGAAATGGTTTGACGAGTAGAATACGATAAGCAATGTGGCGTCGTTCTATGGCGTTCAATATGGCGGACTCTACAAGATGGCGGATTACCTTTTTCTTCACAATCCCCTTGATATGGGCACTAAATGAAAAGGGTTGACGAGTAGAATACGATAAGCTGTGTGACATCATTCTAAACCCAATATGGCGGACGCCACAAGTTGGCGAATTACTGTTTTCTGCCTGTAATTAAAAAATAAATAGAACTTTGCTCTTAAATATGATCTGTTTTTTAAAATAGTAATAAAGTGTGACTGGGTCTTATTACTTTTAATGACTACTTCACTCATATATTTCACACAAAAAAAAAATACGTAGCAACAACCTGTTTTAATAAGTGGAAAAAACATCTACCTGGCAGTTTTTTTTTTGCCTATACCTGAACAAATCATATTACAAACTCGCACAACCTACATGGTCATTCAGCGGCAAAATTTGTTATCTTAAAAAATATTTTATTAGGTATCTACCTATGAATCAAAAAAGTCTTGTTATGCCAACAAATCAATAATCATTGTCACTTTAATTTGTCAGCTAAAAGTTTCTAAAATAACTAACTCTGTTTACGTAAAAATATTTTTTTTTCGTGAATTAGTTATGTCGAATACCATTCGAGATAAAATGTAGACAAAATATTTCTCTTGTATTATTCAGGTTTGTTGCCTTTTGGCAATTTAGCTCATGACATTTTATTCAAAGTCACTCGACCGATGTCTCGTGGCTTTGTTAAAAATATCATTCTCGAAATTGCCAAGCAACAAACTTCCATATCAACTGAAACATTTTCTCGACAAAATATTCTTTCTTATGGTATTATATCTGAAAAAATGGCGAAAGATGGCATCAGTGTCAAACACCAAATACCTACCCGGCTCTTAAACTGACATTACTCTAACCTGAAACAGGGGTTAGAAAAATGAGTTTTTCTAGTCTACTTGTCTGAATATAAGCCTCCCCTTCTCCACCATTGACACTGTTTGTAAACAATGTAACATCTGGCATCCAGAATTTAATTTACATATATTTAAATTTTATATTAACTGTCTTCGTTGCGAGAAATAAATATTTTGACACCTATATTCTTAATTTTCGAAACACTTTTTGTGTATGTACAATTTTTTTGAAAATACTACTCAAGTTTAATATGCTCAGAATATATTATTGGAGTCATAGTGCTGATTATTTTTTTATATAGGTGTCAGATTTCGATAGTTTAGAAAATGCCCAAAAACCTTTATTTTTTTTAATTTGAACCCACTTCGAGAATCACTGAAAAGGATGAAATAATATGTTTCTATATATTTATTGCCGAGCTTAATAGTAAGCTTAATTGTGTTTAAATTTAAATAACTTGTACGCCAACTTTGAAGTCGGCGCAATAGGGAGCTCAATAACAAATATGGGCAAATATTACTATATTCTTTTAAGTGCTCTTTTAGGTCGATTCGTTTTTCTAAATAGTTCTTTTTTTAGTATAACAATCTCAAAATCCCAAACCATTATATTTAAAAAAACATTTTAGTGTACATCTCCCCCCCCCTCGTACTCCTTTCCCATTATCTCCTAATTAGTTTTTTAATATCCGTTTCATATTATTATCATTGATCCTTGTATAACCAAAAATCATCATTATTAAATATTACTGGATTTTCTTGTCACCCAGAATCCTAAAAACGACATTACTCAGTATTTAGAAGAACTATTTATTTCCTTATACCTCCTCGTTTTAATTTTTTTAACATTTCCTTTGCAAAATCGAATTATTTAACCCCGATTATCCGGAAAACGATATACTACAAAATATTATTCAATAACAATTATGTTCATCTTTTTTCACCATCTGCCTTTAATTTTTTTTATCGTCAAATTCACATGGAACCATTCGTTGGGTAAATATACTCTTTTAAATAAAGAACGAATTATCAAAATAGGTAAACTTACACCGAAGTAATAAGTTAACTAAGGCACAGGCCTTATAATTTTTTATTTTTATAAAGATGGAAAAAATGTTAAACTTTAACAGCCAGATTCTCCAACGCTAGTCCGGTCTAATTTGACAACCAAAAGATTTAAACTGACCAGTGTAAGAATAAGAGAACTAAGTTTTATACTATGAACTTATTGCTGAGCTTTTTCGCAAATTTATCAAGAAAAGGGCAATTTTAGCACGTACTTCCAACAATAATAGAACTAAATTCATTACAGCAACTCGTTCCAAGATGAAAATCATTTGGAAACCAAGTAAATCGCTGGAATATCAGAATAATTCACAAGCTTTTAATGACGACTTATTAATAAGACAAAAACCTGTCAAAACATAACTGATCAACTATAAGATACAGGGTGTCAAAGTTAAAACAATAATTTGGAGTTTTTTAGATATTTTCAAAAGTTTTCGGAGCATTGGGTTAAAATTTGGTGTAGGGTTTTTTTGGGGCGGGAAATAATAATCTGGGCTCATTTTCCTCTACCGGATAGAGGGCGCTACAAGCAGCACTTTTCTTGCTTTTGAACTGCCATAACTTTTTGTCACTAGTTATAATAAGATTTATCACCCCTAATTAATAATATTACGACTTTTTTGCGTAAAAAAGGTACTCTTACCAAATAACGCTAAAGTTAATAGTTTTCGAAATATTTACCATTTTAATGTAACATGTAATCATTTATCCGTACGTTATTTACGGTAGCAAGCATAGGTATAAATTATTTTTTTTATTTTTTTTATTTTTTTTTTCTCTTGTAAAATACTATGAACAAAAGTTTGAAATTGTGCATTTTATTTACTGGTTTTAATTACCCGTCAATTATTCAAAAACCACTTGTATTAAAAAATAATTTCTGCTGGATCTCAGATAACGGAAAGATTATTGAGTATTAATATAGCAAATATTTCGAAAACTATTAACTTTAGCGTTATTTGACAAGAGTACCTTTTTTACGCAAAAAAGTCGTAATATTATTAATTAGGGGTGATAAATCTTATTATACCTAGTGTCAAAAAGTTATTGCAGTTCAAAAGCAAGAAAAGTGCTGCTCGTAGCGCCCTCTATCCGGTAGAAGAAAAATGAGCCCAGATTATTATTTTCCGCCCCAAAAAACCCCCCTACACCAAAATCGAATTATTTAACCCCGATTATCCGGAAAACGATATACTACAAAATATTATTCAATAACAATTATGTTCATCTCTTTTCACCATCTGCCTTTAATTTTTTTTATCGTCAAATTCACATGGAACCATTCGTTGGGTAAATATACTCTTTTAAATAAAGAACGAATTATCAAAATAGGTAAACTTACACCGAAGTAATAAGTTAACTAAGGCACAGGGATATCCAAATAAAAGTGACAGGCCTTATAATTTTTTATTTTTATAAAGATGGAAAAAATGTTAAACTTTAACAGCCAGATTCTCCAACGCTAGTCCGGTCTAATTTGACAACCAAAAGATTTAAACTGACCAGTGTAAGAATAAGAGAACTAAGTTTTATACTATGAACTTATTTCGGAGCTTTTTCGCAAATTTATCAAGAAAAGGACAATTTTAGCACGTACTTCCAACAATAATAGAACTAAATTCATTACAGCAACTCGTTCCAAGATGAAAATCATTTGGAAACCAAGTAAATCGCTGGAATATCAGAATAATTCACAAGCTTTTAATGACGACTTATTAATAAGACAAAAACCTGTCAAAACATAACTGATCAACTATAAGATCTTACTTTAAACCAGTAGTAAATCTTAAACCTTCTTAGTTAATCTGAGCGGAAAGTTTTGGCGATTTTTATGGATCATTCATAAATATTATCAGCAAAACAATTGAGCATCGAATAAAGAAAATATAGTATAAAACATCGATTTTCTCGCTTATTTTAAATTGGATGGTATGATTTTTATCATATTTTTGGATTCTAGGATAACTTCTAGACCTGTTTTCTATAACATAACCTATGCGGTTTTTCAATCGTTTCTGAAATATTTTAAATTAAAAATTATTTCGCATATATATACTTTAAACGTAGCTGTCCAGGTTGCAAACGAAATACCTGGTACCTTCGTAAATGTTCTTCTTAGGTAAGTCAATTTTCAATTTCACAATTCATAATAGGTTATTGTTGGACAATTCTCGCGTAATTTATTTATTTTTTTAGTAGAGCGAAAGAAAAATAAAATGTTGGCAACGTCGCAGCAGCATTTGGTCTGGTTCTCGGGTGTTAAAATTTTTTTACAGTTGTTCGATTAAACGAAAAAAAGTATTGTGTGTGCCTTTAGACTACCCCAGGAGTCGCCCATTCATATGCAGTGAATTCCATAACACCCTGTATATATTTTGGAAAAGTTGTATTTACCAAAAATTAACGCTTCATAATAAACCTGAACAAATACACTTCCAAATTTAATATTGTTCTTGAGTGCATTATCTGGATAAATCACAAAAATAATTATATTTATTAGCAAGACGGCATGCTCATGTTTCCTTTTTATTCATTCGCAATAATTTTTTTCTGTTCCTACTCGAGATCGTTGCGTTCTGAATGTAAAATGTCTCTGCTAAGCAGATTGAAATAAAGTTGTGAAAAGGCAGTTTTATATTGAATTTCTCTCTGGAGGGCCATTTTGTAACTATCGAGGGTTGTAAATTTATTTTGGTAGCTGAGCCCCGTATCGTATTTTTGTAATCGCGTTTTAAAATTATGCCGCTCTGGGTTAAATCAATAATATTTATTGGACCTTTTTTATATCGCTATACTGAATAGGTTATTTGGGGCTTTAACGGAATAAAAATAACAGGCATATGTTATGAAATTCTTTCACCGAAAAGAGGAATAAATCTTAAAATAACTCTAGACAATCTCAAATTGAAAAGGTGAAATAGTTTATTATACAAAGGGCAGAAGTTATACTCAGTTCCTACGACTCACAGTGTATCGTAGTAATGGGAAATCGGGACAAACATCGGACTCCGGAATGACTTATTATTTGAATATCATTTATTTGCACAATAAATGTGTAATGTGAGCAATACTATTGGTCTACATTAGCGCTAAAAATATTTACACTAAAAAGGATTTCAATCAATAAAAAAATATATACCTAAACTTACACTATCAAGTTTTAAAGTATCACTATATAAAAAATTAAGAAATACAATATAAACGTACAGTAAGTAGAGGTTTAAAGGCTTAAAACAAATATACAGGGTGGTCCTTAAGTAATGGGACACAGAGAAGCAGTGAATTTTTCACTTTAAAATATTACGATTTAGTACAATTTTCATAGTCCGAAAATTGATATTAAGAAAGATACAGGGTGTCAAAGTTAAAACAATAATTTGGAGTTTTTTAGATATTTTCAAAAGTTTTCGCAGCATTGGGTTAAAATTTGGTGTAGGGTTTTTTTGGGGCGGGAAATAATAATCTGGGCTCATTTTCCTCTACCGGATAGAGGGCGCTACAAGCAGCACTTTTCTTGCTTTTGAACTGCCATAACTTTTTGTCACTAGTTATAATAAGATTTATCACCCCTAATTAATAATATTACGACTTTTTTGCGTAAAAAAGGTACTCTTGCCAAATAACGCTAAAGTTAATAGTTTTCGAAATATTTACCATTTTAATGTAACATGTAATCATTTATCCGTACGTTATTTACGGTAGTAAGCATAGGTATAAATTATTTTTTTTATTTTTTTTATTTTTTTTTTCTCTTGTAAAATACTATGAACAAAAGTTTGAAATTGTGCATTTTATTTATTGGTTTTAATTACCCGTCAATTATTCAAAAACCACTTGTATTAAAAAATAATTTCTGCTGGATCTCAGATAACGGAAAGGTTATTGAGTATTAATATAGCAAATATTTCGAAAACTATTAACTTTAGCGTTATTTGACAAGAGTACCTTTTTTACGCAAAAAAGTCGTAATATCATTAATTAGGGGTGATAAATCTTATTATACCTAGTGTCAAAAAGTTATTGCAGTTCAAAAGCAAGAAAAGTGCTGCTCGTAGCGCCCTCTATCCGGTAGAAGAAAAGGGAGCCCAGATTATTATTTTCCGCCCCAAAAAACCCCCCTACACCAAATTTTAACCCAATGCTCCGAAAACTTTTGAAAATATCTAAAAAACTCCAAATTATTTTTTTAACTTTGACACCCTGTATCTTTCTTAATATCAATTTTCGGATTATGAAAATTGTGCTAAATCGTAATATTTGAAGTGAAAAATTCACTGCTTCTCTACACACATTCGAATGTTAAAAATTTTAGTCTGAATCTGAATCGCTTTTATCCGTATCCTCTTCGAGAATATTTGTAATATTTTTAGCTAATAATGGCTTTCTTTCACCCTCGCTGATCAAGAAATATTCTTTAAGGTTATCATTGGCTTCGCTTTTTCGGTTTTTGGATACGGTTATTCTATGCATAGCTAATAATGGATCTGATGTTAAAATTAGTCTATTCATTAAAACAATGTTCGATTCCGCCTGAGATTTCTTTCGCGTGTATGTAAGCCTTTCCTTACGGATTTCTTTGTGTCTCTTCGAACATTTCACCGATTGGAATATGAAAAAGTTCAATAGGATCGTAGCCATGAACAAGTATTTTATGAATGGTTTCGGGCATATTATACCACGATTACTGTCGAATATATAGTTCTTTGGTTGCCCTAACAAGACTATTAAATGTGGCTAAACTAACAAGCAATTCCTCAATAAGGCCAGTAATTTCAGTATTTACTTTATATTGCTATCAGTATTGCTGTCATTGGAAGTACCATAGCCAGGTTTTGGTTTGTTTATATTAGTCTAAGCTATTTTTTAAGCTCCTGTTGAATGCGCTTCTTGGTGTGTTCTTTAATTCTTTTAAACTCTGCGGTTGCTCGCCACTTTTTAAAGGGAAGTCGATATGCTATCTTCAAGCAACATTACAAAAAACGAATCCAGCTGTGCAGTGTCGATAAACCGTACTTGTATTTTTCTGAATCTGGAATAAACTTACTTAAATTTGCCTTATTCATATCTGTAGGCTTCGCTCCACACGCTATACTGTTCTAAAAACTACCAATATTTTACTGCAGAACTTAGGCCACTGCATGAAAAATAAAAACTTTATGACCTTTCATCCTCAACCTATTAACTTCTTGCATGTATAGCCACAAAAATTTTATGGATCAGAAGGACGCTCTCATGAAAATTCCATAGCGGGTGATATATTTTAGAGATTTTTTGACGATATGAGCAGTTATACGTGCCATATGAAGCTTGAGTATTTAGAAGTTAGCTAGTTTTAAAGTACATTGTCAGTGGTATATTTTTATGCCGTCAATAGTGTATTTGTTTTTAATAGGTTCTTTTACGATAAACAAATTTTATAATTTTATTTTTAACACCTTTACGATCGGGTTTTTGCTGTTTTCAGTTTTCCGATATTGTTGCGTTACAAATAATAAAATATGTAAAAATTTGCTACTATTTTAAACAGTAGACAAGAAATAGCGTAGCTATATCTACTTTTAACAAGTCAATTGTTTAAGGTATATTTTTCAAGATATTTGGCTATAACTTATTAACTGCAATAAAACTACCTGGTTGGCTCCATTGTGCATACCCCGGAATTTTCAGTATTAGCCGACGGGGCCGCATTGCAATAATTTGTATTTTAAGAATTAAAATATCTAAAACTTCCTTTGTGATAGGTAAAGTAAAATTTAGTTTACTCGTTGGTCGACTTGTTGTACCTGTTATCATTAAGTATGTATTTCATGTTTTCGAAAATTGAAGCTAATAAGTCAGTGTTTATTTGGGATGTGAAAACTTCAGTGGTATTATAATATATTTAATTCAAGTTAAAAATGCAAATTCAAATAATTTATTTATGCAAATAAACAAACAATATATTCTAATGACATATTTTAAAGAGATAAATAAATAGACAGAGAACCCACAGAAGACTATGCTGTGCGTGAGTGTGTTTATTTTTTTTTATTGCTTTTGAACCCAAAGAATTTTAACAATAAAAATTATATAATTCTATAAATAAATAACAAAATATGATAGGATATCCAAAATTTAGATTTTAAAAAGAAGATATTGACAATATTTATGCCGATGACGACGTTCATTCTCGTATGTGGTATATGTTTTTAAAAGCTATAAGTTAGTGAATTTGATAGCATGGTACTGAACACATCCATCTTTTAATTATTTTCCTAAACTGAGCAACATTATTCGAACTTTTAATTTCTGGGGACAAAACATTAAACAATTTAGGACCTAAATAATAAAAATTTCTTTGCAGAATCGATTTTTCTGTTACTATAACGTGTATTATAATCATGGCCAATCGCAAGTAGTTAAGATGTAAACACAAATTGTCTAGAAACACATGCCAAAAAATACAGTTGTCCAATATCCAGTATATTACTGTCTGTGTTGGAAGGGTAGATATGGGGTTTTTTAAAAATTATTTTCAAAATCATTCTTTGTATAATTTCCAAATTATTTATGTGGAACTTGTTTCCTGCCCACCAAGCCACAATCCCATATGGCTCTGTACTAGACCATAATAAATTATTTTAAGTTGATTAATATCGAGAGATTTAATTTTTGATAAAATTATTTTTTCTTGTACTATCGTATTTACTTGTTCGGCCCACTTAAGATTGCTATCAATTGTGACTCCTAAATATTTTATTTTATTGGTCAACCGAATTTCCAATTCAATATTATTACATTTGATTTTAAGAGGGATTAAATTGGGAAGATATTTTGAATAGGAGGTAAATGGGACACAGCGTATTTTCGAAGTTTATAGTGACTAAGCGACTATTTAGCCAATTATATACAATCGGAATACCGTTTTCGATTTTATTTTTTAAAGTGGTCAAGTCACTGTCATACACAAGACAGAAGTATCGTCTGCGAAACTAACAATATCACCAGAAGCATTCAATGAGAACAATTCATTGAAATATATATTGAATAGAACTGGTCCCAGTACCGTAACCCGAGGCACTCCACACTCCATAGTCTGCATGTCACTAACGCTTTGATTTCTTTTTACACATTGCTTTCTTTTATTTAAATAACTATGCATGAGCTGATATGCAGCACCCCTAAAACTAATGCCCTCCAAAACCCGCAAAGGGAGTCCGTGATCCACAGTATCAAATGCCTTGGCCAAATCGATAAAGATACAACATGCTGGCTATTTGTCGTCCATTTTCGCGATATCAGCATTATGTGGCGCCCGTGGAAAAATGCTGATAGTGCTGCTGCTAGTGTAATGCTGAAGAAAAAACATTTATCCATCGATGCTAGGGAAATTGTGAATAACGTGTACAGTTCTTTGGTTAACAGGGGACATAATGATAGTGCCGCTGCGGCTGAAACGTGTAGTTTAACTAAGATACCTCTGACTACAGTGAGAAGAATCTTATCAAATCCGATCAGATCAAGAAAAAGCGTAAGTACTCCGGTTTTTCAAAATGTCTCGAAGAAGGCGGAAAAGACTTGATAAGACGAAGAGTCTACACCATATATGAAGAACAATTTGTGCCCACACTACACACTCTAAAAAAATGACTAGCTATCGACCAAACAAACAAGTCTGTGGAGAGTTTTGTCAGAAATTGGCTTTAGATATCGTAATATTGATGGAATTGCAGTGATTACGAAAATGACTTTATAAGTACCTAATATCCATAAAGCAATACCGATCTGAAAATCAATCCCATCATTTACCTTGATGAGACTTGATATGACACGCCTGATACACCATCAAAAGGACGGTCCAATTCCTGGACTAAATGTCAAACCAAAGCTCCATCTAATAAAGGAAAAAGGATAACCATCCAACATGCGGGATCAGAAAACGATTGGGCTGCAAAAGCTTTGCGGTTCCCTGCAAACTATATTAAGGACTCCTATATGGACTACCACGAAGACACAACCGCATAACTTTTCAAGAATTATTGCCTTTTACCAAATATTCCTTCCAATAGCGTGATAGTAATGGACAATGCGAGCTATCACAGTCGCCAATTACGTAAAATTCAAGACCCAATTAACACGAAATGGGAAATTCAAAACTACATGTTAGAGAACGACATATATTTTGAAGATTCTTATAAAAAAGTGATCTAGAGATTTTAAAATTGTTCAATCTATAAAGGGAATATGCTTGTGACACCACGGCACAGGATATGGGACATACAGTCCTGCGACTTCCACATATTAGTGCGTTTTTAATCCCATAGAGCACATGGGGCATCAATTAAAATTAAAAGTTAGGTCAGAAAACACTTCTCCAACTTTAAATTCCAGTGTTGTGGATGTTGTGGAATTAATAAGAAAAAGTGTTGATAATACTCTCCTAGATAGTTGGAAAATTCAGTACATGTATTTAAAATAGAAAATTCTTATATTACTGTAAACAATATAATTCAATCAATTGTAATTAATTTACCTAAAATAATTTTATTTAATATTAATAAAATATATGAAATTATTGTCAACACATCCTCGCTTCAAGCCTAGAATTATGAGGTAAAAATGAAACTGAATACAAGTATAAATAATGGATTATTAACTATTTCGAGACCTGTTACTTATACATCCCTATATTCTAATAAATTCTGTGCAAATTTATTTATATTATAATTTTTGAATTTGAATAAATTTATATAAAAATATTATTGCCCATATTCAACATCCTCTTTTAAACCATTTTTTAACTAAAACGTCTTTAACTCTGTGCATTTACATATTAAAAATATTATTATAATAAATAATCGCACTTCTACCGCAGCCCTACCCTGTACCGCAAGTTTGAAGAAATGCTTACGAACTCGTCTATAGTACCTACTATACACGTGGCCGACTTGGTAGTTTTATTGCAGTTAATAAGTCATAGCCAAATATCCTGAAAAATACTGTACCATTATGCGACTAGAAAAATAAATTTCTAGTTTTTAATAAGGAATTATCGAAAAAAATTTAAAAAACAGAAAATACTCGACTAACGGCCGTGTCTTTCCAAGTAGTATTTGAATTTTCAACTCCTCTGATCATAGCGATTAATCAAAACCCTAATTTAAGCGTCCTTATTTGAAACCAAGTATTTCTTAAGGCGACTCTACAGCTTAAAAGAAAATAAATAAAAAATTACACAACTTTTCTGTAAAAAGATAAACTGCGAAAATATGAGCTTTCTTTATCCATAAAACCGCAACTTTGTTGTTTTGCTTTTCGCTTTATTTAATATAGTGTTGCAATGAATGAAAATTATTGCCCCTAGGGCTTCATTTGATGAAATTTTAGATATTGTTTGGTTTAGTAGCTTCTCGGTTTGTCCATTTACTTAACTCGTTTTTTCCGACAGGAATATTCTTGTACCATTTGCGGCTACACTCCCAAAAAGGATTGACTGTTAAAAATAGACGGTCATTGTCAATTTTCAGACGTTTTTGTTGGTACATATTTCAAATACAAACATACTGGGCACAAATCTGGAGCTGTTCGGTTTTTAATCAGTCATTTTGAACTTGCGCAGGGCTTTGAACCTCCGTGTCTGGTTTTAGTGAATATGTATGTATTCTATTCTCCCAGTTTTGTTCCCTTCGTTATCTTCTTTAAAATAGATCATAAGGCATGTATTTCCCTCCCCGCCTCTCCATGCTAACTTATAAGACAATATAAAAAGTTTTTTTGTAGTCCGTGCGGAGTCCTTTCATTGCAATTATCTACCAGCATTTTAAACTCGATATATTTTAAAGCAATTAAACTTTCTTTTTTTTTTCGGGATCTTTCTGAAGTTGTTTTCGCTTTGAATTTTTTGCTTCACGTGCGGTCTTAAACTCAATATCTAAAAATGGATTAAAAATAATCCCAAAGTTATCATGAAATTTTTTCATTGTCATTTTGGCGGTAATGTTCCAAATGGTTTTAATTGCATTCATCACCGCTTTGTTTCCGCATGTTAAATGCCCAGTCTTCTGGGCATTTAACATGCGGATTTGATTTAACGTAGTGTTTCTATCTAGCGTGTATGATCTCTTCTCACAAAAATTCACAAACTGCCTCCATAAAAAGTTTTTATTCTTCACTATATTCACAATCATGCTGTTACCAATATTTTTATGAATTTCTTGTAAAGCATAATTACCACAACGTTCCATATTTTGAGTCTACTAGAAATTTTACGGCCAGATTCTTCAACGCTAGTCCGGTCTAATTTGACACCCAGAAGTTTTAAACTGACAAGTGTAACAATAAGACAACTAAGTTATATATTATGAATTTATATCTGAGCTTTTTGGCAAATTTATAAAGAAAAGGGCAATTTTAGTACGAACTTTTGACAATTATAGAACTAAATTCAATACAGCAATTCGTTCCAAGATGAAAATCATTTGGAAACCAAGCAAATTGCTGAAATATCAGAATAATTCACAATGACAGGACAAAAACATGTCAAAACATAACTGATCAACTATAAGGTCTTAATTTAAACCAGTACTAAACCTTAAACCTTCTTAGTGAATCTGAACGTTAATTTCTAGTCAATTAACTTTTCAAATAATGTTGAAAAAGCCGCAGATTGACATATTAAGTAAGTTCAACAATAAAATTCTCGCTGTAACCGTGGTTACACTGCAAAAGAAACATCTAATTTTGTCCAAGAAAATATATATTTTTTAAATATTTCTATGAATAATAGTATTTAGTATAAGTATTAAATGAAAAGGAAGTATATGTTATTAAATAATATATTCCTAGTGAAAAATGATGGATTTGTATGATTGTTAGTACACAGTAGTAGTACAAAATTTGATTGTGAGTGATAGTTAATTTTGAATTATCGCTGTAGTTCTTGAAGGAAATTATCGCTGTAATTGTGCGAAAGACCTTATGGGGTTTTTAGTACATAAGGGAAATATTCGGGTTAATTTTATTTTACAGGAAAATTGCTACAATAATGTTTTGAACAATGAATGTAGCTACAGCAACGTATTTTATTGTTAAAATCTTGATTTTGACTGGAGAATGAAATTCTCAAAATTATTCTGCTGGTCCTGTTTACTTTTCAATATAAGTGAGAAAACTCACTGCAACTCAGTCCGCATTATAAATTGAAATAATTTTCACAAAAGTGTTAAAGGCCGAAGTAGATCTAGGTACGAAGTTTTTTTTAAAATTATTTTCATCGGATCGCTTTCAACTTTATAATTTTCACCGTACCTCACTGCTGAAAACTCCTTGCCCTCAATACCTAGACTATCCATTATAGGAGTAAAATTACAAATTAAATTAGCTACAAACGGAACAGTATATTCGGTCATTTATAATGTAGGTAATTCTACGCCCACGTCAACAAAATACAAACCTCTCTTTGAAATGTTTGCTTATTTAATATTCCACAAAATAATTAAGTATTTGCAAGAGGTCAAGTAATAAAACGGTGTTAAATAAAACCCCCGTTAAAAAGCACAATAATTTTGTAAGCGTATTGCGGCTTTAGAGAGAGAGTTTATATAAAAAGGAAATATAAAGCGAAAAGCAACTAATTACTTTTTGTAGTAAAGTCAGTGCTTATTTCCAGGTGTTAAAATGTTTACACTGAAATTGCAGAATTACGTTTAAAATTTAAAAAATTTAATGCACTAAATAAACACATGTTTTAATTTTTATTCTATATTAAGTTTTAAAATTGGCAAACACCTATATTTTATACATGTATAATAATAATTAATAATAATAATAATTGTTACTAGTAGTTAATTGTAAAAAGTGGCAAAATCCCATGTAATTTAAATGAGAAATGTATCGTTTTTAGGGCAAGGTTTATTCTGAATATTAAGGGCTTATTTTGATCTGACATTTTTTTTTAAACGATAAACTAAAAATTTAGGGGGCGTCGCAAGAAAAAAAAAACAACTTGGTAAATAACGGACACCCTAATATATACCATTCTTCTGGTCCTGTTTACTTTTCAATATAAGTCAGAAATCCACTAGAACTCAGTCGGCATTACAGTTGTAAATAATTAAAAAAAAGTAAAAGGCCGGAGTAGGTATACAATGCTTTTTTAATTATTTGTATCGGGCTTCCACCTTTATTACTACCCCCGCACGCCAATGTATAGCAATGATTTTGCAAAATTTCCAAAACGATTATTCTACTTTGTGTTACTTCAAATAAAATGCTAATGCAACTACTGCAGCAGTAAAGCCGTAAAACAAAAAATTCCATAAATCATCTTAACTATTTCGCGATTTTATCAGCAATTGAATTTTATTTAAAGTTATAGTTTTAATACTTGTTCTATTTTGGAAATTTTCCAGGTAATTAATCATGTACGGTTGCCTTATTGCACATAAAATATCATTCTAGACTTAAAATTGTGTTTTATGTCGCACGTAATGACGCAAGAAAGCAAAGTTTCCTACAGAATACTTAAATATGGGAGTAAAGTGATTTTCTTTTCAAATTTATTATTTCAGAACTTAAAGTAAAAACTAAATTTTAAAATATCTGGCAGCAGTTGTAGAGTTGGATACCCGAATTTTTAATCTATACTATAAAAGAGGTAAAGTTTATTTTCTGCTTTGATTGTTTGTTTATCCCTTTCTATTTTTAAAGTAATTTCAGATAAGAAAACCACTAAACTCTTTTGAAAAATTCCCTTATTTTAACTATTTAAACGTCAAAGACTAACCAACCGGTGTGTTAGAGTAAAATAACCTATTTGAGAATTCTCCACGAACATTTTCCTCGTTGCCTGAAGTTGATGTTTTTTATCTGAGACAGCCCACGTAGACTTCAAGCCTAATTACTAATGTACCGTGGGCATCTGAAGAGAAGCGAAATGGACACGTCTATTGACACGGGACTTATATGATTGGAAGTTGGGAGGAGAAGAAGAAACACCTGCAGGCCATTTTTTCCGTAATCTGGAGACCACTGGTTACACCCCTCAGGTAGCGTTTCCAGGTGCATATTTTATGGTGTTTTCCCCAGTCAGCCTAATCCGCGAACATTTGTTTGATAATTGTTGGGGAAACCCAACCGTTCGTTTAATTCTATAACTCTATGTGTATTCTAAATAATCCCCTTCAAATAAACAAGCTCAAACTTGTCTCATTTGTAAATTTAACTTGCATAAAAATACGCAGTCATCGGCAAAAATATCGGCTAAAATATCTAAAGAAAATCTTTCTTTTAATGTAGCTCTTCTAAAGCACTGGCACGTTGTCGGCGACCGTCAAAGACTTAGTTTCCTTTGAAGATTTCTTATCTCTTAGTTTTATTGCCTTTACGTTCTAAAATAGATGCATAAAAAAGTCAGCAAATATGACTACCACTTAAACCCCCCTGTCTCTTCACTTCGTTTTGCCGAAGTATCGGGTCAACCCCTTCACCAATAAGATAACATCTGCTTAAATATGATTCGTAAGCGTCATAACAGAAGACCCTGCAATTGGCCAAGTCCGGTCAAACCTATCTCCGAAGGGATTGTACATTTCAGTTTAACTTAGTTCCCGTCAGGAAAACAGAATCAGTCCAACAACTACCACAAGGAACGATTGTTGCGCCCCTTGGCGCAACAGAATCGCGAAGGTCAAGTGAGACCAAAATTTAATCAGTGCGGGAAAACTCCCCCTTTTTCTCTTAGGCATAGTCCTGTAAATCAGTGCGGGAAAACTCTCCCTTTTTCTCTTAGGCATAGTCCTGTAAATCAGTGCGGGAAAAGCTCCCCCTTTTCTCTTAGGCATGGTCCTGTAAATCAGTGCGGGAAAAACTCCCCTTTTATCTTAGGCATAGTCATATATTTCATTTTATAAAACAAGGAAAGTCACAATAAATATACGACAATAGCAGCTCGTCTCTCGTAATAACAAAATGTGAAGAATACACGTCATGTTTTTGTTAGTGTCAAGAATGATGGTTGTGCATATTTACCAGAAATAAATACCGATTGTTCAGTGAAATTGATGTCTTTTAATGTTTACAAGTCGCGGCTGCCAGAGATCGCGCATTCAGATGAAGCCCAACCAGCCTCCTATGAAAATATTTTACAGTAAGGTGGAGGTAAGGTTTAAATAGAGCCTTATCCATCCAATAATTATAAACGTTTATATAATTTTGTGTCGCTTTGAGGGGCTAGGTTGCGAGTCAACTATTAATGGAGGTTTTTCGGTGATGTGTTAAGGAATGGCATCAGTCTCAAAAGGCGTTAGTGTAGAATAATCGGTGTCGATGTCCCCTTCGTCCAGAAATTTTGTTACTCTCACAACGTTTTCACTGCTTTCTCCGCAGCAATTTTGGCCAACAGCTCAGCACTTTAATCCTACATCGCGCCATCCACAGCCTGCACCACACTTGCTTTTACATTTACAGAAAATTAATTTCAGATGCGACAAGGCTACTTCCGGCAGGACGGCGAGTTACATTCTGTATAATTGCTTATGATAGCACTTTTCGCCACTCCTTTTCTATGATAAGAAATGTTATAAATAGGACTCGAATGCTTTGTCTCGTTACTTCTGTCGTGACTAGCTAAACTGTTCATTTCTTTCAATCCAAATAAATTCGTTATACTAGAGGGTTTCAAGTGTTTTTTCTAGAAATAAAATTATTTTTAAAAACGCCGTCCCCTCGGCCCGACGTATAACTGGCGCAGTCGGTAGGATTTCTGAGACGTTACAAGGGCATATTGCAACGGTTTCTTTCAAGAATTCACTCAGACAAAAATCTACAAAAATCCGGACAAGTGTTGGACCAGAAGCAAATAGTACCGATCTAAGGTAGCAACTGGACAATCAGCATCGGGACAAAGGAAGAAATTTCAGCAACAGCTTCACTTCAGGAGTCAACCCGGCTACAAACGGACAAACATCGCCGCCCCTGTAGACAACTGGAGAGGACAAAAATCGCCGAACCAGCTTAGATTAAGACAACTGGAGAGGACAAAAATCGCCGAACCAGCCTAGGATTAAGAAAGAAGAAAGAAAGAAAGAAGAAAGAAAACGAATGAAGACATCGATTTTCATTGTTTTATTGTAAGTGAAATTTTCAATTTCCATTTTATTTTTGTACAGGCAATTAAAAAATATACCTATTGCATTATTTTATTTATCTAGTCAGAACAAAGCAATTGCCTTTACAAAAAGCACTTTATTTTTAGATTAAGAATATTTCATTTTATTTTTTGTGTTATTGTGTTTTACTGTACGAATTTTATTTTTATCCAGAGTAATTTCAAAAGTATAAATTTCTATTTAAATCTTCAAAATTGATTCTTTAGACGATTTAATAAATTCTCTAAATTCGATTAATATAACTGACAACATGCCAGAAACTACTAATTATCATCTCTTGAAATATCAATCCGATAATATTCCTCATTTCGATGGAAATCCTAAATTACTCAATAGATTCATAAATGCTGTCGAAAATCTTTTAAAAGCTTTTCAAGATCGCACTAATATAAACGCAACTATAAATATTTGCTTATTCGATACTATTTTAAGTAAGTTAAACGGAAGAGCTGCAGAATTGATAGCTTCTCGATCTGAATTAAATTCTTGGTTATTAATAAAAGATGTGTTGATACACAGTTTTGCAGATCAAAGATCAATTGATTGCCTTATACAAGATTTATTGAACCTAAAACCTTTCAAAAATGAAAATCCATTACTTTTTGGAATGAGAGTACAAGATTCTAGAAGTCTGTTATTTTCAAAATTAAACTCAGGGCCTGATGATGCCGCTACAAAACTAATCAAAATACAACATTACGATCAATTTGCACTAAAAACATATTTAAATGGTTTACCGTATAATTTGCAACTTGTTACAAGACTTAAAAACCCAGATTCTTTAGAAAAAGCTATGGCACTTGTACGAGAAGAAGAAAATTTTATCTACTTCAAAAATACTCAAAACCCAAATATAAATAAACCTTTATTTATAAATAAAAACCAAAAACCTAATACTTCACAGTTTAGACAAACTTTTACACCACCTCAGAACTATAGTCAGTATAGACCGAATTACAATCCAATTCCAAACTATATACCGCAAAATAATTTTCAAAAACCTTTTTTGAATTTTCCCCAACAAAATAACCCCCATAATTTCCAAAGACCTAATAATTACTTTTCTCAACAAAGACCTAATTTTAATCAACAAGCTTTTCAAACACCTGCATTTAATAATCAAATGAGACCACAATTTTCTAATCAACGTTTTGGACAAACGTCCCAAAGAACTAATTTAAATAGGAAAATAGAGCCAATGGACACCAGTTCAGGAAACACTATTTTGAATAATTCATTACAAAATAAAAGAATTACTACACAAAAATTATATAACCAGGAAGTTATACAAAAACCCGAACAAACCCTATATGAAAGTAATTTTCCCCTTGAAAATTCCTATAACAATTGTGAAAATTCAGAACCGGATTTATATAATGAATACCCTACTGAATTTTATGAAACAGAAACATACCCTGACGAATCTTATGACTTTGACATACCACTGAGTTATTCTGCTAACTCATTAGATTTTTCTCAATACCAAAATAATGAACAAGAAAACGAAAATTTTACTCTGATGAGCCAGAAAACGGACAAGACATAATTTTCCTTAACAACCACAATATACAATTACCATTTATATTTATACCCGAACTTAATGCCAAATTTTTATTAGATACAGGAAGTACAAGAAGTTTTATAAATCCACAAATTGCTTATGAAAATTTCCCAGATTTAATAAAAGAACAAATTTTTCAAGTGCAAACGGCACATGCTACATCATTTCATAATGAAGTTGCTATTTTACCAATTTTCCCTACTTTTAATACCCCCGGTATACATAAATTTTACCTTTTTAATTTTTCTAATAAATTTGACGGTCTGATAGGACTAGATCTTATTCAACAATTAAACGCTAATTTAGATTTTCATAATTTTATATTAAAATTGCCAAATGCAAAAATCCCAATTAATTACGGAAACGAGATACAACAAGATAATAATTTAACTTATATTCTTGAACCAAGAACTATTCAAAAAATACAAATACCTGTGAACATGTCACATGGATATGGTATTCTCCCTTATCAAAATATTGACGATATTGAAATACCAGAATGTTTAATAAAAATCGAAAATAACTTAGCATTTACTACAGCTTTAAATCCAAACGAAGAGCCTATTAAAATTACATTTTTAGAAAACCTTGACGTAGAACCTGTAGATTTAAATGAAATGAATTTTATTGACTACCCTATATGTGACCAAAAACCAGAAAAAAATATTGATAACAAACTTAAAGCTAATTTAAAACATATAAGACTTGATCACTGTAATTACGAGGAAAAAGAACAAATTCGAAAACTATGCTTTGAATTCCGAGATATTTTTTATTGCGAAGAAATACCCTTAAGTTTTACTAATGCTATCAAACATGAAATAAAACTAACTGATGAAACGCCAATTTATACAAAAACGTATAGATACCCTGAAATACATCGCGAAGAAGTAAAAAGTCAAATTTCAAAATTATTAGCTCAAAATATTATAAGAGACTCTAATTCGCCTTGGTCATCCCCAATATGGATCGTTCCAAAAAAATTAGACCAATCAGGTAAACAAAAATGGAGAATGTGCATCGATTTTAGAAATCTAAACAAAGTAACTATCAATGATAAATTTCCCCTTCCTAATATAACCGAAATTTTGGACAAGTTAGGTAAAGCGCAATACTTTACAACACTCGATCTCGCAAACGGATTTTATCAGATACAAATGAACGAAAATGATATCCCAAAAACTGCTTTTAGCACAGATACAGGACATTACGAATATTTACGAATGCCCTTTGGTTTAAAAAATGCCCCTTCAACTTTCCAACGAGTTATGAATAATATATTACGCGGTTTACAAAACGAAATTTGCCTTGTTTATTTAGATGACGTAATAATATTTAGTACGAGCCTCCAAGAACATATTTTAAAATTAAGAAAAGTTTTTACAAGATTACGCGAGTCTAAATTTAAAATCCAATTAGACAAATCTGAATTTTTAAGGAAAGAAGTTCAATATTTAGGACACGTTGTTAGCAACGAAGGTGTAAAACCTAACCCTGATAAGATAAAAGCAATAAAGAATTTTCCAATTCCTAAAACCACGAAAGAAATTAAATCATTTCTCGGTTTAATAGGTTATTACAGACGTTTTATTAAAAATTTTGCTAAGATAACTAAGCCTATGACGCATTGTTTGAAAAAAACCATGAAAATAGAACACACACAAGAATTTGTGAATGCATTTAAACATTGTAAAGAACTTTTAATTAATGCACCAATTTTACAGTATCCTGATTTTTCAAAACCATTTTTATTAACTACTGATGCAAGTAATTTTTCTTTAGGCGCAATTTTGTCACAAGGTACTATTCCCAATGACAGACCAATAGCATATGCATCACGCACTTTAAATGAATCCGAAATTAAATATTCAACTATAGAAAAGGAATTGCTAGCCATTGTTTGGGCATGCAAATACTTTCGCCCCTATTTATTTGGACGTAAATTTTATATATATACTGATCATAGACCCCTTGTATGGCTTTTTAATTTAAAAGAACCGAATTCTAAGTTAATTAGATGGAGATTACGTTTAGAAGAATTCGATTATGAAATCATTTATAAAAAAGGATCTTTAAATACAAACGCCGACGCACTATCGCGTATTCAATTAAATGTTTATGAAAACGAATCTGTAATTAATAATCCCGGTGATTCAAATCAAAATATCGTAGAATTTTTAAAAGAGCTTGCAGAAAATCCTATTCAAGAGAACAATGAACAACCAAGTTGCTCTAATCAGCAAAGTAGCAAAAAGATAAATATTTTATCTGACATTCAAGTCATGCGACCCCGGATTCCTGATTCAACTATTCATAGTAATCAAGCTGACGCAGATCCGACTAATTTAAATATTTTAGACGAGATAATTAATAACAAAGCTTTACAGTACTTAATTAAAAAATCTCCTCATCCGGAAATAAAAGTAAATACTGAAAACTTTGAGAAATTTAAAATAAATCATGTCGAATTACCCGAAAATCCAAATGTAATAAAATCGTTTATTAAAGACTATATGAACCCCGAAAAAACTTGCTATGTTTATTTTTATAATAAAGAAATGATCCCTATTTTTACTAATATATATTTAAAGAATTTTCAAAATTTAAAAATTATACGCTGTACAAAACTAGTTAATAATATTTCTGAAAAGGAAGAAAAAATTATGCTGATGACTCATCAACACCAAGGAAAGACTAACCATAGAGGTATACTAGAAACTTATAATCGACTAAAAGAGTTATACTACTGGCCTAAAATGAAAACCGATATAAATCAATTTATTAATGATTGTAATATCTGCCAAACTTTAAAATATAGTAGACATAAATCATACATTCCTTTAATAAAAACTGATACACCTTCTAAACCTTTTCAAATGCTACACATAGATACTTTTATTTTTGAAAATCAAAATTTTTTAACAATTTTTGATAAATTTTCAAAATTCGGACAAGCATACCCCTATGACAAAAATGCCAAATCTGTATGCGATAAATTAGTTAACTTTTTTTCGTTCTACGGATGCCCCGAATCTATTACGTGTGATAACGGTGGAGAATTTAGTAATGAACTTTTAAAAGAATTATTAAAAACTCAAAAAATAGTAATACATTTTACTACCCCTAAACATCACGAATCTAACTCACCAGTCGAACGTTTTCACTCTACATTAATAGAGCATTTAAGAATTCTAAAACAAAAAGATAAAGACAAATCCGTTACTGAACTTATGCCATACGCAATAATTGCATATAACAGTACAGTTCATAGTGTTACAAAATACACACCCCATGAACTTGTCCTAGGTCATACCAACTCTAGAGACCCATTAGACTTAATTCCTACGTCATTCTATTCCGATTATGTGTCGTCACATAAAGATAAAGTAGACGCAGTCTATGAAAACGTTACAAACAAAACTAATGACGCTAAAGAAAGAGTTTTAGCAAAAACCAATATTAAAGGAGACGAAAATCCTGAATTTAAAATAAATCAGAAAGTCTATAAAAAACTATCGCAAAGAAATAAAAATAAACCAAAATTTAGCGGACCTTATATAATAACTGAGAAACTTGAACACAATCGCGTTAAAATAAAAAACGCAAAATATCCTGATAAAGTAGAAATTATACATATAAAAGAACTTAAGAAACCACTTGTTACAGATGGTCCCTCGTCCAAGGAGACAACCCCAAATACCACAACTTAAATAATAACCCAGGAATACTCCCCTATAAAATAGGAAATGCCCAGAAAACAATTAACCACTGGACTTTTATTCAAATTTTTGACATGACAAACCTAATTAAAGAATTTTCTGACATAACTGATAAATATGAGATGCTTAAAGAAAATATAAATAACTGTACTAACTATAAAAGGGAATTTCATAATTCTTATATTATTACTGACAATATTAAACAAAAAATTAATGATCGATTAACTAAAATTTTACCAACTAAACTCCGTGAAAAAAGAGCCCTTATAAATGCCTTAGGTACTATTATTAAGAGTATTACAGGTAACTTGGACCAAGAAGATGCTGAACGTATCGATAATAATATTAATATTTTAAAACAAAACCAAGGAAATTTAAATATTGCCTTAAATAAACAAATGACACTTTTTAGTGATTCTATCGATAACTTTCAAGAAACTATTAAGAATGTTTCGCATAACCAAGAAACTTTAAAATCAAAGGTTAACCAAATAATAGAAACTGTAAATAAAGTTAAAATCGACGAAACTAACCTTTTTGAATTTTTTCGAATTCATATGATTCTTTCACAAATAACTACCTTTTACCAAAATATCTATGATATCCTGGAAAATGTCGAAACAGCAATAACTTTCGCAAAATTAAATACTTTTCATAATACCATAATTAATATAAAAGAATTTCTAATTGAACTTGAACTATTAGACAAAAAATTAACTTTCGAAAAACTGCCCTTTGAACCAACCCTGGAAAATACCTTAAAGTTAGAGAGTACTCTAGAAATAAGAAGTTATGTAAAAAATAATGAACTAATTTTTGTAATTGAGATTCCTTTAGTAGAAAAAGAAAATTATAATTTGTTTCAGTTATTTCCTTTACCGACCATGTATAAAAACTACCATAGAATAATTGTACCAAACTTTGAATACTTATTAATGAATGAAAGAAATTTTGGATATTCTAATCAACCATGTAAACGTATTTTTGCTAACATTATTTATGTAATCATATACATAGTGAAAACTTTTATAAAAATACGCCCTGTGAGGTACAGTTATTACGGTACGAACATAATATTACTAATTGTAACACCCTGTATGTCAGCATTAATAATTTACAACTTCAAAATATTGATGACAATAAATGGATTTTGGTAACCAATAAAGATTTAATAGGTACCGAAATGTGCGGAAATATACAAAATAATATACTATTTAATGGAACTTATATGATAGAATTAAGTTTTCCATGTAGCTTAAAATTAGGAGATATTACTATTAAAACTTATAAAAATGTTAAATATAATTTTATGGACATTCCTTTGCCAAATATTGATACTAATTTAACCCATAAAACATTGTATAAAGAAGTAAAACTGCTCAATTTAAATAATATTAATTTCAATAAACTTAATAAACTTCAAGAAGAAATTAATATACAAAAATATGAAAATTTCAAAAAATTTAATGAGCCTATCTATTATAATAAAATAAGTATTTGGACAGTTTTGCTCTATGTTATTTTAAGTATAATAATATCATTTTTAATTTGGAAGTATCTACGACCTATTTATTTAAAAGTTACAAAGAATAAAAATATTGAAAATAATTCAATTATAATTTAGGTCATAGAAACTTGAAGGTTTATATGCCCTTCTAAGGGTGGAGGAGTTACATTCTGTATAATTGCTTATGATAGCACTTTTCGCCACTCCTTTTCTATGATAAGAAATGTTATAAATAGGACTCGAATGCTTTGTCTCGTTACTTCTGTCGTGACTAGCTAAACTGTTCATTTCTTTCAATCCAAATAAATTCGTTATACTAGAGGGTTTCAAGTGTTTTTTCTAGAAATAAAATTATTTTTAAAAACGCCGTCCCCTCGGCCCGACGTATAACACCAATTCACGCAACTTTTGATAATCTAAATTTTTTGGAAGAATTTTTCGAAGACCGAATCATTAGTCGTAATATGCCAGTTAGGTGGCCACCACGGTCCTGCGAACTCACGCCGTGGGACTTTTTTATAGCCACATATTAAAAATTACTTTGCGGATGTTTTTTTTTGTTCTTAAGTTACTAATTCTACATAATGCAAATAAAGCTTTCTGACAATAATTCCACAAAAAAATAACATCTATAAAAATACAAATCAAATAATTTTCGATACAATAGTTTAACCATTACGGTGCACTATAAACCCGTCTGTTTCAGTTTTAGTATTCGTTACAAGGACCCAATTGGGCATTGCACGAAATGCTGCCCTAGACAAAACTGCACGCGAAATTTTATTATTCTCACCGTCACGCCATTGCTGTTTCGCCATTACTTGAATTATCAAATAATAGTTTTCATGTCTCGAATTCGATTTTGTGTGTAGTGCGGTGACTCTACTTGATTAATTGGTTTGAAAACTTTTAATTGCGGCCTTATTGGAAGTCATAAGTTGCCATACCTATAGATACTTGGAAGTCTGGTAGCAAAGCAATTATTATACGTATTTTTTATCTTAGAGAGCTCACATATATTTCAAGCACAAATACTTCCGTGGGCGTCTACAGAGAAGGAAAATATATTGATACGGGATACGGGACTTAAGGAATTGAAAGATAGGAAGGGAAGGAAAAGCCTCTGCAGGCAAGTTGTTCCATAATCTGACATTCCAGGTAGGAATAAGCGAGCGAAGTGAGATATTCTGGGTTTGTGCACTGAAAAATCTGCTATGCTATTTTCAATAATAGTATTATTCTTGACCACTCTCACTTTGTTTATATTAAAGTTAGGTTTATTAAAAGAAAAGTTTCAACAAAACATCATTGAAATTACCAACAAAAACATTGCTTTGAATATAGACTTATTATGAGAGTTCAAAAGTAGTCTTACTTCTTTGAAAACTATATTACCATTTTTTCAATTACAAAAATACTATTGGAAGCCAATAAATTACTATTGTTCCTTAGAGTATAGAATTGTTTAAGCTAAAGCATTAAATTAGTTGATGAGAATGCTCAAATACAATTGGGTGAAAAATCGTAGTAAATTTTAGAGCAAAATTTTCCGATGGAGTCTTATATGAATACAATTTTTTGATATTTTTTTCTTGGAAACATTTCTTCTAAAATACATTTTTCAAAGGAGCGGTTTTTCGGAAATATATTTCTAAAACTAAATTTTAAAATCAATTTTTTTTTGTCAGATTTGCTTAGGTTTACTCACTACTGGCCAAACATTTCTTAACTAAAACTATTGTATCAAGTGCCCTGTTATCAAATCCTTAGGTAAAAATAATACTCGAATAACTTACAGACCAATAACAAACGAGGGGCTCTTTAATCTATATCGTATCGTTGCAAACACGGACTGGTCTTTTGTTGATAACACAAAAAATCATCCAGAAACACAGTTCGAAATTTTTGTAAATTCAATTAAAGATACATGTGACATCTCTTTTCCAATTAAAACCAAAATAGCAAACAAAAACAAGTTCGGCAATACATATCGGATTCACTGGTTTACCGATGAGCTCAGGGAAATGAGGGAAACTTTAAAATTTCTAACCAACTTAAGAAAAACAAACCCGGCCTCAGTGACCAACGATATGATAAAATCTTTTCGTAAAGAATATAAATCCAAAATAGAAAATAGTAAAAAACAAGCAAATAATCGTCACATAACACAGTCAAAAAACAAAACAAAAGCGGTATGGGACATAATAAAAAATAACAAACCGATCAAAAACAATGCCAACTCCAATAACATAAACGCCGATGATTTTAACAATTACTTTACTCAAATAGCCAACAATATAGTAAGAAACATTCCAATATCAAATACTGATCCTCAGAGTTATTTTGACATTTTAAACACAAACACGGCAAACATAACTTTCAATTTTAAAGAAACCACTTTTAACATTTTAAGAGATATAATAAGCAACCTCAAAAATAGCCCAAGTAAAGACTGCTTTGAAATCAATGTAAAAATAGTTAAGACAATTAAAGATTGTATAATTTACCCCTTAACGAAAATTATAAATAACTGTATCAATGCCAGCACTTTTCCTGACTGTCTGAAGATGGCACGTGTGGTGCCCATCTTTAAAAAGGGGGATCCCGATGACATGGCCAATTACAGACCAATCTCAGTGGTTCCTATATTTAGTAAGATCTTCGAATCGGTCTTAAAGGAATAAATGTGTCAGTATTTGGAGACACATGGTTTGTTCAACCCATGTCAGTTTGGATTCAGGAGTAACACATCAACAACAGCGGCAATAAGTTATCTTACTGCTTACGTACAAGAATGTTTTGAAAGCAAACAGTATGGAAGAGCTTCATTTTTAGATTTAACCAAGGCCTTCGACTGCGTGTCTCACGGCCTGCTGGTACAGAAGCTGCGTAACTACAAATTTAATACCAACAGTATGAACCTAATAAATTCATACTTAACAAACCGCTCTCAGTACGTGGTGTGCAGCGGAGCAAGGTCGGGCCGGGGGCAGGTGACCTGCGGAGTGCCGCAGGGCTCGGTGCTCGGCCCGATATTATTCCTGCTGTACATAAACGATATATATGCTTGCACAGTGGGTACTGACACAGACATAATTCTATTTGCGGATGATACCACTGCACTGCAGAGAGCGGACATCCAAACAGCTCTGGACCGGCGGACCGTGGAAGCACAGTCGGAGATAGAACAGTGGTTCCTAACAAATAGGCTAAGTATAAACGAATCCAAAACCCAAACTCTAAATTTCTCTTTAAGATCCATCGAAAAAAATGTAGACCCGGTAAAGTTTCTTGGAATCTTCCTTGACTCCAGGCTGACATGGGAGCGTCATACTCAGCATGTGGCTGGTGTTTTGAGTAGGAATACTTACTTAATACGCAGCCTGAAAGATACAGTGTCAAATGAGGTATTATTGAGCGCCTACTATGGCCACATTCACTCTCGCCTGTCCTATGCCATATTGTGCTGGGGACACTCGCCTCATGCATCTAAAGTCTTTGCTGTGCAGAGGCGATGTGTGAGGATAATAGCTGGTCTAAAATTTAGAGAATGCTGTAAGGCAAGCTTTCGGACCCTGGGCATTTTGACACTGCCATCAGTATACATCCTTACATGCCTCATGCATATAAAGTGCAACGCGGGTGATTACCCTCGAAACTCTGACCACCACCATTACAATACAAGAACTAGGAACTACCTTGCCCTAAACTACAACAGAACTGCCAGGGCCAGAGATGGAAGGAACCATTTTGGTATAAAGCTCTTTAATGTCCTACCTGACAGAATCAAGGAGCTAGACTCAAAGCATTTTAAACATAAAATAAAAGAATATTTAAAGAACAAAGCCTTTTATAGCGTCGAGAATTTCTTGGAGGGTGATTTTTCAGATCTCGTCTAAGTGTAAGAGGAGCATAAGACTGAGTTATTTGGACTGTCTAAATTCTTCAAAATGTTCTGAAATATGTTCTGTGTTAGTCTTGCTTCGTTAAGCATTTCCGTTTGTATTTTATACTTAGATGTTTATTTGTAATTTTAATATTTTAAATTAGCTATTTAGGAAATTTTTAACATTGCTTCATTATTTAGTTGTAGCAAAAATTTTGACGTGTGAGAGTACTTTTGTATGCACTATCATTAATAAATATTTGTATTTGTATTTAATGTTGTTGACGGCCATCAGGTTTTATTATCTAATGATATTATATCTTGACTGCTTATGACTATCCACAACTTCTATATTAGCAATGATATATGTACACCTATTAGTCAATCCTTATCAGAATACCCATCTCCAAGTTTTATGAAAATATTCGATTTTAAAAAATCAATTTTTCAAAGAAGGATCTTTCGAGAAAATGCATTGTGCAAAAAAAGGAAATTTTAAAGTTTTAGGTTTTAATATTAGTGTTTTTCTTTGTTTCCAGATATAAATATGAAGATTGAGAACCGTTTGTCAGCTAAGAACACGCCCAAACCAGATATTTCCATGAGCATCTGAGCAATTTAAAGGAAGGTAATAATTACGATAGCTTTTGAAAATTTACAGATTGAATTTTTGTTGGAACTAACTTGAAACCCAACATGCCTTTTATTTTATTAAATAAATAATAACATTAAATACATGGTACACATGGGTAGTGATATTAAACCCTGTTGAATATGACCACCCATTTCCATTCTAAACAATGTTATAACACTAAGTTAACAAAGTAGTAACACAGTATTAGTGGTTATGTGTAGTAAAATATTAACAAATTACAAGAAGCAAATAAATAACAAGTCTCAAAGTCGACGTCTCAAAGTTCTTAAATCGTAAAATCCTTTCGGATGGTTACATATGTTTCACCCTTATGTGAGCATCTTCAGACCTAAAGATATACAGTTAAACCCTTTAAACAGGAAAACCACAACTATCTTACCTAATAACCAAAAGAAATTACAAATTAACTTAAAAAACAAACAAGTGACTCATCCGGGGTGAACAGGAATAAGCCACATAATAAAATCCTGCTTAAAGGTCCAAAAAGAAAGAAAAAGAAAGTAAAGTCAATACCACAGTAAATCCAGTAAATCCAGTTTTTTGCTCTTATGACATTCACGAATAACATTTACATTTTCAAATAGAGAGAATTGATGTTTGGATTCCAATAGATGGTTTGCGAAAGCCGATTTGGTGTTCGTTGTACCAGTAGCTATTTTGACATTTGCTAACGAAGTTAAGATGTTCATGAACTCTGATGGATATTCTTCGCCCTGACTGCCCGACATATACAGCTAGATAATCTCCACACGGCACTGTAAAGAATAAACACTGGACTTCGAAAAGGGATCGATCTTGTCTTCTATCTTAACTATATGCCATTTAAGAGTGTTGGTGGTTTTAAATGATATTGAAACGTTACAAGGTTTAAAAAAAATTCGTAACTTTTGATATACGTTGCCAAAAAAAGTTAATGATCTGTAATTATTATTTTCAGCCCTTGTTTTGTTAGAGTTTAAAGTATTATAGGATAATTTATATTTATTCTGAAATTTGCAATAAAGTTTATTAATTAATTTTAATGAAAATCCGTTATTTACAGCTATTTGCTTGATTATATCCAATTCCTGATTAAAGGCATTTCTAAATAGAGGCAGCTTAAACAACCTATAGAAAAACGAGTTAAATGATGATTTATGTGAATAAGGTGAGTTTGAAGAGAACTGGATGACATTATCTGTTGACGAGGGTTTCCTATAGACTTCAAAGTTAATTTTATTATTTCTAATCAAAAAGAAGATCCAAACAAGGTAATTTGCCGTCGGTTTCCCTTTGTAGAGTAAAGATTATTTTTGGATGTAAATTATTGTCAAAATTTAGAATTTCTTTAAACTCTTCATCACCTCCATCCTCCACCCCAAACAATACAAAAATATCGCCCACGTACCTCTTGTAAGCCAGAATAAACTTAAAGTTACTCTACATTATTACACTCTCCAGATTGTTCATAAAGACGTCGCGTCGCTAAGAAAAGGTGAAAGTGCAAGACCCCATTGCCAAACTTGCCTTTTGTTTAAAATACCTATTATCGAAATAAGAAAAATTTTGTTCGAGAACTGTTATTAACAGTTAAGAAATATCAGAAACTATTAAATTAGAAAGTCCTCTGAAGAGCGCAATAATGAAGAGTAACTTAGTTTATACTTATACAGGCTTACAAGGGGTACACAGGAAAAACTGCTATGCTATTTTCAATAATAGTATTATTCTTGACCATTCTCGCTTTGGTTATATTAAAGTTAATACTGTTTCAACAAGACATCATTGAAATAACCAAAAAAAAACATTGCTTTAAATACAGACTTATTATTAGAGTTCAAAAGTAGCCTTACTTCTTTTAAAACTATATTACCATTTTTTCAATTACAAAAATACCACTGGAAACCGTGTCGTGTCGAATTGCTTAAGCTAAAACATTAAATTATTTGACGAAAATGCTCAAATATAATTGGGTGAAAAATAGTTATTTGTAGGAGGTGTGATTCAAATTAAAATATATTTTATTAAACGAACAAGAACTACAGTTTAAATAAAAAAATCTAAAAACTAAGTGAACAATCCTTATATCATGTTAATTAAAATAAACACCCCAATAAATCATATAAGGTATTAGAGAAATAATAAAAAGTTTTAATTCAATGAGTTCTATTGTTGGCTGAAGCTTTACTTCTATTGCTCGCGGACATCCTTTGGAGAGGTTAAAATTATGCTGTTGGTATTTTGTTCGTTTAATAGTCGTTTAAGCTTGCAGCCTGTGTGTTTATTGCGTTAAAGTTACGCCAAAAATAATAGATATTTTGCAATTCTGGGGACTGGAGTGTTTCAGTGTTTGTGTGTACTGGAGTAGACTTTAGTATTTTATAGTATGTAAGTAAAATAAATCTAAAAAGCTTTGCAATAACAATAAGTATTTCGATTAAATAAGTTGTATATTCTTATAAGTAAACGTTTACTGAAACAAATGATATATTTTGTATTGAATTTAGAATAGGGTATTACTGCATCAAATAATTGTTATATGTAAACGACTAATCAAAAACCAATGGAACCTTATATTGCAAGCAATCTTATAACCTATTGGTTAACAATGATAAACTAATCATTGAAGTAAACCGAATTTGTATTGTGGTGTGCGGAATAGAGTGTGTCATTGAGTGAATGGGTATCCAATTCAATATACGATAGTTCTGTGTACGTGGATGATATTTGGAGTGGACGGTGGAAAAATAAACTTTACTCTAGAAATGAACGCCGAGGCAAATTATCTTTTTTGGATCTTCTTTTGATTAGAACTAATAATAAAATTAACATAGAAGTCTATAGAAAGCCCTCATCAACAGATAATGTAATCCAGTTCTCTTCAAACTCACCTTATTCACGTAAATTTTCATAACTTAACTCGTTTTCATATAGGTTATTTAAGTTGCCTCTATCTAGGAATGCTTTTAATCATGAATTGGACATAACAAAGCAAATAGCTGTAAATAACGAATTTTCATTAAAATTAATTAATAAACTTTATTGCAAATTTGTGAATAAATATAAATTATGCTACAATATTTTAGACTCTGACAAAACAAGGGCTAAAAACAATAATTGCAGATCATTAATTTTTTTGGGCAACAAATTTCAAAAGTATAACATAGCGTTTCAATATCATTTTAAACCGCCAACACTCTTAAACAGCATATAGTTAAGACTGAAGGCAAGGTCGATCCCTTTTCGAAGTCCGGTGTTTATTCTTTACCAGTGTGGATATTGTCCAGCTGTATATGTCGGACAGTCAGGTCAAAGAGTATCCACCAGAGTTCAGGAAAATCTTAATTTCGTTAGCAAATATCAAAATACTGATATAACGAACACCAAATCGACCTTTGTAAACCATCTATTGGAGTCCAAATATCAATTCTCTGTACCTGAAAATGTAAACATTATTCATGAATGTCATAGGAACAAAAAGTCGGATTTTCTGGAAGAGCTTGAAATTACAAAAGCAAAAAGGAGTCCTATCCTAACCTGTGTTAAGTATGATTTAGTTCTGAGTCTTATTTCATCTTTAATAATATAAATGATTAATTTGTTGCTGTGCTTCTAACCTCATATTTTTCCTGCTTATTTCATTCAAACGCCATTAACATTATTGAGATTTCTCTTCTTTTTCTTTCCTTTTAGACTTGTATGCTTTAAAAAAGGAAGTATGTTAATTTTAAGGTAATATACTATACGAGGGAGTATAGATAAGTACTTAGCCTATTATATACTATACAATGTGTTACGAAATTCACTGCATATATTTTAATGGATGACCCCTGGAGTAGTCCACAGACATACCCAATACTTCTTTTCCTCAAATCGCACACTTTTTTATTTTAAAAAATACCCTAAACCACCCCCGTATCCGACGCTTCTAGAGAGCCTGACGACATAGTATAAAGAAAAAACAAATGATCCAGCCGGAACATTGCTAAACTTAGATATTATCTTGATATCTAATTTTTTTATCAGTTTTAAATAATCCGTATAGTATTTTTAATTCCACAGACGCATTTTACCAAAAATGTGTATTTTAATTTAACAACAATTTTTTTACTTCATATGGGAAAAGACCTCTCTGATTGGTCTGCAGAACTCGTGCGTCAGCATCAGCTGTATGTATAGATTATATTATAGACATTAATAATACGGTGTACATTATTTTTGCTATTTATTTCTTAATTTGTGAATGAAAAAGTTAAAGCCGTTAAATATTAACAAAAGCTAAAGCCGTTTGATATTAACAAAACATCGTACGCGCTTAGTGATGTGCATTTTTAACTAGTAGTTAAACACTATTTTCTGGGTGTTCAGTTGAAGTTGAGGTATTTATTTGTTGGTTTAAACAGCTGTTCTCTAGAGGTTTTTATTTGTGTTATAGGTAGTATTCTAATTTTTTGAAATTCAGAATTTAGGAAGAGTTACTTAGTAACTTAGTTACTTAGTAAAAAGGTAATGTAATAAAGATATTATTTCTTCAAACTTGTTACATAGAACTATTGTTAAGAAACCTGGCAACACAAAAACCTAGCTCACTGATATTTTGTTCTTTATATGGCCATGTGTTATTATCAGTGGTGTGCTGTAATTAAATTTTTTTTGAGGGGCGATACCTAGCTTATTATCGCGAAGTGCCATTTATGACTAGTTTCCCAATCTGAACAAATCAGAATTTACCGGTTTCAATATATGCAGTGAATTTCATAATACCCTGTATAAAACGCCACAATATTTTAAAAGAAAATTGTATTTATTCATACATAAGACTTACATATTTAGCAGAATGTTCATAAATTAATTTTTAGCCCTTTAAAAAATATATTTTCTTGATTTGCAAATCATTCCTTAACGGCACATATGGCTTGGTCATTACGTCATCTTCTACTATCACATCATGGGCAGAATCAATGTTTTCTGGAGTGGTCACAGACATTGGTCCTTCAGAGCGGTGCTCACCTTTGACATCTGATCTTCTTGTTTTAAATTCCGCAATCCAGTTTTTAATTCTGGCGTATGAAGGACATTGATCGCCTAAGATTTCTTTCATATCAACAAAAATTTCTTTGCTGAATAATAAAAAATAGTCTGTCCTTTTACAAGACCACGTCTGTATATTTGTATTAAGTTTGTCACTAAGTTTGCATTAAAAAAATAATTCTTATATAGAAATATACAATTTTATGACCAGCTTCACATTTTAAATTTTAAGCGGACAAGCTTAAACAACGTTTGTACATTTAATTATTTAATAAATTAGGTATCTCCAAATAAATTTAAATGTAAATGTCCCAATATTTCTACGCAATTTTCAATTTAATTAATTTTGCATTAAAATAAATTCTCCCCAGCAGCAAAATAAACAATTAGAGCATGTCACGGTAACTCCGCAAAATACGTTTTACAATAAATTTGAAGGACATGGATGTGTATTTACATGAAAAAGTAATAATTAAATTTTTTATTGGGTATATGAATGGGCTTGTTCATGTTAATATTATTGCACAATTAGTCAATCGAAACACGCGTGCAAAAAATGACTTCGGTTGGACGGACAATAATAAAATTATCAAGGTTTAGAATTCGAGATAACTTTAAATATCACATCCAGCTTTTACAATTGCAAGGAAATAGTTGGAAGTAAGAAAGCTTACATGTATATGGGGTGCTTAGTTTAGGATAAGTATATGATACAAACAGAGAATTGAGTGAGTGAGAGCTATAACAAAAGTGCACAAAACCAGAAGAAAAATCGAAAGACGAAGATCTACTTATATTGTTTTATTTAGAAAGATTCGTGGTATTAAACATAATATACATATAGCTACTACTTTAATATTACTCGTGCTGTTAATGATTTCTACAAAGGATTTTACATTAAAGATTGAGGTGTTAGGAGAAAAACCATAGGATGGTGCAAAAACTTTTTATCATGAATGTAGAAGGGTTACCTTTATATTGTGGGTGTTATTTCAGTGAATCCCGGTGTAAAAATTGTTATAGTTAGTGGTAGAGCTGGTAATGTTGCAGTTTTAATTTCTTTTCCAGATTAGATTACAATCTTTTACGCATTCGGCCACAATTTTTAAAAATATTTCTTTACTATATCGTATCCAATTTATTTTGAGAATGATGACAGAAACCCATTTTACAACGGAGAAATCAATTATGTCTCTCTCTCATGTTCTTTTTCTCTAGTCTTCTTTCTCTCTCATACTCGTAAACGTGACATATTATTTGAAGCCTGTCCCATAATATAAGTTGTTTTTGCAGTGTATAAATATACTTAAAAAGTTTATATAAGTGTTAGCAGCTTAAACTTCTGTTCTATGTATCTGAGACTGACGAACAACTATTTAAATATTACGCAAGGTACATATTTGTTCTCCTTTACATTACTTGGACCGGGCGTTATGGGAATGGGTAACAGGAACGCCGACCTGATTTAAAGTTGAGAATAGTGAGCATTACAGAAGATTTCTTTAGTTATTGAGAAAGTAGTGAAAATTGTGCCCTAGAAACGTTTGGTTTCAGTTTAAAGCTGCCATTACAAAGTGTACCTATATATCCTTCTGGAACTAAGACTCAACATTTACAGTTAAAAATTGTGAAACTACTTGGTATATTCGATTAAACAATTTTTATCGCGCCTAACTTACCCAAACGTCACAGTTCGCAGGTAGGCTGTATTATAGATCCGTTTTCATTATATATCGGAGAATAGGGAATATTTAAAAACTTTTCCGCCGATCCTTTTATTGCAAATTATTGGTTGGAGGGAGTATTGTTAATTGGGTAGGAAACAATTTCAAGTAGTATAACTGTTTTTGCTTAATAAAAACGAGGATTTTGCAAATGCCGTTTGTGTTCAGTAAAAACAAAGGTCTTTTGCTATAAAATCATAAAACTTACGTAAGTATTTTGTCAGGTTAAAAATTTATTTTTTATCACAATTAGGAAGTTTCCATTTTTTTCATTTTCTCCTAATAAATAGTCCTAAAAATCTAAAAAGCATATGTATTTTCTGTTTTTAATTATCTGTAGAAATAAAAAAGTTATGGGCCTTCAAAGGTTGAGGCTCGATGTACTCGAGGACGTCCTAACCATGGATTTATTAGGACTGGATACGGGATGAGTTCACATTCTTTGAAGCCAAAACAAACCATTCTAAACGACACTGTAAACACAATTTGTAAACATTGGCCACATCTTATTTTACCTTGTATTTTTGTACAAAAATACGTTAGAAGCATCACAAGATTTACTAAAAGTAATAAAAGCCCCAAAATATTTTATTTTTCTGCTAAATAGTAATAAATTTAAGTTAAAAAGGTTTTATTATTTTTAGGTTATGTTATGTTAGGTTATTTCTAAAGGCGATTATTTAAAGTCGCTCTGAGTCATTTATAAATCTATATAAATCTATACGTCGCACTTTTTCTTTTCTAGTTCATTAGACAAAGACGTACGTGTAACCGAGCGTTCCCAGACGTTTTTCCTAAGCACCCAGCAGACAACAACACTTCTGAGCTCCAACACTCCAATGCTATTTTATCTCTTTCTACTACCATTCTTGATTCAATTACGTAGTAATTCGTAGTCTTGTCTATGTTCGTAGTTCGTAAACTGCTCTCTCAAGAGAATAACAAACAACAAAATATTTATATTATATAAGGCTTCACGTTCGATACGCTCACAGTATACGGATATCGAATCCATATTATAATAGATCCATGGTCCAAACACACCCTGTCAACAGCGGCATAGGCGTTCGCAGCAGCAGCGAACAGCTAGCCCGGCGAGAGGTGTGTGTCGTGACGTCACCGGCCGATAAGAGCCGCGCGGAAAGAAGTTGAATAAGTTCGTCCATTTTGAAGATATAGAGATGATTTTTTTTTTGTTTGACAAGTTAAATGAAAGACTATTAAATGATGTTGAAGTTACTCGATATTTCTGACATAGGAAACTTCCTAATTCCGATTAAACTTTCACACTAGACAACCAGAAATAGTTGCACAAACAAAGCCGACTCTGATAAAATGTTTGATTTTTCTTTTTTATTGGCAACAACATCGTTTTTATTTGTCTTCTATTAATGCCCCTTTTGCTAACAAGGATAGAAATATATCGGATTCCGCTGGGAATTTTATCAGGGAAAAAATAATTTTGCGATGACTAATCTTTCGAAGCATATAACCAGCAATACTTCCACAAGCAAAGAAGGTACGATAAAAATTTGAACACATTTTTTTCTTATTTATCTTTGTCTAATGCACTTTCGCCAACACGGATAGAAAAAATCTGATTCCTCCGTGATAATCAGGAAAGAAAAGATGAATATTGTGATCGCTAAAATATGTTCTGGTGTAAACTGTCCATGGAGCTGACCAATGGGGTGAATTGTTTTTCCCTCATCATTCTCACATAAAATTGTAAACAATATAATTTTCGAGATTTTCTGGTACGTCACTCATCTTGAATAACCCTGTATAGAAAGCTATTATCTCAAAGTATGTATTATTGACGTAAAGCAAAAAAAGAATGAAGAAAATCTACAAACTACAAAGCAAAATACCGATTCTTCTAAAGCATTGTACCGCTCAGCATATTGTCATCACCTTCTTTTTTCAACACTCAACCAGAGAACAATGCAATTCAAGAGAGGTTTAAATTTTTCGACTGTTGTAATTAAAAAGAAGTAATTATTAAAATTATTATTACCGGAGCAACATTTCCCCAACGGCCGCAAGAAAAATTAAAAATATGTTGCGGTCACCAGGGAAAGCAAGCAATCCGGGGTATATCTCCACGTCGAATAAAATAAGAGCCCGCAAGAGTATCGTGATAATCGAAGGGGAAGTGATAAGAGAGTAGATAGGACAGCACGGAACAAGAATATGGCCCGGAAACAGGACAAATGTACCGGAAGCGATGACTGGAAGGGACCCAAGATTAGGTCGCAGAGGATATTCATGTGACACTAATTGCGGTAGTCTTTGCCAAGAAAAACAGAAGGCTGATAAAAAATACATTTACAAAATTAAAATTACCTTTTGCCTGGTTTTAGGTAAAATAAATACCGATTAAAAATATCGTCCGCTGTGTAACAGGCCTTTTTTTATTCCATTACTTTTGAGAACAATTCTTGTAGATTTAAAAATTAAAACTTTGGTCCAATGAATTTTTTTTTTCAGTAAAATAAACACTGAGTTAGGAGTGCGACCATCCGAATTAAAAATAACCCATAATTCGTTTTTTAAACAATCGATGTCATACACAGCCTTCTTTAACAAAGGAGTCATAAAGTAGATGATCTGTGAGAGGCGGATATTAAAGGAGAAAAAAAATCCGTTGTGTAGAAGCATTTGTTGTCGAACAGTAGGAAAAAAACGAAGAGATAAGGAAATGTGTAGCAATAAATATACATAATTTTTATTTTAATGTTGGGTGTATGGTGCAAATTATTATACATATATACCTATGTAGTCTTGTTATAAATATGTACCTCCAAATAATTTACAATTATTTATTGAAGAAATCGTAAATTTAGTTTGTTTTTGCTTTTCACTATGATTTTTTACAATTTTTGATTCAACATGCAAGATTACTTGAGAATTTTTTTTGCGTTGCTACGGAATCGATAGCATTACCTTCAGTTTTATGTTCTTTTTTGACTGCAGATTACCATTTTCACTGTACAACTTTCTCAGATCTGTATGTTTCTTTAAAAAGTCACTCACTTGAGTCTTTCCGATTTGAAATTTTTCAGCCTAAACCCGAACACTATAATAATTATTCTTTTCGGAGCACTCTATCACTGATAAATTTATCTTTCAAACTCAAAAATATTTTCTTCATTTTAGACATTATAATACTTTGAATAGACAAATAAAACTAAATTTACTAAATGCTTATTAAATCACATGTAGGTTATTCCAGAGTTGTGACATAAATTTTTCTTGGAAATTTCGATATAAAAGTGCCTAGTCCCTAAAGAAAAGACAGTTCATATGTACCACTAATACCTACCATAAGTCCTAACAAATTCGGTACCTACCTACTATTGGATCGAAGTTGTTTTTCCAACAAAATTATGAGTACCGATAGGTTGAGTGGTTTAAAAGTTATGGGTCCAAATGTTTTAAAGCTAATGGTTCCGATGCGAGGTTCAAAGAAATGTAGCATCCTAATTGGCTGCGTGGACCCTGACGATGTTGGTCCGTATGTTTTTACTGAGCACTTATTATCCGTTGTTGGAAGGTAAAGGTTAGAAGTAAAATATGAGTAAATCATAAAATGTTAAGAATTATTTTATATAGGTACCTACAAAAGGAATGTTTGGTGACTGAAAAACTATGTGTTTACTAGAAGGGTCCACTGTTAAGAGATGTTCCTTAATAGAGGTTTCACTGGATATCTGTTTTCGGTAATAAAATATGGTGCTTTCGCTATATATCCAGTTCTGTTAATATTTCTGTGCAATAGTTCAGAATAAAGGAATATTATATCGTTGATAACAAAACTTCGGTTGTTTTGGGTGTAATTGAAATAGAACTTTTATATAGAAGTTCACATCGCTTTTTTAAGAAAAAGGGCTGTAAAAATTGCGTGATCGGACTACAGCTGTATGTACAAAATAAGAAATCCATTAAAAATTTTGCATACAAAACTAAATAAAATGAATGTGTTCTGTACCCGGTGTAGTTGGTGTACCTGGCAAATATACACTGTCGAAATTTTCGAAATTGAATATTATAAAATAAGTTTAAATATTAATTATATATTGATTATTATAACGGAAGTATTCGAATCCCTTCATATAAATAATTCACCTTATTGATGTTTCCATTTATTTCTGTTTAACGAGTTTTTCTTGTACAAAGTCAAAAAGTTATGAAATCCCTCATCAAAGTTTCCCCTCTTCTTCGGTCGATTTCTCAAATAAATGTATTCTCTGTTCTGTTAAGAGTTAGTTCTTGTACCGATCTGTCATAATTAGGAGTTGTAGAAGTCGAAAATCAGAAATTAGTATTAATCACACAGCAGCTAATATTGCGTGGAGCGGCACGTTATGAAGACCTAATGCCAGTTAATCACTAGTTTGGGGGTGTTTAGAATTGTAAATTTCAAAACTTGTTTATCTGGAATATCTAGACCGGGTCTTATGGGTCATTTGGCGCTTGAAAATTCGTGCGTTTGAGATTAATTTGGTGCAAAAAAGTATTGAGAGGCCTTAGAACGCAACTTTGCTGGCATAAATAATTTGTTTATTACGAATGCAAAGGATTATATTGTAGCATTTCATGGCGAAAAGTTCGGTGTACAAGTTACCTAACTTTAAACAAAATTAATTTTACCAAAAACCACAGTTATAAATAAATAAAAATATTTTTTTAGTGCTTAGGTTAGGTCTTTTGCTAAGTTGGTTCATTTAAAAAAAATATATGTATTGCTTAGATCGAGAGTACATATTATTTTTAGCTAGTCATATTTTTATATTTTCTTATTGTGCTGCCTGTAATGTAGCCAGCAAATAAATAAAGTATTAGAGACCCACAGAGACCCTGCATAAATCTAAATTATTCTAAAATATACTGCTTGATTCTCATTAAATTTTTCACGCCCTCTAAAACCTATTCGGCAGAAAGTCGTAAGAAAAAGGTTATTTTCATTCTTTTACCGTTCTTTTTGTACCTGTATTAAAAGATATAAACCTCAGTCGGCAGTAAAAAAACTTTTGAATGAAAAGTTCTTTTATAACAATCATTTCAACTTCAAAAAGGCGGAAATGAAAGTTATCATTGAGATGGTAATATGAGTTTTCTTTGTGCTCTATTGTCCCTTTTCAGCTGTTAGAATGGGCTCCTCTTTAAGCAAAATAAATGAAAAGAAAACCAGAGAAGTTACAATTTTTTAGTTTATGATTTCAGAAGAAATACAAAGAAACACGGTAATTCTAACAGACTTCACAAAAAGGGAGATATTCAATTTGGTTATTATTTGTATTTTTATTGTATCTGTATGATGTTATCTTTTATCAATATTAAATGATTTTAACGACTTTTTTCTAAAAAGGTATGCAGCGTCCCACAGAGTTCTTGCCATATGGGAAAATTTTGAATCAGCTTTTCTTAAAACAACTTGAGGACTTTCTAGAGCTCATCGGGTTATTACTCTTTCCAAGCTGTCGATATTTTCAAAAGGTCGGTGAGAATACACTTTTTCCTTTAAATATCCCCGAAGAAAGTAATCGAGTGGGTTCAGATCCGGCGACCTTGCCGGCCAATGATTTTCTGAAAATATTCCTATCCAACGCCCCTGGAATATTTCCCGAAGAAACTCGTTGACAGCTCGGGAACTATGGCATGGCGCACCATCATGCTGACACCATAAATTATTTGTACCTAATGTTTAGTTGAAGGCGTTCTGAAAACTATGACCATATTTCCATAAAAAAAACCCCAGCCTCAATTCAAATAATACCATTGTAAGGCACGTTTAATATCCTTTTGCTTAAGGTCTGTATTAATAATACAGATATGGGTAACCTCCTTGTAACCAGGTAAATCCCAGTTAATTATTGCACTATATATGAAACTGAACCGTTCTAAATCTGGCGTGATTCCCTCTGCGGGACGAGTGTTACATATGTTAGGCCAAATTGATGGCTACACAATCGTCTGAAAATTTAGTGCGCGACTGTGCAATATTGGACGCGCCTTCCTTGAAACTTCTTTAACCAGTGCTTTGTCATTGTCTACTGAAGAGATTTATTGGATTGGAAAGTGATATTTTTTAGGTTTGGTTTTGAAATGATTTGAGTTATGTCTGCAGCAAAATACTTTAGAGAAGGGACGAAACCAGAAAGGGATCTGGAGCAGTTTTATTTGTTTTATAACTATACGGTGGGGTTTTTCAATACATTTTGATGTTTGTAGAGGTCTATAAAAATTAGAATTTTTTAGTTATTTACCTGGTGATATTTTACGACTGGATTCAATATTAGTCGGTTTAATTTGACAGTTAATATACTAAGAAGTGTAAAATTAAAACAACTAAGTTTTCTACCATGAAATTATTTAATTGTGATCTCCCTGTTATAATTACGTTTGTGATCTCCCACAAACATAAAATGCAACTGTGGCTACATTCTCAAATGACTTTGTTTTATTATCAGTAGAAACAGACCTAGATGCAGCAACTGGCCAACACCAACAAGCATTTACAATTAGACCACAAATTGATTAAGCTTAATGAGCAAGAGTCTATTCGCATCAACTTTACCAATGGAAGAATAGGGAATCATCAACCAAATGTCCCTATGAAAACACTGCCAAATACCTGGGGGTGTAGTTACATGCGAAACTAAGATGGAAGGAATATATCAGAATTAAACTGACTCAATAGGGCTCAAATATGGACAGATGTATTGGCTCTTGAAACAAAAATATTGTGCTCTCAGTACACAGTAGAATTATAATATACAGGGTGCCCGAAATTGGTGATGACAGTATTGCGAACTCGGAGATTGAGATAGAAAGACGGTTAAATGGGAAAAGTTTTAGGCAATTATGTTAGAGTTTATTGGTGCTTGCGGAACGATTATGGTTCTTTTGGATATTGAAATATTTTGAATAAACTAAAATGTTGCATTTTCTGTGATCGGTTGTAACTTTTTATTTCCCAATATTTTATTAATCTATAAACATATTTTCGATGCCACTATTTACATAGAATAAGCCTACTTGGTCATATTTTAGTTACAACGATTTTGTTTCCTGGAACCATCATCAACTTCCTTTTTTCTTACGACCGCCATATTGGATTTTTACTCATCGGAAAGTACTTAATTTTTGCTATAATATGATACCAAACACTAATACAAAATAAAAATTTATAACCTCAAAATAACTAAAAAAAACATTTTTAGGGAAAATTCGAAAATTATTTGGCAACACCGACATATCGAATAATCCTTTTACTGAAGAATAAAGTTAATTAAATAACACGTTCATTTTAAGCCGCCTCGAGATATCGCCCTGTATTACCTTAAAAAAACTCACCCTGTATAGCATACGATTTAGTGTTTACTCTGTTAAAGATTTTTACCACAACCGCTGAGTTTGCAGTAGGGATGTACGATACTTTTAGGTACCGGAATTTTTCTTTTCGATATCCAGTATAATACCCTACGATACAGTACAATACGGTCGTTTTTACCGAGTACCTATTGTAAAGCGTATCAAATAAAAAATATCTGCACTATAATAGGCTGACTCGTCACACTGACACTGACTTCCCTGTTTCGATTGATTGACACTAAAAGCCAGAATCCCCCAGGACGCGATCTCCGAACGTAGCCTGCAATATGCATCACTTTATAAAGCCTCGTTTGTAATTTTCATTCAACTAAATGTCGGCATTAAAACGAGAAAATGTCGTCATGTAACTAGATTGTCAGTTTAAACATCGGATGAGTTTGACATAGAAAAAATAAATTTCTTCTTTCCCTTTCTGCTATAAGTCGATTATAGCTGATGTTTGACGTTCGCTTGGATCAAGCAGATGACCTTTTCCTCTTCGTTTGGCTAGAGCAGCTTGTCATAAAGCAGCGGAAGCAGGATCGATCTGCTCCACCATTTGTGACAGAATAAAAAGAGTCGCTACTTTAGAGTCAACAACATAACCTCTAGAATATGCGAATGGTCAACAACATATAAAAAGTATAAACTTAAAAAAATAAATAAAAGATCTACAATAATTCTGTGGTGCAAGAAGTGTCAATGTCAAATTTTACTCAAAATGAGTTATTATCGATATTGACATTAATTGTCCTCTAATTTCTATCAACAAAATATCAGAAACAAATTCTAATCAGAACTGGACATACTGATACTAACTAGTACCTATGTCAATAATGTACAGTGCAAATTGCGTGCAAGAACTACCAACCCAACCTACACTAAAACGTATTCATAAACTTCTTATTTAACTCATAATAGTTGCGCTCTGTCCCAAATTTGAAACAACCAAAACTTTTTTGTCAACCCAATCAATCGAATACTTTTCTTTTTCCTTAATTATCTCAACTTGACGAAAACTGACACTGGCACTTCTTGCACCAAGCCACAGAATTATTTTTAAGGTTATTTAGGAAAAGCGGTGAAATTATACAGAATTTTTGTATTAAACAGTAAAAGAGTAAATTTAAATAAAACAAAGAGAGACAGCAAATAACTTGGCAGATCAACGTTGGATCCAGTCGATCAGGCAGATTGTTTCTGCTTTTTGTGATTTTTCAAGCGGACTAGAACGAAATGAACAGCCCTTAGAATCAAAACAGAGGAGAGTAAAAACCTAAAAAACTAAATAAAATATAGTAAGAATAGAAGACAAAAACATACTTTTTAAAGCCAACCTTGCCACCTTATTCATTGGTTTCGGTTTGCTTGGGTTTTATTGAATGAATGGAATGGATAGAGAAACTACACTCCTAGACAAAATGAAAACATTACTTATGAAAGATTTTGTAATGTTTAATTTTTGTGTAGTATAAGCAGTATTTAGGTGCCTAAAAGAAGTTTCTCCGAATAAGTTTTGTAACTAAAAAACAATAAATATTTCTATTAAATCATGTACCGGTGCTCATAAATCCTATCGATATTGTACCCAACCGGTACTAAATCGGTACGATACGATACACGAATACCGGTATTTTTGGATATATTGCACATTACACATCCTAGACGGTCATAAGTTACGATTAGCGAATGAGACGTGTTGCCGCCGCGAGCATCATGTGGGCAAAGTTTACAGAACATACAGAAGTTGGCTCAACCTAAACGGCTTCTTTGGTAATTCAAACACTCGCAATTTATGCAATCGTGCTTCTGGCACAACGTTCTTGATGTAATGGTTATGAGGGTCATGAAATAAGTTCGGCAGCAGCATGTTAGGTTGAAGTTTTTCATACTTACAGAAATAACACTGGTTCACAAAAAATACTGAATAGTATAGTGTAGTAGAATGAGCGTATCTGAATACGCAAATGGCAAAAAAAATAACACGTATAAGGTTTTCCCCCAAGCAAACCACATGTAGAACGGTACCATTTAATATTTAGTGAAAAAATGATTTTACAAGTATTTTAACCCTGTATAGCGACTATATTTATAATTTATATTAACATCTAAGAAAAAAAGCAAACATCAAAAATATGTATTTCAAACACACGTATTCTATTTTTTCCTCTTGTGGGGGTCACATCTTCTCTCTTCAAAAACCAACAGTAATCAAATCACCCACATGGCTGGATCCCATCGTCCTTGGTACCGAATTTCCATTGTCCGAATATCTTGATGGAACCTTTCACCCTGCTCGTCGCTGACAGCGCCCCAATTCTAAGGAAAAAATGATAAATGGGAATGGAGAAAGTGAATTTTTAATGACATTCGGCAACCAAGCGATTTGTAGGAGTCTAAAAGTTCCTTAACTAGGTGTTCGTAGTTTGCATCCATATTGTTGCCTAAAAATCCCCTCACTACCGTTACAAATGAGTTCCAAGCTATGAGTTTTTGCGTCGTGAGCTTTTCTATAAAATTACCATCGCCCAGCAATAAACAATATCTTGCCAATCTAAAGGCGCAGTCGGTACTGATAAGTCTGCATTGTGAGGAACAGGTCTTATGGCAGAAGGCAAATTCGGATATTCGACCTTGCGCTTTTCTTTCTTGGAATAACCTTCAGTCCTTGTCATGCAAAAGTAGCAATCGTCAAAATGATTGGTGGGTTCTCGCCATACCATTGGAACTGCAAAAGGCATTCTTTTTCTCTTCCCTTTCATCCACTGCACCAATGACACGCTACAGCTAATACAGCACACATGGGGAGCTCACTGCTTGTCTTGGTCTCCGATTAAAACATCAAAATACATGAAATAGGCTTTTTTCACATTTTCAGAAAATGGTCTGGCTTGTGACTTCACCATAAATTCTCCACAAATATAACAAAACTTGCCAGAAGAAATTTTGCACCTGCGGCGCGTTTCACTTGACATTTTCGTCGTTGACAAAACTTTCTTTATTACACACAACCACTCAATTCGAAACTCAAAAGAAGACTGAATAAGAGAATAAGTTTAAGGTTGTAACCAATCCATTTTAGGTTATCTTTCTGTTTTACAATACACCCTTTTTAAATGACCCCTCATAAGATTTACTACCTGCCACTATAAAAGGGTCTAATGAGCCCATTAGGGCTTTATGAATATTTTTTCTATTATTAGAAAGGTATTGGCATTGTGAAAATAATGGGCTGAACTGTGTTACAAAAATCGTGTCGGCCAGAGTAATCATCCTTTTCGAAACGTCCTAAAAAAACCAAGATAAATGTTTTCAAAGGACCTGTGTTGCCATAGTATTGTAAAAATCTGACACCACCCCTGCTAACCTATCAAGTCCTGCTAACCGTTTCAGCATGGACAAGTTGAATTTTATTTGAACAATAGGCTTGTTTCCGCGACATAAACTGTGTATAGGTTATGTTGATTTAACCATTCCTGCTGATTTCCGCGAGGAGAATTTATCACAGGGTAAAAAATCATGACGCACCCAATGACGTCACTGTTTTTGACATTTAACATAAATCATCATAACCTGTTCTGAAGCAGGTAATCCAGGCTATCCTTAATTGGCTGTCGTAATGATTGTGGTTATTTGTGTTGTGCTGTGTCGAAACTTTTTTTTCAACTTTCATTTTTCCTTTAAATAGTAAATGAGCATACAAAAAATTGAAACGGATATAGGTATAGCAAAGCATTTACAATTCTCATCACAGTAGATGGTACTACATAAAATCTATCAGCTATCGCATTTAAAGTATCCTCTTTACACATGCACCACAAAAAAATAAGTACTGCTTTTTCTGGTAGAACTGGATGACTACCCCCTCGATATTTCTGTGTTATTAAGTGATATGTACGAGTTCGGAAAATAATTTTCACTAATTTTACAATTTTACAATATTTTTTTCATACGATAAAGCTGATAAAAACTACTTCATTGTATGAGTCTAGCCATTATTCTCTCTGAATTTCAAATAAATCATCAGGCTCATAAAAACTTTCCAGCAAGACTAACTTCCAAGAATTTCTTTTCTATAAGAAATAGAATCCCAGTATATAAACTCCGATTCTGATAATTCGTATTTAGAATAAGTTGTAAATGGAAATAAGTTCTATCGTCAATGTGAAGCCTCGTCTTTTGGTCTATCAAAATAAATTGTCCTACAAATCAATTCTTCCAGAAAAAGGAAGCACAACCATTACAGAGAAAAAATTAGTAAGACAAACTAAAATACTCCTAATAGAGGAATTACAGAATACTAGATTTGTTTACTTAAGAGCCTACATCAGTGGACCGCGTGCTCCGATTCGGGATTTCGCCACTGAAGAGCGTAAATCAATGTTAATGAGCAATCTGGCAACATGGCCATTCGGAGACGCGACGCGACCTCGCCGTCGTGAGTTGTATTAGGACAGGACTTGATTTCTTGAAGAATAATTGATTATTTTTGAGCAAGTTTATATTATGTATTTAGGATTTCAAATTATTTCACTTTTCACTGTAAATAATCGCAAACTATTAAATGTTGGACATAGGACATTCTTTGATAATAATTATTGATCTTGATTTCTTTTTATTCATTATATTATTTGTTTATTTAATCTTTTTGTCTATCATATGGGAATCGTTAAAAATTAAAGACAAATTTTCAAGAATTCGTTATTTATTTGGAAAAAATAAAAGTTGTAAAAAAATAGATATAGACAGAAATACATAAACAGATAGGTAGGTAGACTGGCAGCCATTTTTCTTTCTTTTTTGTACGTATCTATAAGAAAAAGTGCATTAATAAATGTGTAATATTATAAAATAATACTACCTAATGACATAACAGCAAACAAATTTATGGAATAATATAAGATACTTTTCCTTCACATATGTTATCTCCAATGGGTAGGGTTTTTGGCAAAAGCGGATCAACCAGTTCAGGAAACATAAAATTGTCATAAAAAATCTTAATTTCGGCAACATTTTATTTTGCCAAAAGGATTCATCACGTTTTATCTAAAAAAAGAATATTCTAGAAAAAGAATATTCTCCAGTTTTTAACAGAAACTGTAATAATTAATTTACCCTGATTTAAAGGTTTTGGTGTTTAGAAATAATTTTGAATTCAACCTAACCTACGTAATAAGCGGAGTTTGCTATATCCGAAGTTCACGGTCAATAGAGCGTCAACGTAACATATTACCCCATTTTGAACATCCCATAAATCTAAAACAGCTTAATTGATTTTAAAACCGAGAAAAATTCTGAGAGAGCGATTCATTAGAAATCAATTCCTTTCACAAATTACGCACTTTTGATGTATGCTTCTTGTGCCAAAGAGAACAAATCTACCTCGTTTTTTAAAATCTATCAAGTCATTTCAGATGTACGGGGTGTCAAAAATGGATCAAAATGTTATATTTAACAGTTCAATTGGCGCTTGGTTTATATTATTTTATTTAATCATAGTACAGGATCCGAAGTAAGCTCGTCCTTTACCGATCTGCTTACCGGATAAAAAGTCTTTTTTATCAAACATAATATGTTAACAAATATATCGCGAATGGGTTGCCTAATGAAATATGGTCATGGCTATCCTTAATTAAAAATACTGTAATTAATTTTTTTTATATTTCACTCACTTGCTTACCAAACGAACTTAATAGGTACTAATCGAAAGTATAAAGCATAAGGAACATGCAAAAGTTAGGTTGCCTACTTTTTTTCGGTCCCTATACCGGGTTGCCATCAGGTATAAACAGGTGAGTCGATTTTAGTAATTTGTACTCATCTGCTTTCTCATTGAAACATATATTAAAATAAAGATAATTTTATTGCGAACACCCTTGCGAAAAAATCGGTCATGAATCACGGTTGCCAGGCTTTGAAATTTAAAAATTGGAGCAAGCGATGCGAGACAGGGAAGCATTGCGCGTACTATTCGGTGCGATAGAGGAGGACACAGCATAGCAGCTGTGTGTGACGCGACTTTCGGATGAAGGAGAGTGCGCATGCATGTATTTCTATTGTTTTATAATAAACTTTTTTTACATGACACTAATGTGTTCATCATTTGACATACATTTTACATACCCTAATTTTGTTCATATTAAAAATACAAATTTCATTTTTGGGTTGAAGCTTTAGTTGACAAAATCACATTTTTTGCCATAAAAAAACAATTGAATATTGATTGTGGTTTCTCCGGAGGTGAGTTTAAGTTTTTTATTTTAAATGGCAACCTACCAATTTTTTTATACCATTAGATACCTTTTTAAATTCCATTTTCGGTAATATATCATAAGTGGTAGTTTGCTCTCAAAATGGCGACACTGGAGTCATTTTTCCGTTTGAGTAGATCGCCATTTTGAAGTTCCTGGTTGTTATTTTCATAAAATAACTCTGTAGTTTAGTGAAGAAGATTGTTTAACTTTTATTTTTTAAAATGATTTTGTAAAACTCTTTTAAAATAATTTGTGTATGCAAATTTATGTTTTCTTAATATGGACCATTTTTAAAGCAAATTTGCACCAATACATTAAATAGAAAGTACCAAAAGTAAAATAGCCGTCGCGTAGTAGGTACATGTTACTTATTATATTACCTAAAATTATCAAAAACACATTTTAACGGTTTTTTTCTAAAAAAAAAGTCAAATAAACAAGACAAACTACGTTAAAAAGAACATTTATTTAAGATAAAATCGGCTATGCATTTACCTAAGTTGGCGTTAAAAAACAGCCCACTTAGGTAAATTCATAAATCTGATTTTATGTGTAATAAATAATGTTATTCTTAACGTACTTTGTCTTATTTGACATTTTTTGGAAGAAAACCGGTAAAATGTGTCTTTTTGATAATAATTATCAAAAAGACACATTTTACCGGTTTTCTTCCAAAAAATATCAAATAAGACAAAGTACGTTAAGATTAACATTATAATTTATTACACATAAAATCAGATTTATGCATTTACCTAAGTGGGCTGTTTTTTAACGCCAACTTAGGTAAATGCATAGCCGATTTTATGTTAAATAAATGTTCTTTTTAACGTACTTTGTCTTGTTTATTTGACTTTCTTTTTAGAAAAAACCGTTGAAATGTGTTTTTGATAATTTTAGGTAATATAATAAGTAACATGTACTACGCGACGGCTATTTTACTTTTGGTACTTTCTATTTAATATTTTGGTGAAAATTTGCTTTAAAAATGGGCAATATTAGTAAAACATAAATTTGCAGATACCAATTATTTAAAAAGAGTTTTACGAAATGATGTTAAAAAATAAAAGTTAAACAGTCTTCCTCACGAAACTACAGAGTTATTTAATGAAACAACCAGGGACTTCAAAATGGCGACCTACTCAAACTGAGAAAAATGCCTCCAGTGTCGCCATTTTGAGAGCAAACTACCACTTATGATACCTATGTCACCGAAAAGGGAATTTAAAGAGCTATCTAATGGTATAAAAAAAATTGGTAGGTTGCCATTGAAAATAAAAACTTAAACTCACCTCCGGAGAAACCACAATCAATATTCAATTGTTTTTTTTATGGCAAAAAATGTGTTTTTGTCAACTAAAGCTTCAACCCAAAAATGAAATTTGGATTTTTAATATGAACGAAATTAGGGTATGTAAAATGTATGTAAAATGATGAACACATTAGTGTCATGTAAAAAAAGTTTCTCTTTCATCCGAACGTTGCGTCACGCGCAGCTGCTATGCTGTGTCCTCCTCTATCGCACCGGATAGTACGCGCAATGCTTCTCTGTCGCGCATCGCTTGCTCCAATTTTTAAATTTCAAAGCCTGGCAACCATGATTCATGACCGATTTTTCGCAGGCAACCTTATACCACCGTGTTCGCAATAAAATTATCTTTATTTTAATATAGTTTCAAAGAGAAAGCAGATGAGTACAAATTACTAAAATCGACTCACCTGTTTATAAGTACCTGGCAACCAGGTATAGGGACCGAAAAAAAGTAGGCAACCTAACTTTTGCATGTTCCTTATGCTTTATACTTTCGATTAGTGTATTAAGTTCGTTTGGTAAGCAAGTGAGTGAAATATTAAACAAAAAATGAGTTACAGTATTTTTAATTAAGGATAGCCATGACCATATTTCATTAGGCAACCCATTCGCGATATATTTGTTAACATATTATGTTTGATGAAAAATACTTTTTATCCGGTAAGCAGATCGGTGAAGGACGAGCTTACTTCGGATCTTAGACTATTACGTGTTTATATCGGTTAATTTCATATAAATCATATATACCTACCATAACCAGTAGAACTACTTACACACTACTTACCGTTTTTTCATAGAAAGTCGTCTATTTTTGCGACTTGTGGATGAACATAATCGTTTTCTGACACATAAATTTTCGTTCTTTCTAGTCCGCCCCATGATAGCTATTTAAATACACCGAAAATCCAAATCACAATCACACGCTAATCGTAATAATAAGACTGCTCCCGGTGTCGTACGATGCTTGCTGTGTTGCCAAAATGTGTTAACTGCCGAAAAAGCTACGCGATTTTCTCCAAAATTCATTAATTACGGAATTCCAAAGTTTTACAGAAAACTAAAGGTTTAATCAAAAATTCGATCTCCGCATAAATTATAGAGAAAATCGTGAACAATGAGGGAAAGTCTTTTAAAAAAATAAGTATTACAAAATAACAAAAATTTTAAAAATAATTTTTTGATTTTTCTTTTTAAATGACTTTCCCTCATTTTGCTATAAAATTATAATATATTTCCAAAATTTCGTATCATTTCGTTGGTTAGTTTTGGTGCAATTCTTTGAAACAAATTAGTATGTTTCAGCTGGTGATGAATGCTCTTAACCTTAAATCACAATTTCCATCATCTGGTACGTTTCCGCGACATAATCCGATGTAGCCAAGACTTAGGTGGGTATCGATATGACGTCTACAAAATCCATGATTATCATCATCATCGGTATATGTTCGGTCACCATAAACCGGTCTCGCGAGAGAAAGGCTATTGTATTGGTTCAACTAATATAATATATTCATTTAACTGTGATGTGGCAATTTATTTTAAATTTTGATATTTAAAGCTAACTAAATTGATGTTAAACTTATTATAGATAATTGCTAATCACTAAAATAAATAACATTAATCCGTCGTATAGTATTTAATGGTATATTTGGCTAGATTAAAGATATGAACGAGTTTATTTTACTTTGAGTATAACTGGAAATTTATTCCCATAGCAAATATGTATAAAATGTGAAGAAGACAGTGGCGGCTCGTGACCTCCGAAATAAGTGAATCACACTTGTATTCCGCCCCACAAAAACAATTCTAACACACGTTCTATTATTCCATTTTAATTCTTTATTCACATTCAATTTTGGTTTAGGTTTTTCACAATGTAAAAAATCTTTTTGATCCATATTATTCCACCTGGAAAAAGCTTTTTCCAACAAAACACACACAGGATCATAAATTGGAAACAATGCCATTTTAAATCATCCGAAACCGCGGAGCTAATACTTAAATCCTGCCAGGGGAAACGGAAAAATCATACTAATAACAGTAATAATGCGATGCACCATCGATACACTTACCGCGGACTGTCGCGACTCAGCATGATCGTTACCATCACAACCACAGTAAACAAAGCGCCTGATTGAAACATAAGTCAGGATGGCAGGATGTGATTCTGTAAGAGTTTTTATCGGTATTATACGTGCGGCGCGGCGGTGTACTATTTAATACCGTTTGTTTAGGCTGGGGTTAGCGGCGGTTGGGTTTGATGTTAAATATATGAAATGTTATTAATTTCGATTTGATTTTACATTTACGTTGCAGGTGGAAATTCGACTTTATTAATATTAGATTTATATTAAATTTAACTAATTTAGATAATGATGTATTAGGCACTGACTGAATTGTTTAACCGGAATTTTAGATTATGGCGAGCCGCCACTGGAAGAAGAAAATTTGAAGTGCATTCTGGTACAACTGCATTAAGTTTAGCAGTTTTAAAAATATTTTGTTATCAAATGGTGATATACCATGGCCGTTTTAAGTTTAGATTTCAAGTTTGTTCGGGTTTGCTGATTTTTTAATACGGCTACGCCTCGTCAAAAAAGTTTCATTCTCGACCATAAAGTAGTATTTCACGCACTAAATACAAAAATAACTATTAAGGATCGTCGTTTATTGGACTACAATCTAGATTCTAGGAAATTAAACTTCCGCTAAATAGGAAATACATCAGTAGCTCTCGACATTCAAAGATCACTAAATAAATTTTCGAACCGATGCCGATAAATTAGTAGATATCATAAAAGTTATAAATGACTCAAGCACGAATACAGCATTGAGATGCTGCAATTTTAAAATATTTTTCATGAGATAACGATAGAAATTTTAAGATCTATTACTTTTCGGTTCCTGCAGGTGTTTACTAGATCATGTTAGAAAAGTAATAAAATTATTCACAACATAAAATGTTTAATAGTAGTAATAGACTAAATAAACCTGATATGTTTTTCCATTCTCTACATTAATTAAATATTTATTGTGGTTTATTTTTATCCATTTATTTTGGTCTTTATTAACAAAAGAATGTTCTACTACAAATTTTCATACAAAATTCCAAACTTGCAAAACGTGATACTATTGGTTCTGACGTATACGTGCGGTAAATTTCAGGGTTAATTCATTTTTCTAATTATTTCCCAGAGGTTAAGAAATTTCGTGAATAAGAAACATTACATTTGAATAAAAGGAATGTCTACCAACAACCGGAATGGAAGGACCCCGCACAAAACAAATGGAAAAGTAGTTTCTGCCGAATTGGTTTAAATTTGGGGTTAGGTAGTTTAGATCATGTAGATCAAAAGTCTCCATGGGCACAAGACCGGCTATGGATTCTTTGCGAGACATGTGGGCTTAAAGTGGGCAATGATATGTGATCCAATAGGGAATATGCATATAACCCTAATAATTCTGAAATATTTTGTATTCTCTACATAAATTAAATGTTTATGGCTGTTGCTGGTATTCATTTAATTTGGTCTTTATTAACAAAAAAAAAAAAGGATTTTATACTACAAATTTTCGCGCGAATTACGAAACTTGTAAAACGTGATCCCATTGGCTGTGTCGTCAAGAGTGAACTTATGACTCATCATGAGTACATGGCGAATTTCAGTGTTGTATGGTCCTCGAAAAGGCATTTAATATGTAACTCATCCAGTGAAATATCCCTGCACTTAGAGTAGAAGGTTCCTAAAATCTTATTCAAGTATATTTCAAGCCGAAATCGGTCTAGGAACCTTTCAATTTTGCGACAAAAACGCGCATTTCTGCGGAATTTTGACATATCATATCTTAATTTCGAATTAATAAACTGCAATTCTTCGTTTTTATGGCAATCTTCGAGAATTCGAAAATTAAAAAATTTTCGAATTTTGCGTTTCGCCGATGCAAATAAACCTATTTATTTATAACTTTAACGAGAAAATAAGCGATTTAAATTAGTGAGAGATATTCTTAGATAATTAAGGGGTAAAACAAACCCAAAAAGAATTACTAAATAAGGAAAATAGTGTGGAATAATGTCGGTTAAAAATAGGATTCGGAAAATAGGAAAGGTCGGAATCACCCACCAATCAGGCAGGCGCTTGAATTACGATGCGGTATGGGGTCAACAACCCTTTAGCGTGGCTTCGGCGGATACATAATATTATCACCGTGGAAAGATATCTAATATTATTATTATTATTATTATTATTATTAGTATGTATTTAAATAGAATATTTTTTTTATCTAATTTCCCTCTGTTATCAAAGAATTTGGTTATTAGTGGGATACGTTTTAATTTCTAACAATTTTTTAAAATTAATAGGAATAATTCTTATCTCATTATTAACTTACCAGGTAAGTCATGATTGTTTGTGTTACCGTATAGCATTGCTTATTTCATTCTGCTTACAATGGCAAACCTAATTTCAGTAGTGCATATTTTCCCATATTAAATTGCTGTTAAATTAAAATATACATTTTTAATAAAATGCGTCTGTGCAATTAAAAATTGGATTATTTTCGGTTTTCACTAAAACTGATAAAAAAATGAGATGTCACGATAATATTTAAGTTTAGCAATGCCCTGGCTGGATCATTTGTTTTTTCTTTATAATATTAGAAGATATGACATCAGACTCTTCAGAAGCGTCTGATACGGCGCTGGTTTAGGGTATTTTTTAATATAAAAAAGTGTGCGATTTGGGGAAAAAAGTATCGGGTATATCTGTAGACTACCCCAGGAGTCACCCATTCAAATATACATATGTAGTGGATTTCATAACACCCTGTATATGTGTCCATTTTTCAGTGCATTTAGTTGTATATAATTAGCATTAAAAATGTATGCATGTAATCAAATATCAAACATCAAATTCATGCGCTCAAGCACCACAATTGGATCACATACTGCCCACTTTGAGCCCACATATCTCGGAACCAGTGTTGCCAACTCGTGGGAAATTTCCCGATTCGTGGGAAAATTAAAGGCCCAAAGGGAAAAGGGAAATTTTCACTCAAAGTGCAATATTTGTGGGATATTCCATAGTTACTTAATCCATGAATTATTAATCCAATCAATGTTAATAATCAAGAGTATCATACTGGCGCACAGCAGAGTATCCTATAGGCATTATTGACAAAGCAGCGTTTTTTTGTTGGCAACACAGCTAAACAACAATCAGAGTATTGTATTGGCAACGCAGCGATTTTCTGTTACTGACTAACTTCAATATATCAATATTGATGAGGTAAAATAGATGCACTTTTTAAGACCTCCATGACATGTGACGTCATTTCAGGAGGTTAGATAAGTTGTTTTTTGTCCCTCCCCTTCCTAAAAAAGTCTAAACAATCTCAAATGCTATTTATTATTACTTTGTATCGGTCGACGTTCGAGGTTGTGCTGAAATCTACTACAAATAAGAGGTATTTTCAGTATTTTGTGCATTCGTGGGATTTTTCTTTAAAAAAGGGAAATTTGGATCGTTCTCCTGGGAAATTTTATTTTTAAAGGTTGGCAACACTGCTCGGAACCTATCCATAGCCGGTCATTGTGACTTTTGATCTACATCACCTAAACTACATCCCAAATTTTGAACCAATTCGACAGAAAATCCCTTTCCATTTGTTTTGTGCGGGGTCCTTTGTGCAAAGACAATCAGATAATTTCCTGAAAGTTGATGCTTGTATGATGCGTGGCCGTTTATTTGTTTTTAAAATTTCATTCGAAATACTTATTATTTATTGTAACGTAAAAATAAACGTACATCCAAATATGCTTACTTTAATTTAACGATATTGACCTGTAATGATACCTATACCTGTACCAACACATTGATTATTTTTGCACTAGATTTTTTTCCAACTTTTCTTCTGGCCACGTGAAAAATGAGGTTCTCAGGGCACCTGCAGTGGTATTTTGCACATTGGCACAATACAATATTTATAGGATAGCTTTTTTTAATAGATTTGATAATTTAATAAAAAGAATAATACACAAATTACACTGTAATAAAAAAACAGCGTAACGCAAACAACAATTACTGTCTAGGCAAGTAAGGCAGCTATCTTTATACTGCTCGTCTAAATGCACACCTTTCTCTTCGAAGTTATATTTCTCGTCTGACTGGCTGATGTCGTGTTACGAAGAAGAAAAAATAAATCAAATAGAGCATGTGACGCTAAAGAATGTGTAGAATTTTCTGTTGCATAACAACCTATTCAACTTTAGGTCTGGTTGACTGACATTTTGCCACTCTTAAGTATACAATATTTAAAATAACCACAATCAGTTTAATAAATAAATTGATATAAGGACAATTGTACGAGAAATTGCTTTCGGACTATCACAGAAGTTGTTGATTCATAAACGTTTGTATGTAGCAACCCTAGGTTCAACTTTACGTTAACATGTAGATTGACTTATTGACTTGACTTATTTTTTCTTATCTCCTGACGTCACTTGGCACTGGAGGCAAATGGCTGCTTTTTAAATTGTAATAAATTATACCATAGTAGCCAACAATTTTTTTTAGTTAAATTATCGTAGTAATTGTCTTCAAAATAATATTTTTGAGTTTGTAATAACTTTCCTAAAAGATTTATGCAATAGAAAAAATACATGCGCGTTCCGTATTGTAATTGCCATATTTTCCGAATAAAAAAGAAATCGAATGCAAGTACTTAAAAAGTGTAAAATAATATTCTGTTAAATAAAAATAAACCTATTTTGTCCTACCTTGAAAGCTCAGCATTAAGAATAGGCAAAATATAATCCAAATAAATCTGAAAGATTCTTTTTTGTATTCTCTACATAAATTATGGCGGTTGCTTTTATGCATTTATTAAGAAATTAAAAGTGTTCGTTTTAAAAAAGGCAAGATGTGCAGAACGCTAAAAGAAAAATGCTACAGGCAGGAAAAGTCAGATAAAGAGAGAGGAGAGTGCCACAGCTTTAGGCATAAAAAATATTTATGCTATTGCATTTCTCCGGGATGAAGATACTCCAGATGAGCTGCAACTGGCATGGGGAGATAATGAAACCGCTTACTATAAGGCCAATTATTTTAAAGATGAAATGGAGTTACAAGGAAACTTTACAGAAGAATGGCATATAGCCATAACCCTGTGTTTTGCAAAACTTCACATGGTGCCTCAAAAAACTGTGTAAATAATAAGTGGTTAGTGAAAAATACAAACAACGTCAGTCCCATTATTGAAAAAAAAATTAAGCACACGAAATAATAGCGTAACAACTAATCGTTTGATTTTAACCGTAAATCCCCGTAAAGTTGGTTTAAAAACATGTCTTTAGTTGTAAACAATATTGCAAAATGGACGAAGATCTTGGCGGAGAAGATTGGCCTTGATACAAACAGAAAAAATTACGAATCAATCCCATGGATCGTCGGTAGAAGCAGGAGAAAAAAGGAGTTAGGGAACAGCAGATGATAAAGCTGACAGGGCATGCAAATGCTCAGTCCATCAAACCCTACCTCCAAATAGATCCAGAACATCATTCGGAAATAGTGAATGAACCACAATTTCTGAAACCCATTGTTCAAATCTCGCTAATGTTGATGTTCATCACAGTAAGAATGTTGAAAAAATAAACCCCATAGTTTATAATATGCCTCATATACTTTTGCCTTTTGGAGGGCATTTTTTCAGACCACTGGAAAATAGCGCGGGTAACACCTCTCCCTAAAAAGTCCAATGTCCTGTCTTTGAATGATCTGAGGTCTATTAGGGTTCTGCCCTGCCTTTCAGAGATATTAGAAAATATCTGAAATCTGCAATTTTTTAGAAGCTAATGCAGTTTTGCCGGCAAATCAGTCAGGATTTCGAGGGGGTTACAGTTGTATGACAGCTCGTTTGGGTCTTACGGTTGATATTTTTAGGGCATCAGATATGGACATGACGACGATTCGGGTGCTTTTGGACTACTCGAAGGCATTTGATACGATAAACCATGAATTACTGATAGCTATTTTGCATTTTGTTGGGTTTTCCAACAGTATAATCGCACTTATAAAGACCTATCTCGAAAATCGTATGCAATACATTGAAACAGGCCCCGGTCAGTGGTCAGTCCTCAAGAGAAATTGTGGGTTGCGGTGTGCCACAGGGATCTATATTGGGACCTCTGCTGTACGCAGTATATACTAATATCATCTTTAAATCATGTCACGGCATATTTATATGCTGATAACACCCAAATACTTTATTCATTTTCTTTTGGAGACTGGTCAGCCAGCGACGCGGGATTGCATTGATGATGATTTGGCCCTCGTGGAGTTTTCTGGGCATCATGGATTGATGATTAACCCTGAGAAGTCATCTGTTATGATTTTTGGAAAGCACAGACATGAGTTGGAAAATCACAATAGTATAAAGGAATAAAGGTGAATAATAAACAGCTGCAATTTGCCAAGAGTGCAGAAAATTTAGGAATAATACAAAGTACAAAGAGGCTGTCTCCGATTTATCTACGGTATAAAAAAATATGGTCCCGTTTCACGTAAATTAAAAGATGCAAACTAGCTGAGAATGGCAGACAGGCGCAGATTTTATTCCTCGGTGTTTTTTCGCCACGTTATGTTTTACAAATACCCTCCTTATTCATTCTTCATAAAACCTTTTTATTTAGAAAAAACTTTTCTTATGGCATATTTAAACTTTATAACGATATTTCCATATCATTAGTACATTTAAAGCCATCTGTTTTTAAGAACAGAACAAAGAAAAAACTGGGTAGTTTGTGACATTGAAAAGTTCATCTGATTTCTCTTTTTTCTGTAGCCTTAAGCATGTGTTAGCATTATAGTAGAACTTTCTTTATTATTATTTATATTTTTTGTATTTTATTTTTATTTATGTGCTTCTTATGTAAACTATTTTTCCTCATATGTTACGAAATCTTTGTTACTTATATTCTTTTTTATCTTCTGACAACCCACGAAGGCCGAAGTCTAAGTACTATGTACCGTGGGTATACTGGGGAATCGACTCCCACATCCAGAGCTGGAACCATCCGTAGGGATTTCACCAGCCCTTTAAGAGGATGTGTGGGGTGGTACCACCTCGGTCGAGGAAGAATTCCTCTACCACCTTACATTAAATGACGTGATTTTTCATTATGCGATACATATTGCGGGTTGCTAGTTGCCTATTGCTGGTTGCCTGTTGCTTCAGTGTGAGAGCCGCCTTATTGTTGTTTCTCGTAGGATGACGTCAGACGAGAAACTGAATTTTTTGAATTCAGTTGAATTTTAAAGCTTAATGTTTTTATTATCCTAGGAAATAATTATTTTCTTGTACTCGATGACTCTCGGCCTATTAGCTCTAAAACTAGACACACCGCACCCACAAATAAATACCTAAAACTAAATTCCGCGAAAGAAAAAACTAAATTTCATAGTTTTTTAAAATAATTATCACAAAACGAAAAAAATTATTTTTTTTTTTAAATTTTTGTAATGTAGAGTGAAAGTTTGCAGCAGTTTTCAAGATAAGTTGACATGTAAGTACTAGAGAACATCGAGTTTTATTTTAGCAGTGGGATCTATGAAAATAGGTGTGTGTGCAACTCATGATATGACTGGGTGTAATAGCAATACCTACTTAAACAATGCCTAAGTGCTGCCGAGTGACGTCATCATATCTAGGCCATTTATTTAATATAGGTTAATAGAATAATTATGAGTTATAGGTGGTAATATTATGTAGTAAAAAGCTTAAAAAACATTTTTCTTTAAATTTATATGTACAGAGGGTTTAAAAATAGATAATCTAATCTATACTTGCTATTAGTGGCGGCTCACCGGTTAACAGGTAGGGTTGGGAAATATTTTTTTGGTCTCCTCAGACAGCATTGTATGTTATATATATATATATATATATATATATATATATATATATATATATATATATATATATATATATATATATATATATAGGTATATATATATATATATATATATATATATATAAAATATAGACATGACATACAATCTTATAGTTGGCGTAAAGTAGGTCACACAACTTGTCATTGGATAAAAGTATGACTATGCAATTTGTTAATTAATTAAATAAAGGTCACTATCGGGATATTAGGTCACTTTTTGGTAAATTTAGGGGTAATTATTTAGTAAGAGCATCTAGTTTTCTTTTCGTATTTTTACCCAAGCGATAATTTTTTTTTCACAGTAATTTCTTATTAATGTATTTGAAATACTGCTAAGTATAATGTTTGCAATACTTAGTTCTGACATTACATTCTGCAAAAGGAACTAGACGTTTTTGTTCAATAAGGAATTTAATAAATAAATTACACAGAAAGGCTTTTTTACTAAAAGTATCCAAAAAAATATCTTCGAAGTCTTGAATTAATTTCTTAAACATAATGTATGCCGTTGACACTATATCTACTACTGATTCGCGAGGGTACAATAACCCCCCACGATCTAGATTATTAATAAGTTTATAATTGTCTTCAACTATACAGAGTTCATCATAAACTAGTGGTATTTTACATATTTCACACTTTAGTTTTTTTAAAGCAATGTGACAGCAGTATCCGCTTAAATAGGTTATTATGACCATTTCGTTCTTCACTGCTTCAATATCGCAATTTTCTATAGTTATTTTAGGGAATAAGGTTTCAGCCATACCATCAGTACCATACCATCAATCATAATATGGTATTCATCGATTTGAATTTCTGTAAAGATCTTAGATACCGAGTTAGATATCTATCAGCAATGTGAAGTTGGTACCTAGACCCAAAACCTGCCTACATACATAAAGAGGTTCCCTTCTTAAACTTCTACCTGCACCAAGTAACTAGTATAATTCAACGGTATTCTACCCTACTTTTAATTTTACTGTAGAGGTGATACGTAGACCCAAAACATGCCTTTGTATAAGCTTACCTCCCTAAATTGGTACCTACACCTACTTAAGCTAAATAGAACAATTCCCATTTTACCAGTTATTAGTGATGTGACTTATGTATATGTGATACGTAGACCCAAAACATGCCTACCAAGAAAGTTACCTTCATAAACTTCTACCTACACCGAGACCTATACCCACTTAAGCTTAATAGAAGAATTACCATTTTACCAATTTTTAGTTACCCTATGTATATAAAATGCGACTCTTGCAGAGTTAATACGTAGAAAATAGCCCCAAAACATGCCAAATCAACTAGGACTGTAATTGACCGTCAACTTTTTGGTTATGTGGGTACATACAGGAAGTAAAAAGACGTAAAATATGCCCTTATAGTTATATATAGTGCCAAAAAATACTCATTCTACCAGAAATATTAAAGAATTTGCATGATTTTTAGGGCAATAAATTTATCAAAACCAAATATTAACCCAAAACACTAATTTACATACAATCATTTCTAGTCGCCCGGAGTTCTCGAATTAAATAGTTCTCATCAAAATGTTTAATGCATATAGATGTATTTTTGGTTACTTGTAAATTATCTCTAGGGATCTTTTTCAGTAACAATTCACACCACTGTTTGTCTTTTGGGAAAGAAAAACTTGCAACATATTCGCCGGTATAATAGTTTGATTTACATCCCGGAGCACAACTTTGTGGCATTTTTTAAAACAGAAATCACAAAATTATTAACACAAAAACTAATATATAGGCACAACGTAACTTTTAGGTCATTAAATATTACCGCAAGCACAAAATTTAATACAAATAACCCCAAACTAAATACAACGACGCGCCGGTAAACCGGTAAACGTTTATAGAATAAACCTAACCTGACCGCTCTAATACGATCAGCTGATCACGGAAAATGGATGCGCACCTTAGCGACGGCTGCGCCACCACTGACCCATGGTTGTTCATCCTTATACGCTTTCCAAATGTAAAAAGAGAAAGAGATAATTACTAATTTGCGAGAGCAGTTTCACTTCAGCAGATCGGGACCAACAGTGTTGTCAAGCGCACCGATTTAACAGGAAACACTCGATTGGTTTTGACAAAATTGAACACAGTGATTCAATATTATAATTTTTCTCATTTGTTTTTAAGTTTTGATTTCTTTTTTATTACAAGTAATCTTTCTCTGGTTGACAGTTTCTTCAGACATTTTTAAATTTTTTTACCCTATTGCTAAAAGTTTCTGTTTTTTCAGGTGTAAATCTGGCAACCTCACTCTCGAAAGGCGACAAAAATAATTAATGCTTTTAATAAGAGTATAGGGCAATATTCATTAATTGACTGGCGAACCTTTTAATACATTTCTTATGGAGGCCTAAGCTTGGCCTAGATTGTGTGACGTCACGGAAATTTTAAATTAAGCACTTAGGCATTATTATAAGGGGGTATTGGTAATAGGCGCTTTTTCGTAGTACGTATCCATTTTTTCTAATTTTACTGATTAGTTATACGCTATTTTGCTTTGGTATAGGTTGGCCTCCCTCTAACTCGTCTAATAAAACAGAGATAGAGAGATGCGATGTATACGTAGTGCTTTTAGATACCGAATATTTAGTATCTAAAGCTGCTACAAATATTTAGTAATCGCCCTATATATACCAAAAGCAAAAAGCAGCCATTGAGTTTTTATTATTATTATTATGTATGTATTTAATAGCATAACCCAACCCAACCAAGCATATCATTTATGATATAATTTTCCCTGGAAAAATATTTGATTATTAAACGCAAGCTTGTTGCTTTTAAGCAGTTTCACTCATGTATTTTACAGGCGCGGCCCGTCCATAAGGTCATTTGGTCAATGACCCACCTAAAATTTTCAGTGATCTACCTAATAATTTATTTTTTAATTTTTTAAAACCAAAAAAGAATCTTTGTTTCAAAGTTCCATGCGAAAACTCCCCAAGAAAGAATCAAGTCAAGTCATCGTCAAAGGATATCCAAGTTTGTTCCGGGCTGGGTCATATTGTAAATTGATCTTATAGGTTTATATGGACGATATAAATTCATTAAAAGCAAGAGAGAAACAGACATACGCGCTTTAGGAAGTTAAAAAGAGACACAATTGGTCGACGGCCCACCAATAATATCTGGCCACTCCCACTATGGAAATACTCTCAAACCGCCCCCTAAAATATATTATTTTAAAACATTTGGTTCGGAAAAAGATAAACTATTTAGGTACCTAATGTGCGCATTGTATTTGCATCGTATTAATAATATTAATTAGTGGTTAAACATAAAAAATTATAAATACGATTTCTGTCAGGCCAGCGCTAGACATCAAATTTAACGGTACCGGACCGATTTTCTTACATAACCAGCGTAGTCCAAGGGGTACAATCGCAGCGAGAGAATCCGACGCTCGCGGGTTCGAATCTGTGTTGGGGCAAGAACTTTTTTTTAAATTTTTTGTTATTTAAAAAATTAGATCGGCTCTAAAAGGTGTATTGGCAACAAGTTCTTCCTCGATAAAATATTTTTAAAATTGTTGGCAATCTCATATTTACTACAGCTTACAGCCTGCACGTGCGTAGACAAATATCGTATTACTATGTCTAGTCGCCAGCATTGTATTTATTAAAGAAAACGGAGTTTCGGCAGCGTTCCTAATCTTATTTTACGAATAATCATACTTTTAGCAGAATTTTTTTCTATTTATATTCTCGGCTTTTAGTACAAGGCGCGACATCTATTGAGGAGAAGCTAAACTTATCACAACGAAAGCCGTTGAAACCTACTAATTTAGAGTATTAAAACACATAGAAAAAAGCCTTAAACAGAAAAGTGATACTCAAAGTCATAAATGTTCAATATTCTGCAGTACCTATTTTATGATTTTTGCAGTGTTTATTTGTAGGTAAATAATTTCTTGGCACATTATTAAAAAACCTTTCTTAATTAAAGAAGTGTATTTTGCTTGTTGCGTTGATATCACTAGTTGCCCACAAAATTTTGACCCACCTGTAAAAAAACTCACGGGCCACGCCTGGTATTTTATTACCAATTTCATTCATTAAATTTCTAAACAAAAAACTTTCGTTAATGATCAAACATTTTTTCCGATAAAATGATATCACTTATGATATAATATATGAATGTTCTGAGTAGACTCATTTGTTTTAAATGTATTTTGAACTATACGTCAATAAAGTAAAATTGACTGCGAACATTAACCGATTGCTTTAATTGGAGTAATTATAGTCGAATAAAATATGAGAATGTCGGGGACTAATATTCTGGTTTCCAATTGCCGTCATTCCGGATAAAGTTATATTTAGTTTAATATCAACATTTTGGATGTGACATTTTCGTAAAATACTGTCTGTTCTGCTGAATGGCTTCAAAAAATTGTGTTATTAAAAGAATATTTGAAATATTTCGTAGCAGCTTTAGTCCAACAATGCACGTTCATAATTTCAAATAATCCTTGGAAATATACTCTCACTTATATACTAAAAAGCTTAACCAAAAAACGGAACGATATTTGTAAACCAAAGACATAAGGTTATTCATTCAACAAATTTGCCTTTTCTTTCGTATTTTTACCATTTGATCGAATTCTTCATTTTCTCCTTCATCAACTTTTCTGATTTTCTTAGCTCCTGTCTTTGCTTATTATTATGCCTTTATCATAAAAAGTTTATCCTCTTCCATAAGACATTAACACATTATCCTCTTCCATAAGACATTAACTTTATTCCCTTCTAGAACGGCAAAATGCACAATTAAACTTTCTTCATTATATTTTCGCCAGAACAATATAGATACTATAAATAGACTATTTCAGTAAAAAAGTATACAATGTCCTTACACATCCCCATTTTCCTAGCTATTTGTCGTTGCTTTTTAGCTGTTAAAATAACAACTTTTATCCGTAGATGTAGAAGTTAGTTCATAACATATTAATTAATTTCTTTTTCTCGTCGGTTTTTCTGAGTTTTCCTGCACTAGGGAAGAATTTTCTAAAAACCTAGCCAGAATAAAGTAAAAGCTCTTTGTAACTGTCACAACAATTTCGTGCTCTAGGAATACTGCTTAATACACAAATAAAGAAAACGCAATAAGGAATATGCATGCAGGTTTTATTACATAAATCGTTTAAGGAAGTCATTACAAACCCAAAAATATTATTTTGAAGAAAATGGCTAGGACAATAATTTAACTAAAAAAAATTGTCAATTGTTTAAAATTTCTGAATCCATTTTGAAAAATAAAAAAAACTAAAAAAGAAATTAAAAACCCTGTACCTTTGAAACAAAGCATCTGCGAACCCATCTTCATATGAACTTTTTGCCTTAGTTTCTTATAAAGAATCTTCTTTCAAGTCATGACACATATTTTTTGAAACACCCTGTATATTAAATATTTATTGCGTTTACCTTTATTAATTTATTTTGGTTTTTATTCTGAAATAAAAATATTTTCAATTACAAATTTTTCATGCAAAATTAAAAACTTTCAAAACGTGATTTAACTTTCAGTGAAATCGTGTAGTTCAAACTGGTCAGTTTGAACTGATCTAGCCGTATGCCCACACATTATGAGATTTCTTTTTCAATTTCTTCTGGTATTTAGCGACACACTATCAAGTGTAAATAATGGACGAAGAGGAATTATTGTGCTATACTGCATTAGCTATTGCCATCTTTGCATTTGACTTTCCACATTATCTCTTGTGCTCTACACATTAGTTAATAAATTCCAAAAGAAAGTCTTTTGGAATCAACATAACACAATACAAACGAATCTATTAACAGAAATGTTCCGCTTGAAGACAGTAAACAAACGCATGTGGAAGGCATGAACAGATAAAAACTGAACGATTTAACTAATGCCGAACACACACACGAATTTTGTTTGCGTTCAGTTGGCTGGAAAGACAAATCGATGGAATTTGGTTCAGTTCTTCAGTCGGACTGATCAGTCTAAAACTGAACGATAAAACCAGATTTGAAGGCTAAACTGATATCTGATAATCTGTGAGGCCCTTAAAATACTGCAAGTTACTGCCGCAATTGTCCGCACTTACGCACTGTCCGATATTACGTAGTTGTGCGAAATTCGGATTTTCGTGTAACACAGACTTAAATTTGCTCGCAGCTTCAACTGCAGGGCTTGGTGTTGAAGCTGCGAGCACCAGGGCGATCTTTTAAAGTTTTTAGAGCTGTATTTACAGCAGTGGCGGTTGGTGAAATTTCAAAGTTGTTTATCTCTATTCATACTTACAGGACCCGTACCAAACTTAGGGGTTTTAATAGTGAGCCCACTGGGAATGTTTTGGTAAAGAAAAAAACCATTTTGTAATTTGCGAAAAAAAGTTAAATTTTTGGTGCGGCCCACCCAAGAAAAAAATGAACACGTCTAGGTATGTGATTTCTTTTTTTTATAAACAAATCTTACATCATTTTGTCGACAGGTTTTAAATTTGGAGAAAAAAAAATGTGTTAGTGCAAAGTTATAGTCATTTGAATTTTTTGAAGCCTAAAATAATATAATTTTACAAAAAATTCAAATGACTATAACTTTCTCCTAACACATTTTTTTCTCTCAAAATTTAAAACCTGTCGACAAAATGATGTAAAATTTGTTTAGAAAAAAAAGAAAGCAAATACCTAGACGTGTTCATTTTTTCTTGGGTGGGCCGCACCAAATTTTAAACTTTTTTTCGCAAATTACAAAATGTTTTTTTTCTTTACCAAAACATTCCCAGTGGGCTCACTATTAAAACCCCTAAATTTGGTACGGGTCCTGTAAGTATGAACAGAGATACACAACTTTGAAATTTCACCAACCGCCACTGATTTACAGTATTAACTATGTGAAAAGAGTCAGGAAGTGACAAATAACTATTTTGAAGGCGGTCAATAGCATTTACTAATACACGATAATTTGCGTTTATAGTATGGAAATCTGCTTCGATTGTAGGGTTATTAAAGTGCTGTTGACTTTCTTTAATGCAGATGGCACTTTTTGGGTCGAACTGCGAAACTACAGATTTAACAGCTTAGAAATGTTGATTGTAATAAAATGCAGCATTAAGTCATGTTCCACATCTTGTTAATGCGGGCTGCGGGGGTTCGGTAATTCCGAGGAAAACAGGTGAAATTTTTTAATCCGTTGTGGTGCTGGCAATTAGTTTCCTCTGGATACTTGCTTCGAATTGCTTCTGTCACTCGATGAAAATCATGTAGTAAACAGGTTATATATAACCTAATTTACTGTATATTATTATATGCAGTAAATTAGGACACACAGTTTTAAACCATCTCGCTGTTTTTACCATATACGCAGCACCGTCTGTAACTAACAGTACAATATTGTTCGTATTAATGTCAAACTTTTTTAGAGTTTGCATTAGTAGTTCTTGGATTGTTTCAGCGTTGCCTTTTTCTAGTTTTTTACTTGCAAGTACATATGTCTTCTTTGGTGAATTCGGTGTTAATATGCGCACTAGTACATTTATTACTTGGATATTTTTGGTATTTTATTTTCATCCAAAGTTTTTTTTTATTAAGTAATGCGGAAACACGAGGAGAAGCGTACCGTAATTGCCACTGGGCCGGTAGGGGCCACTTACGCTTATATTTTCTTCAAGAAGATCGCAAATTTCCATTTTATAGCACGCAGCTGTCGGTTTAACACATGTTTACTGCCAAACGGCAAAGAGCAACGATGTCTCGGAATCGCCATGGCTATGCTAAACGGGAATGTAACCGATAAGCAGCCCGCCGTGATACCTGTGCTTGCTACTGCGAAACTGACACAAGCCGTTCTGCCGCCTGCCGGCCTGTCGTCGACGTCGTCCGTCGCTTTGTAATTCCAGCCCTGGTATTACCTACGTTTGCAATTTAATAATAATCGGTATCAACCAGAAGCTTTCTTACCCTTCCTCGAAATGGTCCAAGAGAGACTTTCTCTCTAACAATCAGAGCAAGATGGTTAAAGATTTTTTACTTTTATTAATTATAGTTTTTTGTAAATGATAATTTTGGCATTGGAAGGGGAACATCCAGTCGGACCTGTTAATCTTTCTTTATTCTGTTTCTTTATTCTTAAATATCAAGGTAACAGACCCTTATATAAAGAGTGACACTAAAGTTAAAATTTTCTCTGATTTTAACACCGGTTTACACGATTCTCGATAGCACATTTAATATATAGAGCGAATAGATCCTTTCTGTAATACAAATAAAACATCCAGAACACCCTGACTGCACATTCTTCAAAAAAACAATGCCTTATCATAGACGAGACCCTATAAGCACGGTAGAATTATTAGACGGTAGCGACACTCGCCACTTATTCCTGTTTTTGCCGACTCTTCGCTAAACTAGTTTTATCCGGTTGCTGGCAACTCGTGGCGTCTTTACGGAGACAGTCAGAAAATTAGTCTGATTGAATACAGTCGAGATCGCGATGGTGTGTTATCGCCACGTAGAAAATTGTATGAATAAAGAAGGCGAGGGAGTGTCCTTTTTTAGATGTCCCAAAGACCCTGTCAGGTAAGATTGATTTTATATTTGTTCACTGTTCTGTATATTACATAAGAGTTTTCATTTTCATTTACTTATTATATTTTATATTACTTAAGCTAAGAAGGCGACTTGTCAACTGTAAATGTATTTTTTTTCTTAGCTGATTGCCCATACCTCGGGATTAAATAAATTTTGGAAATATATACAGATTGATACATAGAATTAAAATTTAAAGTAGATATTTCAGTCGTGTCTCCTCGATTTTTAGTATATATGAGCATAATGGCAGTACCTTAAAACTATTTGTGCTAAAGAAACGAAATTTAGAGAATGGGATTTATAGAAATAATGTATAAGAATACGTATTTGATATACATATTCTGCTTACAACAAGGCGAAAACGGAGGTATTAAAATAACTGGATACAGATATTTGCTATTTTATTTCTACAACACCTTAAAATAAGCGCCAGTGTGTGTATATATTTATATTTTCATTTTGGTTTAACCAAAATCTGGCAAGATTTTATTTTGATATCCTTGTATGTCCCTGTGTATTTTCCCTCAATAAATAAATAATAATAAATAAAGGATTGCGGTAAAGGGGGCTACACTTATTCAGTATTTGTACTCTTTAAGTTGAAGTAAATTTTAAAAATGTTCCCTTTTGAAGTCAAGATATCTTCCAGCAAATTAGCCCAAAACGCGTGATTTTACAACCAGGGAAATTCTTGTTAACCCTGTCTTAACTCGCTCACGAAACAAGATATCATATTTTTTCTTTCACAGAAAATTGCCGAATTTATTATGCTACATTTTCTGTCGACTACTGTTAGACTAATCTTTTAAAATAAAGAAGCTAGAGCCCTTTAAAGGCACTGCGACGCGCCGGAGCATGCTAAAAAGGTGGTGTAGCGTACGATTGCCCTTAAACCCAAAATTTAAACAACTGTCAAAAATATATTTTTAGCTCAGACTCTTGTGCTCAAACCACTTAAACAGATGCGAAGTAAATATGTTTCATTCAGACTGTTATGTGCTTTATTTAGCATGTTTAGGAAACAACGCAAGGCTTCGTTAACTGCCTAGAAAAATATCTCTTATTATTTATTATAACTTTATAAGGCAGTTTCATGCCGAGGGAGCAAACCACTGATCCTTCAAGAATACAGAGGTCTCCAAGATATCGTCAAGACTTCCTACTAATAACCTGAAGTATCCATGAGATGTCCTTGGGAAGTGTATGAACGAGAATATCCATGGATATCTCGCAGTGGTTTAGTCCTCGTTTCATGCCCTCGGAATAAGTGTCTAATAAAGCCATTAATACTATTGAATCGAAATACTAAAGAGTTACGTACCGCCTTTTAAATTTATATGTATCAAATAACTGACCAAATATTTTTTCGACTAATACTTATCGAACGCCCCCGTAATACGCTGCCCGGAGAACGCAGTGTGCATCGGCGTTTTGCTTTGATGCAGAAACTTCAAACGATTTTTGCTGAGTTTCGCTACTCCCCCATTTCTCTACTCTGCTATAAGGGCAAAATACACACTCTTTGCCGTCGCTACGCCTAGCTCTTTGGCAACAGATCGGACTGCAAAACAGCTAGAAGTTATCTTTTTGCGTAATGCATTAATATGTGGTCCAAATTTTAGATCATTATTGATGGTAAGACCCAAAAACTTTGCGCTCGATAGATCCAACAACAGGCAATCACCAATTCTCGGACTCCCCATGTCACTCACATTTAAAACCCACAATATTGGTTTTGTCAACACTGAGGGTAAGTAAATTTGCGTCGAACCAAGTTTTGACCCTAGTTAAGTCAGGCGACACTGTTTCCATTAATGTTTGGGCATTATCACTGTGCCATAGAATAGTAGTGTCGTCTGCAAATAATGTAAATATTCCCCATATTTTACCATTCACCAAATCATTGATATAAATTACAAATAGAACCATCCCTAATACCGATCCCTGCGGAAGCCCAAATTTTCTAACTCTACTATCCGATGCAACTGTTCCAACTAAAACTTTCTGTCTTCTATCTTTCAGATAAGACTGAAACTAATTCAGTGCCATCCCACTAAAACCATAATAATGGAACTTCAACAGCTGAATTCCTGAAAATACATTAGCTGTTATGTGTTAATAAGCTCAAATAAGTTAAAATACGACCAAAAATTCCATGCAAAAAGATAAAAAGCATTGAATTTAAGAACTTACCACAAAACAGCGACGCGTGCTGTCATCTGACGGCGAGCAAAAATGGCGGCTTGTTAAATTGTAATAAATTGTACCGAAAAGTAAAAACAAAATTAAATAAACTATTCCAGTTATTTTCTCCAAAATAATACTTTTAGGTTTGTAATGACTTCCTTAAGCGATTTATGCAACAAAAAAATACGTTGCATGTTCCCTATTAGACTTTTTCATTATGTCTTCGCCAGAACAACATAGACATTATTACCAACCTATCTTATTAAAGAAATAAACTTACACATCCCATTTTCCTAACTTATTTTCGTTCCTTTTTTGCTATTAAAACAACAACTTTTATAAATAGGAGTTAGTCCAATAACAAAACAGAAAACGACATAATACTTTTTTGTCGCCTCTGTAAGAGCCTTTTTTAGGGATTGAACGATGTTCAAAAGGCTTTTAGTATCGGTATAAAAACGGATCTGGATGGCCTGCAAAGGTCTCTTTTTGCCCTTTTATGGAAATTAATGGAGGTGTTAACGCGCCATATATTGAGAATTTTTATTATTTATGGAGTGTGTCATAGTGGAATTAGATGGACTATATCCCGTGGATATTTATGTATAGTTTCATGTTTGTTGATTGTAATTTATTGCGTATTAGGGAAGTCAGTATAAATAATATGAAGGTTCGTCAATTTTGAGCAATTTGCTGTCATAATTTGTTTTATAAATGGCTAGTTTAACTCACCAAAATTAGAATAAAAATCATTAAATTTTGCTGCCAAATTACAGACCAAAACGTAAAATTGTCGATGTACTTGCTTTGTACCCTATTACAGAATACCAAGGAGGGTAATATTTCCAACACCCTATAATAATAATTTAAAAAACATTGTATCGACTACTAAATCCTTTTTTAAAAATAAAGTACATACGACACAAACACAGCAGGGACGACTCGTGTGAAAATATTGTAGGTGTTCTATAATAAAATTAAATTACTGAAATAAATAGCAAGTAATGTAATCTATGGCATTGAATATAGAATTGAATGTAAAATTTCTTCACATGATTCAAGAGCATTGAATGTCCAGTCTAGAAAGTGTCAGTTGTTAAAATGACTGCAAGAAAGAAAATTGTGCGTGTTGGCATTCGAATTGTGTGTGAACATTTGAAACACCTAATCAGAAAGAGAAAAACAAGAAAACCTCAATGTACATCTTTTAATGTGTTTTGTAAATTATTTTGTATTAAAAAATTTAGCTACCGTTTAATCCTTAGTCTTCCCTTGAATAGATAACGGATAGTTCAGTTTTAAGCTGTTCTTTATCAATCGCCGTACAAGCTAAGCCAGTAGCATTCAACTGTTTATCAGGAAATTGAGTGTAATTTTTGGCAACATTTTGTCTTTTCTGACGATATAAAATTCACTCGAATTTACCAGTAAGGACTGTCACGAATGCAGCTAAATGACTAGCAGAATTTTCCTTATTAAATTTTATAAATAGTCGAAGGTACTAGCGTCTAGCCGGTACCGAGAATCTTTATCCCGTATTTTGCCGGACGATTGTTGATTTGATGAATCGTTAGTGACTATTCATAAATTACGAAACAAAGTCAATCGCACTGCCAAAACAATGCAATATAAAAAAGACTAAGTAAAAGTGGGTAAAACCTGAACAAACCCCAGCAAACCTGAGCAACCACTATACAGATATGCTACCGCATTTGAATGATTCAGCTTTTTACCTTCGGGATAAATATTCTCGGTACCGGCCAGACGCTAAAGTCAACGGGGAGCCAACCTGTACGTCGGCGTCGCGTCGGTGCGGGGCCGCGCGACCTGTGTTAACCAGGGCTGGCCTATTATTAGTTTTAATTTAAAGGATTTTAAAAATTAGGCAAGCGGTTTGAAAATTTTGGTGGTTCTGCAGCCCTTATGTACGGTTACGGCAAATGAAATTAGGACATCAATTTGACATTTTATGACATTTATGCAAATTTTCATAAATTAGGCTTTCCCCTTAATTTTTGATCGCCTTTTTTAAACTATTATTTCAAAAGTATTTTTAGATCACTTTTACGATGATTTTACTCTGGAGTAGCATTATTTCAGCATACAGAATCTGAATTTGTGAGGGAAATGCTTTTTTTTAAATAAAATAAAAGCCGAAAAGTTAGTTACTGACATAAGTATGGGAAGCAGATAAACAATAGTATTTAATAAAAAGTTTAATAATTGATATTTCCCTAAAAAAATTAACCGGGCCAACTAATATTTTGTTGTTCATTTTTGTCAATAGTTTAGTCTTCTAGCTATGGAGTCTAAGGCTATAGTATAGTTTGGCGGTAATGTATTCCAAACTTTTTGAATTTTGATCCATAAAATGGTCTCTATTTAATGGACGAAAATCATTTGCTATGCTAATTTTTTGGACCAACTATTTGGTATATTCCATTAAACAATTTTTATCGCCTCTAACTCTCACAAATGCCACTCTTTGTGGGTGGGCTGTATTATAGATCCATTTCATTTTATATGATATATTGGAGAATTGGGAATATATTTTTAATCATATTATGATAATTGTTAATCCTAATAAAAATATTTACTCATTTCTGATAACTTTTATTTATTTATTTCAAAACTTTTTCTCCAATCCTATTTTTGCGAATTATTCAGTAGAGGGGCAGCAAGTAATGAATATTGTTTCTTAGAGCAAAAGAAAATAATTTTAAGTAGTATGAAATAAGAGATTTAAACAAAGGCTGTTTGTGTTCGGTAAAAGCGAAAACATTTTTTGCCATAAAATCATAAAACTCACCAAAGTCAAAAGTTTCTTCCGAGTTTTTTGCTGGATTAGACATTTATTTTTAAACTTGATTCGGATAAATCTTTCAAAGTAGACGAGCGGAAATACTTGCACAAAGCAGCGGTGATAAAATATTTGAACATATTCTTATTTATTGACAACAACATCGTTTTTATTTGTCTTTTACTAATGCAGCTCTTACAAACAAGGATAGAAAGAAATCAGATTGCCTCTGGAATTTTATCAGGAAAGAAAATTATATTGTGATGGCATTTTCAATAAATATGTTATGGAGGAGTACTCTTGTACCATGAAATAAAAAAAAATCTGGATAACCCCATTCCTGCTTCACTGCATTTTATACGTTAACTATACATTCTAAATAACGCATTTTCTCAATTTTTTAAAAAAGTTAATCTCTAATAAAAAAAGGCATAATATTTTCTTTGTCATCTTCCCAAGAGCTTTTTAAAGGATCGAATGATGTGCAAATGCTTTTAGCATCGCCGTAAAAAAGGATCTCCTTGACCTGTGAATGACTCCTTAAGACTCTTTATAGGATAATAATGCGTGTATTAGGACACTATATTAAAACTAGCAGGTGCCAAGCTACACGAGGTCTGTGCTAACGAAAAATGCCTAAATAAATAAATAATAATAAACTGCTAAGGTTTTTAAACCTCCATAAAAATTGCCATGGTAAACTAAGATTGGCTAATTTCTTTGGTTAATGGACGTTTCTTATATAAATAAAAAGAATCCCAAATATTAGTACCAACATTTTTTTAAAATGGTCAGTGTGGCTCTCAAACTTCGCTAGTAAGTCTGTTTCACTTAATTGGAACTATGAACATCATGGAATCTACAAAAATTTCATAAGACGCTTTTTTTGAAAAATAATGTTTCGAAAATGGATCATGGAATGGCGAATTTATAGCAATTAAGTTTAACGTGTTCAGAATACATTTATTTTTGATGCCATAATGGTGACAATTGTTTATATTGATATGAGATTTAATAGTTTAGGTCATAGATTTATAATCTAGGAGGCAAGGAGGTAATACTATTATTTACATTTTAGGACAATCAGAGCTTCCAGAATTATTACTCAATCTGGTCAAGTAAATGGTCCCCCACCTACTTTTTGAGAACAGTTGTTGCCAGGCTTTCAGTTATATGGCATATTTTCAGATTGATAAACTATACTAAACTAACGCAGATACTGTAGTAATGTAAGGACATTTAGCCCTTCGTAAAAACATAAAAAATACTATGCTTTTACTAAATCTATAAAATTGTCCTATACGTTGACAACTCTCTAAATAAAACTGCAAAATGATTGAGCCATTAAAAGGGGCCGTTTCGTTATATAACAACAAAACTAAAAGTTTCGACATTAAACCGTTCCGGCAATAATGTTACTAATATACATCTGGCGTTTCCTCGTTGAATTTGAGCTGTTGTTGTTGCACCCTCGAATATTGTGTTATACATTAACGCTGCCACGAACATGTGGCATATTATTAAACATCAGAAATGCTACAAAGTACTTTAATAACCGCTCAGCATAAAGGTAAATTTCGTTTATAGGTTGGTTTATCGTGAACTCGATGCTTAATTTGAAAGGGGTAATAAAGTTTACCTAACATGACCCTTTTATGGCAGTTTTGTCTGTGCAAAAGCAACGAGCATAGTCAGAAACTTTAAGGCAGGCGGGATAAAGGGGCTTTAATTATCTTTTTCTTCAAATCTGGAAGAAAGAATCAATTCACTAAGTCACCGATCAAGATACAATCTCGAGCCAGATTACTTATTGAACTCGTAAGAATGTTTTCTGACAAAATGCTATTAAGGTAGAACCGCTGGTACCGCACACCAAGTTAGGTGGATTGACGTGGGTGACGTAGCTCCTTCAACAATTCCTGGATTGTGGCTTAGAATTTGACATTGAGTCGCAGAAAAACAAATTCTGGATGAACCAGCACCGTGTTAAATTTTAATACAGTGTTAAATTGTTGTCAATTTGCCCATGATTTAATTAAAGCTGGCCAAAGGCTGTGTTAAAAAGAAATCACTTAACATCGAATTTTACATTCCGGCAATTGACAGCGGTTCTGTAGCTGCAAAGCGTAAACACTTGTTTCTACTAGCGGGCGGAAAATTGAATTTTCCACACACATTTTAGTGTGGAAAGTTAATTTTCCCGCACCGTGTGGAAATAATTTTCCGCACCGTGTGGAAATAATTTTCCACCTCAATATATCAAATTAATAATAAGCCGGTATATTATGGTGGTTGTGAAATGCTTTAGTTACCATGTGTAACTAACCAGCTATTTACTTTCATTTTTGTTTGTTTATTGTCAGAAAACTGTCAGTGCATTTCTAAAATATTTTGCTCGTGAATAAGTGAATCCTCATTAAAAATGAATATTTGTCTCGAGGGAATCGATGAAAATACCAGCGAGGGAGTTCCCGATGAGATTCTTCTGATAGCAGAAAATGTGAAAACGGACCTGTTACCAGAAAAATCAAAGAGAAGATATGAAAAAGAATACGAGATCTGTTGCAAATGGAGCGTAAAGAAGGGCATTACAAGTTTTGATAAAGAGGATATTTATTTAGTGTATTTTTCCGAATTATCTGCATCCTGTCAACCATCCACACTCTGGTCAAAATATTCAATGCTGAAAACCATGCTCAAGCTCAAGAAAAATATCGACATAAGCAGATATTTCAAGGTAATTGCTTTTCTCAAGAAAAAGATGGTTGGTTTTAGACCAAAAAAATCAAAAATTTTAAGTCCAGATGACATAGAGAAGTTTTTATCCAATGCTCCTGATAACATCTATCTTCTCCATAAAGTGGCGACAATTTTCGGAATAGCTGGGGCGTGCAGACGGAAAGAATTAACAAATTTATTAATCGAAAACGTGAAAGAGGAAAGCTCCATGATTTTAGTTAAAATACCCGACAATAAAACGCACACAAGTAGAAGTTTTGTAATTACTGGGGAGAGGAACTTAAAGTGTGTCAGAAAATATACATTGCTTAGACCGAAACATACTCCTCACAAGAGATTTTTTGTCCAGTATCACAACGGAGAATGCAGTATCCAGTGTGTTGGTATAAACAAATTTGGAAAGATACCATCAGATGTAGCCGCATATTTAAGACTTCCGCATCCAGAAGCCTACACTGGACACTGCTATAGGCGCTCTTCTGCCACGGCCCTTACAGATGCTGGAGTAGGGATAACGAATCTTAAACAAAAGTCGCCGAAGGATATCTGGATGAATCCCTGGAAAATAAAAAGTTTATTGCAAGCAAGATATTCAGACCGCAATCAGCCACTACCTGCAGCTCTATCGCCTCCACTGACATACAGCCAGGCCCAAGTACTTAGCACAACTTTGAAAAGGAATTCGAAAATGAACTACACTCGACTGACATTATTATCCCAGAACAACAAAGAGCAACAGATCCAAAATTACAGTCATTCAACAAGCAACTAGCATCTGCTATAAATTTAAGTAATGCAAATAATTGTACTTTACAATAAATTATAATATAAATAATTAGGTATTAGATTTTGACATGTAACTATTATTGTTAATAATATTTTACTTTATGTTTACTTTATCAATAATCTAATAAAATATGTTTCTAAATAAACTATAAGCACTTATAATCAGATAAAAATATCTCAACTTTTGATTAATTCTGTTGAATTTCCTCACGCTCGTAGAAAAACTATTGTACCTAACACTACCTAACCCTACTCCGCTACGCGTCGTTCGGTGAACGGCAGACTCGTGCGGTAAAATTCATTTTCCGCACTTGTTAGGTAAATAGCTATTAGCTAACCTGTCTTGTGTTTGTTTTGAAATATAACTCTGTGTTTTTGGACATATAATAAATATGAAAAAGAAACGTTGGACAGCGTCGAGGTTTTGCACATATAAATTAGCTATAAATTACTACTTTTTCCCAAAGTTTGAGCCCTCTACGTGTAAAAATGGCTGATTTATGAATTTTTAAAAAAACTTAATTTTCTCTTAATTTTCCGGTTTTTTCCGATTTTCTCCATTGCTACTTATTCGATCGGGACGTTCGACCCCTCAGTTTGTTCGTATTTTTATTCTATACGAGTCGTCCATTCACACCATTAGGATTGCTTCATTACTTTCCATTTTATAAGCAAAAAACTAAAAAAATTGCGTTTTTTGCTTAAAAATGTTTATAAAAAATTAATGGAAAAAATTTCAGAGTTGGAAATACAACAGGAATCATATACGGATCGTCTTTCAGATGATGGCATAGGCAGTTATCTAATAGGATTAATGTCAAAAAATCGCTAATATTTTGCTTGGCCTAACGAATAAGCATGCATTTTCAAATTTTATCTAACCTTATTTTAACTTAATTTTGCGTTTTTTTTTATAAATTAGAAGCTACATTATCTTCTAAATTGAAAATAAAATGGTCCTGTTAATCTTGCGAAGTGCAGAAACACTAGTTAGAAAACCTTTTAGTTCAGTTTTACTTATTAGACACGAAAAAGGGTTTAAAAGGGTCTGTTAATAGGCCTAACATTACATTATCCTGGATACGTGCCCACGTGTTTCGGACAGCTTTTCATTAATAACCATAAAGAGTGAAATGGGAAACCCTTATAACCATTATAAATTGGCTTTAATTATACTTATTAATGTTCTGCAATTATTACTATTTGTTGGGAATATATTATTATCTACAGTAAATGACACAGACACAGGTATGCAAGCACAAGCCTTTTCATCTATGGTCCATGCAATTTAAGCCATTGTTTGGTGCTGAATTGGTTTGCTGAAGTCAAAGCAATATGTGTTTTCGATGGATATGTTTTTATTTTAACTGTTTTAATGAATCCGTTATTGAAAATAACAGTTCTACGTTAATATTTAATCGGTATTCGCAAATTTCATTGACTTAATTAGAATTTGAATGTATATAACTTTTCCTCTGCCTGCTAAATGTACCATTCCAGAATACAAGTTGTGCATTACTATTTTAACATTGTTGTTTATTGGTTGTTTGGTCCAAAATAGTTTAAAAACATTTTCGGCCAGATTCTCCAACGCTAGATCGATCTAATTTGACAATAAAAAGTTTCAAAGTGAGAATTGTAAGAATACGATAACTAAGTTCGTTTCTGAGTTTTTTCGCAAACGACCTGCTCTCTTCGACTACCAATCCCATCCACAGTTACGCTGACGATTTAGTCCAACATTCATTTTTCCAGACAGTCTCGAATCAAGATGCAAATATATGCACTGATGCCTTTACTGGTACCTGGTACTTACATTTCGATAAAGTCGTTACTTAAAAAATCCATTTGTTGGGAAATTCTTGAACTACATAGACAGTAGCGTGCATACAATATAGGCAAAATAGTACTGCCTACCTACGAACCAACGGTACAATTTTTTTTAAAATGTATTCAATTTTTATCCGCGTAATATCCAGCTTTGGCAGCTATTATTCTATAAATTAATATTGTAGAGGAGCAAAAATTTAATCGTATATCATCCCACTCCCACATAACGCCTTTCTCGCGCTATTAATCGTAAATTAGATCGCTGTATAAGCATTACATAAGACCGTCTTGAAAGCACACAGCTTGCTTCATATTCTGCTCTTATGGCAAAGCAAAAGCAGTGCTTTTATAGGAGTAAAAGATAGAGAGGCTGTAGGGTAGACAGAGATGCAACAAATACACGCGACTCGAAAGGCCATCACCAGCGCTCTAAATCCACTGGTGCCAAGGTTGATGCTTTATCGTACTTATCTACACCCACCAACGGAAGCTATAAACCCATTCACAGCTCAAGAACTAAGTGAGGCTGCTGAGAAAATCAAACCTGGAAGAGTCCCTGGACCGGATGGAATCGTACCAGAAGTAATCAAAGCAGTAGTTAAAATAGACCAAGACGCTACCTTGAATATGTTGAACCACCTACTCAAGAAACAGAAGTTCCCAACCATATGGAAGATCGCAAGATTGGTCCTCATCCCAAAACCGGGGAAAACAGAGATATCCCCAAATGCATTCAGACCACTATGTCTTGTAGACGCGGAGGGAAAGATGTACGAATATCTGATAAAGAATAGACTAGAAGAAGAAATAGAGCGAGGAAGAAAGCTGTCGGAGTGCCAGTACGGTTTTCGAAGAAAAAGATCTACCATACAAGCAGTAAGAAGGGTCATCGAACTTGCAAAAGAAGCCAGAGAAGCTACCCCCAAAAGGAAGTGGTGTGCTCTGATCACACTAGACGTACGAAATGCATTTAATACGGCATCGTGGGAAATTATAATAAAAAACTTAACAAAAATGAATATATCGAACTATGTCATCAATATAGCGAAGGATTATCTCAAAGAAAGGAAAATAATTACAAATAAAGGGAATCAAATACAGGTTACGGCCGGCATACCTCAGGGATCGGTACTTGGGCCGACACTGTGGAATGTGTTCTATGACCCAGTACTTAGACTGGAACAAGAAGAGGATGTACATGCCATTGGTTTCGCAGATGACCTGGCGTTGATAGTAGTAGCAAACACCAAGGAGAGTTTCATACACAAAATAAACGAGGCCCTAGGGACAATTGACCATTGGATGGATGAAAACTTCCTAAGGCTAGCACCTGAAAAAACCGAAGCTGTAATCCTATCAGGCAAAAAAGATCGAAATGATATAGAATTCTACATCAAAGATACAAAAATCACGCCAGCGAGATCACTGAAGTACCTGGGAATAATAATAGACAGTAAACTATCGTTCGTCAAACATATCTCAGAAGCTGTAAAGAAAGCAGAAACAAGAGCTGCCACACTCGCCCGTATTCTCCCTAATATAGGGGGTCCGAGCTGGGGAAAAAGAATGCTCTTGAATGGAGTTGTGCAGTCGATTATTTTATACGGGGCACCACTATGGCACGATATAATAAAAAGGAAGAAATACCGAGAACTCCTGGAACGACCTCAGCGAAAAATGATGCTAAGGACAGCAAGGGGATATCGAACAATCTCTACAGGGGCGTTACAAGTAGTCACGGGAACGATTCCAATGGATCTTCTCATAGACGAAAGGAAACACCTAGAGGAAACAGGACACGGACACAGAGCTGAAGTGAGACAAGAAGCCAGACAAAGGACCTACGATGCGTGGCAGGAAATGTGGAATCAAACTACGGAGAAAGGGCAGTGGACGAAAAAGCTGATTCCAAATAGCAAGGAATGGCTAAACTGCAAGCATAAGAACTGGGACTATTACCTAACACAATTCCTGACGGGTCATGGGTACTTTAGAACATACTCTAAGAAGATCGGAAAAACGCAAGGAGAAAACTGCCCTTATTGCGGAGAAGTTGACACGCCAGAACACACAGTATGCGGGTGTCCAAGATGGCATAGAGAAAGACATGAGCTGACGATAGAAATGGGAGCACACCTAAACGGACAAAACACAATACAATACATGCTACAAACAAAGAACAACTGGGAGAAAGGACATAAACTTGTGAAAATAATAATGGGCAAGAAGGAGAGAGAGGAAAGGGAAAGACCAGGCCTCTAAGTAATATATTTACCAATCCCTATCTCGATGAGATACCGGTCACGGTGGTGCCGAGATATAGAGGATAGGAGAGAGAAGGTGATTTTTAGTGGGTATACCGTGCAGGGGAGTCCCACACTATCGGTCGAGGGAAGAACTAGGCGACCGATGTCCATAAAGGATTTTCCACTTGAAAAAAAAAACGTACTTATCAGAAATATTAAACTCGTTATGAATTTAAAAGTAAGTTGTTCCTATATTTTTTACAACATAATTAGGATCATCTAAAAGGGTGTAACGTAATGTAAATAATAAGAAATATATATATATTCCCTTATCAAGTTGAAATCGAAATACAACCAAAAATTTGATTTTGACCGACTGAAAAATGAACTACTATGGTTATATTCTTCTTCAGAGTTTGCAGGACTAAATGCTTACAAAATCATTCGATTTTGCAGGAATAAGGTGAGTTGAAGTGTTTCCTGAACTGATAACGTCAAAGAAACTATACTAATTTTAACTATTCCTTCTGCATAACGATCTTTTACTGGATTAAAAAGAATTCGTAAGTATTTACGAAACGCACAGGGACAGAAACGGTTAAGCGAATTAACAATAATCTCTCTGGAGAGCTACCATTTGCAGCATCTAAAATGAAAAACTAATTTTTATGATGATATTTTAAAATTTTTTTAAGAAAAGTGCTCCGTATTGATCTAATTTATAAATAATTTCGTTGTTCTTCGGCCACGATGTTTTACCGACTCCTAATCGGGAGGTTTGTGACAAAACGTGAAATTTATGTACGTGACTGCTTCGAAAGGTAATTTTTTGATTTAAATACAATTTTTGCCTACCCTGTTTTAAATGGCATTGGACGCCACTGCACATAAATTATATCCCACAGAAATTTCACGTTACCCTATGTAGTCGACTAATTTTTATAGATCCTTAAATCTTTCAAGTGACTTTTTATCTAAATACTTTCTTTCCACTTAGAAGCGCTCAAGAATATTCAGGTAATTTTAAATTTCCGGACTTTAAAGCAGCCCTTATTACTCCACGCTCCGATACTGCTGCTGTTGCATAGAATAATCTGCACCTCTCGAGATCTATTTACCGTCTTTTGTAGGGTTTACTCTAGCTCCTTTAAAAAGACATCCTGTCGGCAATTTCCGTAATTTTAAACTTTAAACAGTATCTGACGGCAAGATATTTTCGCACATTTAAAATGATAATAGCTCTTTAAGTTTTAAGCCACTTGGTACTGCGTCCATGGAAATACGAAAGCTGTTCTGAAAAATTTTACAAACGACAAAGTATTTAAAGAAAATAACTTTTTTGCTGCTCAAAATATTCTTGCTTTGCAGTAATACACATATTTATTCTTTAAAACCACTTGTCAAAACTATTCTGTACTCACAACACCTAACCCGAGTCGTTCTTCTGCAATGATTATGTAAATAGAAAATATTGTTTGTTTACGGAGAGGTCAACTCATGACTATAGTGTAATTTGTGTGTAATTTTTTAATTAAAAAATACAATTTACATAATTTCTGCAGATGTAGGTAAAGTCAGGATTTGTTAGAAAAATAAGCAGTCATCGTAAATGAATCAACGGTCAGCACGCAGACCATAGAATAGGTTTGTTAACCCGCAGATTACACAACCCCACAAAAAAAAATGGTACTCCTATCGAGATAACTATATCCCTATGTAATGTTCGACGCTGAATCCGATTCCGAGGTCAAAAACAATCGTACACCCCCAAAATCAACCCCTAGCGCTAAGAAACACCTCAGCAGGGTAAAAATGACTTAACGCTCCACGAATAGTCTTAAATCTCAATAAATCGAAGTAAATATAGACATTCAAGTATATAACGCATAAATACAGGGTTAACACTACTTTCCATTGAAAATCACCCCCATGAGTGGGTGAAAACTACCCCTAGTACAACAGGAAACTTAAAAAAATGCAGTGATTGCCAAAAAAGCTTACGATGTTCAGTTTCTTTGCAAGGAGTGAGTAACTGCATTAGTTCCGATGCGATGCTCAAAATCTATCCCCACAGAGGGGCGGAAACTACCCATAGATTAAAATTGCACGAAAAATCGGGCAAAAAAGTTTGTCATCGTGATTTCTATTTTAATCGATGCTAAAATTGGCTAAAGATATGCAGCACTGCAGTTTGGAGGTGAATACTTACACATTGCACCAAAGTCATTCAGTGACATCCCCGTGAGAGGGTGAAAATTACTCCTCAGATAATTATATAATAAATTCAAAAAATACTTGCAGTACCTTTTAGAAAAGCTCAAGACATCTGCATTTTTTTATTTAAGAAGAATCTTTGACAACGTACTTGAAAAGTACCCATATTATGAAGTAGCAAAAATTTACCCGTAGTCTTAATTCAATTAAATTTATTCTTTTTTTTTGTAATGCCTTTTGGATTTGTTTTCGAATGATCTTCTGACCGACTGCCGTTTATGCTTTTCAGACGTCTCTCTTTTTAAGGACCAACAGCAACTGTAATTTAAATTTAAGGATGGTTTCCGCCACTTTATGGGGGTAGTTTTTGAGCATCGCATCGAGACTAATTCAGTTACATACGGTTTCTAAAATAACTGAGCATCGTAAGCTTTTTTTGCAATCACTGTAGTTTTTCTAAATTTCCCGTTGTGTGAGGGGTAGTTTTCACTCACTCATGGGGGTGATTTTCAATGGAAAGTGGTGCTAACTCTGTTTATAATGAATTCTACTATTCGTGGAGCGTTAAGTCATTTTTACCCTGTTTAGGGAGTGTTTTTAGCGCTAGGGGTTGATTTTGGGAGTGTATGATTTTTTTTGACCTCGGATTCCGATTCAGCGTCGAAAATTACATAGGGATATAGTTGTCTCGATAGGAGTACCAATTTTTTTTTGTGGGACTGTGTTATTCAATTGTCCTTGTAGTCATTGTTAAACAGTCTTTTTAATATTCTGAGCGTACTTTTAGGGGGAGATGTAGTTTTCCTCAAAAAGATACAAACGTGCTTACGCAGCTCTTCATCGGCAGAACAAATTACAAATTACAGGTCTTTGGAACGTGTTCGGTGGGTACTGGACGTTCCGACCTAGTTAGGACCTAAAAAGTACGTTCACAAAACGTACTGTGTTATTAGGGTATGCCGAGCCATCATGCACGCATGGCTACTACACGACATCTTTGTCTGTTTGAATGCAAATAGTCAAGATATTGTGGAGGTTGGCGAATGCAGTGGATCATGAAAATTTGCAAACATATTGGGAGATAATGAGGGTGATAGCTGTTAAAAATTTAAACGCTTCAATATCAACTGTAATGTTTTTATCCACAGAAGCTTTTAATATTTGGCAAAATCAAGAAAATAGATGAACACTCACACGAATTTACAGAACACCAGCCCTAGCTTTTATTTACACGTAATGTGATGTGACGAATTGCACGAATTTGTAATAACTTTTTTTGTTAATAAAAACCAAAATAAATGGATAAAACCCATCGCCATAAATATTTAATTTATGTAGAAAACAGAAAAAAAAATCAGGTTTGTATGGATTATATGCATATTTCTCCATTAGTTTTACACTAGAATGCGAGAAACATTGTTCAGTGTAAGGCAATGTGTAAACTATCGCAAGAAAAAATACGAGTATTTTCTCGAAGAACGTTGTAATGTCATACTTTCTAGAGCAGTGATCATACATGGATGAAATTTTCTAAAAATCGCGTTTTTAATAGTTTTTGCAAGTGTGAGGAAATTTTATTTCCTCACAGTGCAGAAATGAATTTTTCCTAACAGTTAAGTTTCGTTGCCTAGCAACGACTAGATGTATTGCAATATTGACTTTTTTACAAGAAATCTTGTCAGAAATATCAAAATTTTTGAACGGTCGACGAAAAAATGTATTTTTGAAAAAATGTGACATTGTATTCCAAAAAAATATTTTGGAAAAACCTCTGTAAATCCATTACCTCTAAGGGCGGAACCTTCAACTTAAGAAAAATCTAGCCCAACTAGAACCCTTTATCAAGAAAAAAATTTCGTATTAGTTCTTATCCCACTATGTACCTATGTTTATTTAATAAAACTCAAAACGGCTGTGTTTGAACAGTACATAGTTTCCTAAGAATTAGATAATAAAGTACACAATATTTGCCTAATTTCACGTCCTAAACTGTAAAGTAATCCAAAACTTTTGGCTGTCATTACTTGCGGCAGCCGTAAGTAGCATTAATGGCAACAGTTGTGGTAACTCGATTAGTAAGTTAGATTAACTTGCAACATTTACGTAGTAAGCAGCTTTGTGTTAAAGTATCTTTAGACTTGCATAAAATAGACGGATACAAAAGTGCTTTATCATCAGTGTAAAGTTTTTATGTTTTCCACTTACCAAAAATTTTCAAAATTTTTTTACACGGAATTTCGATACCAAGTGAATAAGGACTATGCGAGTATTTTTTTTTGCCTCAATCGTTTATGGTAGTGATTTTAAACACACAAATCTAATTTTAAAGAAAATTACTAATATATTTTAACTAAAAAAAAAATTGTACTTCTCGGTAAAATTTAATACAATTTAAAAAGCAGCCACTTGCCCTTAGTGCTAAGTGACGCCAGGAAATAAGCAAAAGTAAGTGTCAATCTTAAGTGTGAAGCTTGAGCTAACTTGAACTGATTTGTTATGCAACACAAAAAACATCCACATTTCCTAGCGTCACAATCTATCCGATTTATTTTTCCTCTTCGCAACACATCAACCAATCAGACGAGGAATTTGACTTCGAAAATAAAGGTGTTGGCTGCTTCTTTTCAGTCAAAATGTTCCATTTCCACAAATTATTGTGATAACGAAATTGATAACACTGACAACTTGTTTATTTTTACCGTAGCTAAGTGACTTTTTTATTTCAAAACACACTTATAAAATAATTAACTGATTATTGTCAAATTACATTGTAACATTGCCAGGTGTTGTCAAATTTATATCTAGAGGTTACCTAATTTTAGTAATAATTTTCCCGAAAGTGCAAAAAATAATATATAATACCGCGGGGGTAAAACGACTTAATCACTTGAGTGACTGTGGCCGTCGGGCAGAGCCCTCGGGCAACAAACTCCTCCCGCGGTATTGAATGGGACACGTTAGTTCCATGATATACCAGGCGCGGCCCGTCCATAAGGTCATTTGATCAATGACCCACCTAAAATTTTTAATGATCTACCTAATGATTTATTTTTTAATTTTTTAAAACCAAAATAGAATCTTTTGTTTAAAAAAAGTGCAAGTTCCAGGCGAAAACTCCCCAAAAATGAATTAAGACAAGCTATCTTCGAAAGATTATCCAAGCTTGCTCCGGGCTGGGTCGCATTTTAAATTGACCGCAAAGGTTTATATGGACGATATAAATTCATTAAAACTAAGAGAGAAACAGACATGCGCGCTTTAGGAAGTTAAACGAGACACAATTGGTCGACGACCTACCAATAATATCGGGCCACCCCCCCTACGGAAATACACTGAAACCGCCCCGTAAAATATATTCTTTCAAAACATTTGGTTCGGACAAAGGAAAACTAATTAGGTACCTACCTAATAGGCGCATTGTATTTGCATTATATTAATGTATTATTAATTAGCGGTTAAACATAAAAAATTATAAATACGATCTCTGTCACGCCAGTGCTAGACATCAAATATAACGGCATCGGACCGGTTTTCTTACATTACCAGCGTAGTCCAGAGGTAGAATCTCAGCGAGTTGATCAAGAGGTCGTGGGTTCGAGGATGTGTTTGGGTACACTTTTTTTAAATTTTTGTTATTTAAAAAATTAGATCGGCTCTAAAAGGTGTATTGGCAACAAGTTAGCACTTGTTCCTCGATAAAATATTTTTAAAATTGTTGGAAATATCATATCAACTACACCTGGCAGCCTGCACGTGCGTAGACAAAGATCGTATTAACATATCTAGTCGCCAGTACTGTATTTATTAAAGAAAACGGAGTTACGGCAGCGCTCCTGATTTTATTTTACGAATAATCATACTTTTAGCTCAGAATTTAGACCATTTATTCTGGGCTTTTAGTACAGGGCGCGACCTCTATTGAGGAGATGCTAAACGTATCAAAACGGGAAGCCGCTAACAATCTACTAATCTAGAGTACTAAAACACATAGAAAAAAGCCATAAGCATCTAGAGTAGCAATGTTCAGCATACCGCAGTATCTATTTTATGATTTTTGCGGTGTTTATTTGTAGGTAAATAATTCTTTGGCACATTATTAAAAAACCATCCTTAATTAAAAAGTCTATTTTGCTTGTTGCGTTGATATCACTAGTTGCCCACAAAATTTTGACCCACCTGTAAAAAAACTCACGGGAAACGCCTGTGATATAACATACATATAATATACTATTATTCACATAATAAAAACGTATTCAATAAAATGAATATTGTTGGTAATAAAATCAAGTTTTTTCTTTGGTGCATAGACACCAATCACGTGAAAAAATATAAAAATTTCGAGGGGTAATTTTTTCGCAAATACAATACTTTCTCTAGCAAGGCGAGTAAAAAAAAAGTAATATCTGAAGTTATATACTCTTATATTAGCTAATTTTTAAAAAATATAGTAGCAGTAGTTAAAGCAGCAATCTTCTCCACCTACGACAGCACCTATTTAGTATCGTCCACAAATAAAATAACAAGGTATATTTCTAGCAGCTCATGTGAGACACATTTCGTATTTTTTGTACAACATAGCCCAAAGCTGAGACGAATTACAACGTTACGTAAGCAGCGTCATAAATTTCCAGCATAACTTGGATAGAATAGGAATGAAAAAGCAAATCTTCCCTATTTTTCAGTGTTATCTCTCTTGGTCAATTTTATCTCCCTTGACCTCAGCACACTTATTTCAACGTTTAATAAACAGGACGGTCCCATTCAATTAATTGCACGAGGGTTTTGTCTCAAAACATTTATTTTCTTATTCAGAAAAAACTGACGGCTAATTTTCTACCCTAACTTTCGAAGATATAATGAAGACCGTAGTGAAAATGCGGCAAATATTTTAATGAAAAATAAATAAAATATAAATATACTGCAGTGGATCTTCGTGTTCATTTTAGAACATACAATAGGGAATGTGCATTTAATCCAAATACACCTGAAATGATTTTCTTTATATTCCCTGTACAGTAGGGAGGGCCGAAAATGATAAAACAAAATTATTTTAGATTCTCTACTTGTAATAGTAAAAAAAAGTTGTTACATGGTAAGTTAGAATTTATAAAACAAAATTAGGGCATTTCATAACCATAAGCCCACAATCTAAAAAAACACATATGTGTATTGGGGTGTCCGTTATTTCCCAAGTTGATTTTTTTTCTTGCGACGCCCCCTAAATTTTTAGTTTATCGTCTAAAAAAAAATGTCAGACCAAAATAAACCCTTAATATTCAGAATAAACCTTGCCCTTAAGACGATACATTTCCCATTTAAATTACATGGGATTTTGCCACTTTTTACAATTAATTTTTTTTTTCTCGGACAAGATCACTTATAGCAATGGGACATACATACTCTTATAGGAAATTGAACGCTCTACAAAAAAGGTCCCTTATAATTTTTGGATTAATTCACTCCTTCAAAAGATATTCAAGGTGAAATTTGAACTCTATGTAAATTTTCAGATTTTTTTACATTTACGGCAAAGTGATTATAATTTTGATAAAAGTTATTAGGTTATTTCTCAAAATAGATAATTCTGATGGTATTAGGGTAAAAAAATTTTAAACATGGAAAATAATATACCGCATAACAGGTAGCTGGTTCTAGTTTGAATCATTTTTGAGACCATTCATTTATAACACGCAGTCAACTAATGTTTATTGAATTTCATAAATTTTTGTATACTTTCATGAAATTTCCCTTCAATACAGTAAGTGACTCAAAATTACAGTACAAGCATTCCCGCCAACACACGGATTTTCTATTCACGCAAGCGCGCTAAGTCGCATTTAGTACCTTGAATAACTTTTGAAGGAGTGAATTAATCGAAAAATTATAAGAGACCTTTTTTGTACAGCGTTCAATTTGCTATAAGAATATGTATGTCTCATTGCTATAAGTCGTCCTGTCCGAGAAAAAAAAATTAATTGTAAAAAGTGGCAAAATCCCATGTAATTTAAATGGGAAATGTATCGTCTTAAGGGCACGGTTTATTCTGAATATTAAGGGCTTATTTTGGTCTGACATTTTTTTTAGACGATAAACTAAAAATTTAGGGGGCGTCGCAAGAAAAAAAATCAACTTGGGAAATAACGGACACCCTAATGTGTATGTTCTTAATATTTGATTTTTGGTTATATAATAACCAAAAGTACTCTTGCAGTAAAAGTGAAATTACCCCAGCAAAAATTAAACAACTTTTTTGATTAGACTTTAAAACGTTCACGGTGAGCAGCCCTTGTTTTGCATTTTAACCGTGTACACAAAGTCAATAAACATATTTAAAAGGTAAAAGCGTTTCCACATTTGCATATTAACTGAATTATGGAAATGTAATTAGAGGCCGAAAGCCGGATAGGAAACGAGCGTGTACGATCAACACTATATGGCTTCAGGTTTACACAAATCACCCAAGTTAGAACTTCCCGTTTCAGATTATATACTGCTGTATGAATAAAATTGGTATTTATTGGGCTGTAGTTATTCTATGCTTGAGTTTTGATCTTATTTTATCTGGGGTCACGGTAGCACACTCTGTTGTCAAAGCAACATAGCGTACTTTTGACCTCCTCGTAGTTTCGAACAAAAGAAACGGTTCATCTTTCAGTTCATATTCTGATCGGTTCTTGTTTCTAATATAAATTGACCTGCAAATGACTAATTTTGACCCTCATTAACTAATCAACTGACTGATCGACTGACTAACTAACTGAACACTGACTGGGTGACTGATTGATCAAAACTGAAATCATCAAAATTCTAGAGAACTTGCATTAGTTCCTAAGAAAATTAAAGGAAGGGATTTGCAAATTCTATCAATTTTTTTTTTGCAAGAAGTCAGCATAAGAAATAATGCCCAAGAAAATGTTAGTGGCAAAGTTGACGCGAAAGATAGTGAGTTGTGCTCTTGCATTAAAGTACGGGGAGTCCAAGATCTAATGGACAGCCCCCCGCCTGATAGAATAGTAAGTTTCACCCTTCTTGGGAATCATCGGACTAATGTAACCATTAAGGCAGCTTCCCCCATAGCAAACTCGCATATTCAGTCAATCCTTGTGACCAAAGGCGGTGCAGTATACGTGCGAGCGCCATCTATAGGAAGCCACTGTAATGCAATAACAAATCTCACTAAAGTAAAGCTGCTACCGTTATATAGGCAGCCAGTAAAATAATAACGTAGAGGAAGCATGACATAGCATGTCTTTAGTGAGATCTATTCTTGCATTACAGTGGCTTCCTATAGATGTTAATTACCATATAAGGGTAATATATCAAACCCAAGCAAACCCAAACAAATAGATTTTCATTTTTGTTTCAACAAACGTGAAATTCCCTTCTAGAATTACATGATTCGTCTAAAATAGCTAGTAGCAACTTGATGTAATTTTATTCGGTTTCACTAAAGGCCAGAAATGGTTTAGGTTTACATTTAATGTCTAAAGTTTCCAGCCTTTTAGTGAAACACTAATTTAATACACTATCTAGCTGCATTTCTCGAACTGTCTAGACATTTCATAAAATGGAATTCGAATTTCCTGTTTATTGCGAATTTCTTAGATCGTATTGTTATTCTATTGTGTTATATAATATTCTATTTTCTTAATTCTCCCCTATATCTACTTAGACAATTAACTTAACATGTCGGAGATTACTTAACAATATAATTTTGCTCCAACCAATTTGGAAACTTAAGTACTTACCTCAAAAGATCTTCCTTAAAATGTTTCTAAATTATCTTTATTTTAAGGTAAAGTAGGTAAATTCCGGATGAGTACATTCACAAGGAAGTAAAGCTTTTTAAGCACTTTTAAATCCTACAAATTTAAAGCAGCACTCGATGTTTCGCGTTTCAATAGTTCTTTTCATTTTCTGCTGGTCGGGATGTTCCTGCTGCCCGTTTAAAGCTAAAAGAGAGCTTCATTCAAAATTTGCTTTGTTAAAGAATAGAAAAGAGACATCTTTTTCTCTTTTTCTTGGTTAAATATTAACTTCATGTATTTCAATATTTCTAATTAGTGATTGGGAAATTTGAATTACAGATAATAGATAAGCTGATTTTTATAAATAATTGGTATTATTTATATATTAATGAATGAATATATTAATTCAGATTATAATCGAAAACTCCGATTCTGGGTCATTGGAAAACCAGATAATTCTTCAGCCAGCACTTATTACAATGTAAAGGGTCTTAACAAGTACTTGCATTTTGAATTTAAGAAAAAATCACAGTATTTAAATAATATTCTTGAAAATGTGTATTAAGTTTTCAAGTGTAAATGTTCACATTAAACGTGAAATAATATGTCAGTTAAATGGCCACCGCTGCTCCGTTGGCAGGTGTGTACTCGTTCGACGAAATTTCGGAACACAGGTGGCTGGATTTCACGAATGTTACGTCGATTTCTTTCTTGAATCATCTCGGGGTAGTTTACATAGACCTTAATTTAAAAAAAAACAGAGAAAGAAGTCCAGAGTGATTAAATCGCAACTTCTCGGAGGACAGTTTTGGTCTCCATAACGAGAGATGCCGTGACCTGGAAACTTCGTTTTGGAATAACGTCATTGTTTCGCGTGCTGGTGTGGCAGGTCGCGCCATTCTGTTAAAACCACTTTTCACTGACATCAATTCCATCCAGTTCCCGCCAAAAAAAAGTTTGTTAACATGCCACGGTACCGACCGTCATTGACAGTCTCGGAGGCACCTTCTTTATTTTGAAAAAACGATCCGGGTCCGATGGTCCGTCCTGCCCGTATGGCACACCAAACTGTCGCTTTATTAGGATGCACCGGAAGTTCTTCCATGACATGTGACTGCTTTGCTGTTCCGATCCGACAGTTATGTTTGCTGCACGGGATTTAAAGGACTGGAGATTGGGAGCGGAAGGTAAAACATCTGCAGGCAATTTAACAATTAAATTAACAAAAGAAAAGTAATCACTAAACAATGTACGAATAAGCTGCTAAGCGATTCGCTCTTCGCAGTAGCTGAAACTTAAATTATGAATAACATATACCGATACAAATAGTGAGTGGTGAGGACACATTGGTTATTCTGATCGGATCTAAGCGGATTTGTTGTAACCTTCCTACAGTTTTCTTATATGGCAATGTGTTTATTACCAGTGGTGTGCAGTGGCTAAGCAAAAGGTTTTTTACGGGCCATATCTAGCTTATTATCACGAAGCGCCATTTGTGACTATTTTCTCCCCATCTGAATTCATACCAGGATTTACCAGTTTCAATATATGCAGTGAATTTCGTAACATCCTGTAGAAAAATTGGCTTTCGATAAACATAATTTCGGAGATCCAGCATAAGCAGCTTCGTTATCGCATTCTCCCGGCCTTTATTTAAAAATACACATAAATCCAAAGTGCATAAACATACGGAAAAGAGTAAAACGTTTTCAAATTTGCATATTAACAGTATAACAGTATTAGGCAAACGAAATTAGCGCCTGCAAACCAAATAGAATGTACAATCCGCGGTAGAGGTTTTATTTTTTACAGAAATTACACAAATGGACTTTTATAACATCGTAAAAAAGAGAGAATAATACGAGTATATAATTAATTTAATTTTCTTTTTGCTAATTTTATATTTTTTGTTTATTAGCTTTATAGAATGACATATTATATTTGTAATTTTTTAAAAAATAAGTTATATATACATATATGTTTTTATTTTGATTTTTCAAAAGATTAATTATATTGTCTTGTAGTGCTTTTGCATACAGACATAAAATTTAAAATTTTAATATTGTTCTAAAAATGCTCCGTAATTGTAGGTTTTCCGAACTAAAATAAGACAATTTTGAAAAAAGCGTACTATGATAGGCGAAACGTCAATCACATTCATTTCACACAAACCTAGACGCAAGAATTAAAAGAAAAAATATAGCTTATGGTTTAAGAAAAGAAGAAATATATATGTATATATATATATATATATATATATATATATATATATATATATATATATATATATATATATATATATATATATATATATACAGCGTGTCTTCGGAAGTTCTTACCAAATTGAAAAAATTTTTATTATTGATTTTACGAAAAGTTTATAAAAAGTTCTGCATCGTGAGAAAATAGCATTTCCATTCAAAAGTTTGATCTAGTACATACAGGGTGGCTCAAAAATGTAAAAGTCCTAATACACGTGAAGCTGAAAAGACATAAAATCGTTATTTAAAGGTATACTGACATTGCAAATGTGCTAGAATTAACTTTTTTGTGTTAGTAAATTAGGTTTGGAACATACAGGAGGTCCCAAAAATAAAATTAACTTTTTTTTATTGCCTTTCCAAAAAATGTAAACCTTCATAAAAAGTTCTACCTTGTAAAAAAAGAGCATGGTTATTTATAAACTTGATGTAGGACAATACAGGGTGGCTTAAACAGCTGAAAATCACAATTTAAATTTAAATTATTTTGCCACCTGTATGTCCTATATAAAATTTTTGAATAACCATGATCTTTTTCACAATGTAGAACTTTTTATGAAGATACACGTTTTTTGTAAAGGCAATAAAAAAAATTAATTTTATTTTTGGGACCTCCTGTATGTTCCAAACCTAATTTACTAACATAAAAAAGTTAATTCCAGCACATTAGCAGTGTTAGTGTACCTTTAAATAACGATTTTATGTCTTTTTAGCTTCACGTGTATTAGGACTTTTACATTTTTGAGCCACCCTGTATGTACTATACTCGATTTGAAATTGGTTGATAGTAATAAATCATTTTTAGCAGCCGATTCCATAGGCGCACCTACCTGACGTGCCGGTTTGAACCCTATTTACTTATCCGAATAATTTAGTAATCATTATTGTCATAACAGGTAAAAATAATTATGCCGAGAATTCCGGGAACAATTAATACACAATGTTACTTTTCAGGTAGTTACGAAAAATTAGGTACCTCTACTTATTGGTATAAAACTGTGAGTCATTTTAAGAGCGAACAAACCTAATGCGAGTATTCTAGGACACACATTTGGGTAATTTTTGAAAATGGAGAGTCTTTCAGGATTTATTCCAGTTAAGCGAGCTGCGAAATCAGCGCTAAGCATTAGTGAAAAGATTATTGTGCTTAATGTATTTAATGCACTTAGATATCAAAAAAGTGCAATAAGTATCGATTCTGCAGTGGAACTTTGTTCAAAGATGACAGGTATTGGAAAAGCAACCATCTACAGGCTGATGCGGGAAGAAAAGACAGGAACCGTGACGCCACCAAAACCATCTCCAGGAAGGCGAACAATACCGATCGATGAGGACGAAAAGGCCATCATAAGACGAAAGGTGCATTCATTCTATTTCAATAAGGAGATCCCTACTTTGGATAGAGTTTTAGGGGCAGTAAAAGAAGACTTTCCTGCAATCAAGAGAGATAAACTATGGAAAGTTCTAAGAGAAATGAATTTTAGATGGGAAAAACATAGTCGGAAGTCTCATTTGCTCGAAAAAGATGAAATAGTATGTTGGAGACGTAATTATTTGAGAAAAATAAGAAAATTTCGCAATGAAAACAAAACAATTTTCTATTTGGACGAAACATGGCTGAACGAAGGCTACACAGTTGGAAAAATATGGACAGACAAAAATGTGACTTCTCACCGGCAAGCATTTTTAGACGGTCTATCAACAGGAATAAATCCGCCCTCTGGAAAAGGAAAACGATTAATTATAACTCACATCGGTAGCTCCAATGGATTTTTAGAAGGTGGACTATTATCATTCCAATCAGTTCGTACAGGCGATTACCACGAGGATATGAATGCTGATGTTTTTGAGGAGTATTTCGAACAAATGATAGAGCTGATTCCACCTGGCTCCGTCATTGTGTTAGATAACGCTCCGTATCACTCCAGAAGATTGGAGAAGATGCCTACAACTGCTTGGCGAAAAGCAAAAATTATCGAGTGGCTTGTGGAGAAACAAATACAATTTGAGGACAATATGGTTAAAAAGGAGTTGCTATCAATTGTAAACACCCATAAACATCGGTTTCAAAAATATGTTGTTGACGAAATGGCCAAAAAACAAAATATAATAGTGCTTCGGCTCCCCCCCTACCATTGCGAATTAAATCCGATCGAACTGGTATGGGCTCATGTGAAAGGTTATGTGGCTAGAAAAAATACCACTTATAAAATGAGTGATGTTCAAAAACTCTTTGAAGAAGCGCTTCAAGAAGTCAACGCGGGGAAGTGGCAAAGATGTATAGAGCATGTACTAAAGGAGGAGGAAAAAATGTGGCAATTGGATAGTTTACTGGAGAAAACGGTCGAACCACTTATTATCAATTTAGGGGAAGAAGACAGTCCCTCAGATATTTCATTTTCTGATGATGATTAATTTAAAGCGAAGAACTGTAATGACTTACTATAAATTTTATAGAATTTCAAATAGAAACATTTTTCCAAATTTACTTGTTTATTAGTTGCTTTATTGTTATTAGTATTATATTTATTCAAATACAAGGGTAACAAATTATGCCACACATCCGAATGTTCACTAAATTATATAATTATTGTGTTTAATATAAACTTAAACCCACCCGAAAGCACGTGCATGAGTGCAAAACATCACAGGTAGAATACTACCGCTTATTGTTCGAGCCTCGGGTTAAGCTTTGTATTCGACGCCCTTATCAGATCTATAGGAATGGAAAGTTTAATAAATGCAAAAGGGTCTAGACTTTCAATGTATATACTATTTAAAACTTGGCAATTTAGGTGGACCACTCTGTGTACGTGTTTGACGGATTTTAATGATTTATTACTATCAACCAATTTCAAATCGAGTATAGATCAAATTTTTGAATGGAAATGCTGTTTTCTCACGATGCAGAACTTTTTATAAAGAGGCACTTTTTTCGTAAAATCAATAATAAAAATTTTTTCCATTCGGTAAGAACTTCCGAAGACACGCTGTATATATATATATATATATATATATATATATATATATATATATATATATATATATATATATATATATAGATAAAAAGGTAAAATTTTATCGGGATTTGCGGTCTGTGGATAATGAAACTACTTTTTTCTTAAATACCCAATATTTCGCCAATGTTTATTGGCTTCTTCAGGGGCAAACTACAAAAATGTAAAAACAACAGACAATAAAATGAACAAATACATGTTGCAAAAATTACTTACAGAACTAGAGTCAATCCTTAAAAAATAAAACTGCCATTATCACGTCATAAATGATCAAAGTCAAACGGCATTACACACAACTATTTTTACAAACTTACAGAAAACACTGAAAGACGAGTACAGACAAAGATATATATTTTATTATTTACTACCTGTTTCAATTCCATCTTATCTTTTTCACAGCAGAACAAAAAACATAAAACTGCTGCTATATTGATACACCGAGTGTTTTATTTTTAGTTGCTAATGTTTAAAATATTGCAGTAAATATTGCTTAACTGACTGGTGTCAGACTTGTAATTAATAGAATTTTTGTTTTTGTTTATGTGATACATTTCAAGGAATAAACGGCCGTTTATTCCTTGAAATGTTATTTAAAAAAATGGTAAATACAAAAGTTGTAGGGTACAACGTAAAGTTGTTTATGAAATAGTTTATATATATATATATATATATATATATATATATATATATATATATATATATATATATATATATATATATATATGAGGGTATTACGGATACGAAGGAGAAAATACAACTTCCTGTATGGTTTCATGTTTGACCTAGCATCCTCCGTTGTATTATTAAAGTAGAAGCTAGAAATAGCTTAAAACTATTAAAAATAAAAAATGACCCGGTAAAAAAGAAAAAGTTCAAGAAAGTAATCCGAAGTAAGCACGGTAAAATGGCGCATCCAATTAGCTAAACATCAACTTTTATAATATAGTTGAAGGCAAGTGAAGCACTCCAGGGACAAACTACTGCTCGCAAAGGCAATCTTGGGGTAAAAATATCTCGAGATGTAGGTTGAAAATAGGGAAAATAAGGAAAGCTCGTATTCTTTAAGTAAGTTTCGGCCTGTAGTATCCACTAATATATAGGAAATGATATGAGAACAGCAAAAGTACAACAAGAATGGTCAGATGCGAATAAGACGTCGCATCGGCATTTCACCCCCTGCCTTTAATTGTTTTAGTTATCAGATATTAATGATTAAATTTGCGTGTAATCACTGGCCAAATGTCCTCTTTTAAATAAAAAATAATTCATCAAAATCGGTACATCCACACCGAAGTTATGCATGAATTACGGTATGTATACAGGGTGTTATGAAATTCCCTGCATATATTGAAACCGGTAAATCCTGGTATGAATTCGGATGGGGAAAAATATAAATGGCTCTTAAGCTAGATATCGCCCCTCAAAACAAGGTTTTTAACCACTATGCACCACCACAGTGGTTCCGACTATACCGGGTATTACAAAAAGATGTTAAGAAATCTTAAGGGTAAGTTCTACATCTAAAAATAGGTTTATATAGACATCAAGCGCTTCTTTTTCGAAATAGAGGGTGTGCAATATTTTCTTTTTTAAATGTTTTCTTTTAATTTTTCGAAAATAAGATATTGACATGAATTTTGGTACACGCCAGTATGTAATCCGAGGGTACATTTACGTGTTGTAAAAACTTATTATTCTAATGTCCTTACATCAGTGCGTGCGTACTGCTAAGTCTTTATTTGCTCCAATTATTGGTTTTCTCCTATTGGAGTGGCGTACAACGTTATGGCTGCCACCATTAATGCCCGTACTATTACTGTACTTATTGTGTACAGTACCAGTGGAAAGAGTCTCAGGCCGCAAGGTCGTTTCCGTCCTTGCTATCTGAACGGCGCGATTCACTTGGTTCAAGGTGATTTGGCTTTACGCACTATTGCTTGACGCCGATTGTTTCAATGTTTTGATTGTATGGTGCAGCTTGTTACCAACAGGGGGCATAGTTGACGTTGTCGTTTTAATGATAGGATTTGTTTGTTTTAGTACTAAAATCAAGTCTTCTTGACTAGCGAGTCTCTTTTCCATGTGAAAAATACTCTGACCTAGCAGTCTTGCTTCATTCTGAAGTGCAGTATTTGTCATTTTGAACCTTATACACTCAAGGTTATTACAAGCAGTATGGACGACGTCCAATGTATCGTGAAATGTATTTTCATCGACTGTATCGCCAGTTCCGTGGTTTAAACACAACACTGTGAAAAAATCAGTTAACACTACATTAGAGCTAAATGAATCCGCGAACTTTTTGTACACTAGCGCTTGGATGATATCCTTTTTGTTGATTTTATTCAGCTCGGCTAACAGTAATTCCGCACTTGCCGCCATCTTGAACATAAATTTTTAAATATTTGGGACATACTTTAAGACAAACTTCTGATATTAAACATTAGAAATGGTATACAAAGTAATTTAATAGCCGCCAAGCATAAAGGGAAATTTCGTTTATAGGTTCGTTTATCGCGAACTTGATGCTTAATTTGAAAGCAGTAATAAAATTTATCTATACATAATGAACTTTTTATGTTGATACGAAGAGTGAAGAACATGTATGAGCACTATGAAACTATAATGTTTTGCCTGAAACTATAATGTTTTGCCACAAGATGTACCAATAAAATTAGGATAATGTTAGATATTATCGCGATAAGAAACAAGAAAGGGATTATAATTCTGTAATTTGATTAGAAGGTAGTAAGATTTCGACATCACAGACCCAGTCCTCAGAAGAAAACTCCTTTTTCTCGCTCATAGCCGCGGTATTGGGGACTTGGTATTGGTTTCTTTTCTACCGATATTTCCACGGATTTTCCTTTGAAGAACTAGCCGCTATAATTTCCCCCTTGAGTGTTCCTAACAGAACAACAAGAGGCGTGTTACGCAGGCGCGACCCGTGAAATTTTAAAGTTTTATTTCTCTGTTGCTACTTATGGGACCCATGCCAAGTTCAGGTCTTTTAATAGTGAACCTACCAGGAATGTTTTTGGTAAAGAAAAAAATATTGTGTAATTTGTGAAAAAAAGTTGAATTTTTTAATTGACCCACCTGAGAAAAAAATTAGCAAGCTTAGGTATTTTATTTATCATTTTTTGTAAACAAATATTACATCATTTTGTCGACGGTTCTTAAATTTTAAGAGAAAAAATTATATCGTTATAGTCATATGGTCGATACAGAGCATCAGAGAGGTAAGGTGGTGGTCCATAACAAACTTTTTTTGGGTGGCACTTTTATACAGTTCAAACAAAGTACAAAAAATCTTGATTTGGCTTTGGACAAAACCCTTTTATTTACGGAACATATTGATAGCAGCAAAATGTGCATTTATTAAGATAAAACTTATATACAGGTATAACTATATTGGTAAAACTTAAATTAACTGAATCTTTAATATTGTCGCTCTTTGATTATTATTGGGACTTTGTTTATCAGTCCTGTCTTAATAAACATTACCAGCACCGCCTTCAAGTAATTTAAAATATATGCATGAGATGCCTGTGTACCGGCAAGAGACCATATTACTCCTTTCTTCCTGCAATTTGGTTGGCTTAAAATGGAGGTAAAAATGAAAATTCATTACGCCTATCTTATTCATAAAATCCTTCAACATGGAAATCCGTTGTATTTAAGAGAAAAGATTGGTCTGGGTGTGGAGGTGTCGGATCGCTCGAGGAGAAATCCTGATCTGCTGCATGTGCCGTTTCACTCCTCTTCTGCATTTAAGGGTTCTTTTAGCTTTTATACTCCCTTCACTTATAATGGTTTGCCATACTTCATCAAGGCGATTCAAAGTGTGGCTAATTTCAAAAGGAAAATCAAAATATGTTTTAAAGATAATAATCAACCAGTGTAGCGCTTCCCCCGTCACTGGCATATTTGTATTACAATGGGTAAGTGATATCTGCTTGTACTTTTTCTTCAGTATATTTCTGTTTTTGTAATTTAGCATAATTTGTAATAATTATTTAGCTAAATGTATTAATGTCAGGTTGGGCCTAAGCAGCCTTTGGCTGAGTCCAGCCTTAATAAAGACATATTTGATTTGATTTTTATTCAATCTCAATTCATACCAGGATTTACCGGTATCAAGATATTCAGTTGATTTCATAACACCCTGTATATAAACATGAGCAAACCCGAGTCGTGCATCTGTGATGTATGTAAATGTAATGTAAAATATTTGTTGTTTGTTATACAGTGTAATTTGTGTGTAATGCTTAAAACCTTTAATCAAGTGATTAGCGTGCGTGCTGTCACTCTTGATAAAATGGACAAGTGCAAACTCAAGCAGATGGCGCTGTAATAGCGTGTTCCTAGCTGTTACTTTATTCATTGAAGCTTAAAGTGGATTGATTTTCGTTGTCAAACCAGCTCTCATAATTATATGAGGGGATGGATGCAACAACACCTTAACTCGAGTTACGTTGTTTTTGCTGAAGCTTACATATTCATATTCCTTAACCTTCAATTTATATATGTACGAAGTCTCCGAAGTTTATATTGATTTTATGTATTGAATTACATAGTCGTAAGTCGGGCGCCCGAGCACGAAGCGCGGACACCTTCCAAAGAGATATCGGCTTTCGGCACGCGCGGTACTCGCATCAAAACACTGCATTCGCGAACGCCTACGATCGGTCTGCTTTACTAATATTTTGTTTGATGCTTGGTTGCGTGCATCTTTGTTAAAAAATTGGGATAAAGCGCTAGATGGAAGCTGTCACAAAACTCCCTGACTAAAGAAATCTAAGTTTGGTGTTCAGGAATATGTGAAATTAGAGTACACGCAAAATAATAAGATTTTAATTTAATTTATAAACATTATCGTTCAGATTCATTAGGCTTTTGTCCTGTCATTGTTAATAAGTTATTATTAAAAACTTATAAATTATTCCGATATTTCAGCGATTTTCTTGGTTTCCAAATGAATTTCATCTTATAACGAGTTGTTTTAGTGAATTTAGTTCTATTATTGTCGAACGTACGTCTTAAGGGGTTATATACAGTTAGGAGGCCGAAAAAAGGGATTTTTCAAGAATTGTTCCTGAGAAGACGGTTAAAGTCAGTAATCTAAAAATTTGTACACTTATTATGGTAACGTTTAACTGTATTTTAAGATTTTTGTATTTGTAAAAATAATAATTTGGAAAGCTGCTATAGCTGATCTCCAGGAGGTCCTCTCAAAAAAGGCATCTTGCGGTGACCACGATATCTCTGGACTGGATAATTTAAAATGAAAAAACCAAACGGATTTCGTTAAAGTAATGTATAATCCTCTAATTAATCGAAGGAATAAGCAAAATAAAATGTTTTGACAAAATGGCGGCTTCTCAAAAAAAAAACGCTTTTTGACCAAAATTTTGACCTTAAATGTTTATACAAAAACAAATATTTATCGGTGAGATAAAACCTTCGATTAATTACTAACAAATATACTTAAGAAGCTTCTTGTAAAATTTGAGACTGATCGGTTCAGCCGTTTCCGAGAAATCTTGGTCACCGACTTTAAAAACACAGTTTTGAGAAAAACGCGTTTAAAGTTTCAAAAGCACTTTACATAGCGTACAATCGCTCTGACACGTCTTTACAAATATGCGTGTAACTTCGGAAATAATCGCCGGATTGCCTTGAAATGTTCTGTGTGTGTACTGGAATATATGTACAAATGTACATTACGAAAATGAAATTAAAAAAAATCGATTTTTTGAAAATTCTAACTGTATGTAACCCCTTCAAATTGTCCTTTTCTTTATAAATTTGAGAAAAAACTCGCAAACGGATTCATAGTATCAAACTTAGTTGTCTTATTCTTACACGTGTCAGTTTAAAACTTTTGGTTGTCAAATTAGACCGGACTAGCGTTGGAGAATCTGGCTGTATAATTCCAACTTAGAAAGATTCACCTGTTTTGCTCTCTCCTGTCATACCACCTGGTATTTCTCCCTAAAGAAAGAAAGATGTACAAAATATTTTAGAATTTATTACATGTGCCAACAGACGTTATCGTATTTGAACTTCTCACGGTCTCTCAGTCATCAAATGTCATGCGATGAAGAAGCTTAGCTTCCTCGTATCTAAGAATGGTATCTCTAAATCTAAAAACCGTTTATATAAATATTCATCATAAAATACGTCGCTACTATAAAGTAAAATGTCTGTAAAATAAGTACCTAAATAAACGCAAAATATCCATACAACTAAATATAAAACTAAAAAACTTGCTATTTTCTTTCTAACATACCCGTTCTCAGCAGAAACCACTTAACTTTGACTAAGTTAAGTGGTTTTTGCATCCATCGCCTCATATTTTCCACATAGGAAGTTAGTGAACTCAAAGTGCCCTGAAAATCTTATTTTTCATGTGCCCAGAACAGCCGTTGTTGGAAGAAAGAACATACCTAGTGCAAAATTAATCAGAAATTTTCCATAAATAGGTATCGTTGAAGGTTAGTATCGTCAAATTCAAGTAAGCATATTTGGGGTCCGTTTATTTTTATATTGCAATAAATAATAAGTAGTTGTAACAAATTTTTAAAGACGAATAAGCGGCCGTCTATCATACAAGCATCAACTTTTAGTAAGTTATCCGATTTTTCTTGTACTAACTTCGTTTCGGTTATTGTTAGACATTCCTTTTATTCAAATGTAATGTTTTCTATCCACGAATTTTACTAACCTCTGGACAATATGCCACGCTCTTTTCCGCACAGAAGAAGAATTTTACTTCTACTTACCCTTCATAAATAAAAATTCAAAGTTCGGTAAAAATGAAAAAAAAATATTGAGAATTTACAAAATTAACTCACGTAAAGAGTTGAGTTGAATGCGAGAGGCTTGCGCATGCGTGCCAAAAAAAATATGCCCTAGCTCCAATGCCGGAGAGAGGGGGGGTTTAATAAGGGCGCCACTGTTTTTAATGCCGAGTGAAAAACAGAAACCCTCCTAGATAGTGTTGGGATCTCGCTTTCAGCTCACTCACTCACATATAGTTACCATAGTATCCGAAAAAAAAAATTCCAAGAAACTGCTCCGGCTGGTGAGGCAAATAAAACACTACCCTTAAAACAAATTTACAAATATATTACAGAATGGTTAGGGCAAAATTTCTAATTACACAGCAGTGGATACCTTTTGTGAAATTTGATAAAATAACATTATTAGGAATTATTAAGTATTATTAAATAAACTTATTATTATTATTATAATAACCATTCGCAGGTCGTATGACCGGTTTTGCAGTAACTAAATTCAAACCCTGAGGGGGAAATAAAGTCAAAAAGGTAAGGTACTAATCCGCTTTAAATTAATAATGCTAACCATGGTTAGAGCCAAAATCGAATAAAGTTGTTATCGTAAAAGAAAGGTAACACTAATTATAAAATAAAGGAAAAGTTGCCTGAAGGGGTTCATCCCCTGTTGACGGTGTCCTAGGTCCATGCTGAACTGGCCTAGGCAGCTTAGCTGACTCACAGCACGATGAAAGACTGGAGATGTCTCCCAGCCACAAAAGAGATTGTGCTGTCTCCCAGCAAAAAGAGGTTGTGCTGTCTCCCAGCAAAAAGAAAGACTGTGGGTGTCTGTCTCTCAGTAAGCAGAAAGAAGTGCTGTCTCCCAGCAGAAAGACCCTGATAAAACAAAAGGTATGCGTCAAGGCAAGGTAAAATTCAGGTACTATGCAAATATAATTTAGAAGAAATATTAAATTTAAATCACAAAAAAAAACTTTTAGTGGCTGAAGGCCTTATACAATTATTCACTGGTATCAAGAAAATAAAACCGAAGGAAATATTTTGAATTAAATAGACATCAGGTCAAAAAAAAATAAACAGGCAATATCGAAGCCAATTAATTAACAAATCAAAGTTAAGTTAAAATTTACATAAAAGTAGCCATTGTACGCTACTGTACACAGACAAATATTCATTATAAAATAATTATATTTACATAAGTAATGCAGCTACAAAAATCTTAAACAATTAGATCATACACTGGTGACAAAATAACCAAAATTGTTAGGTAATCGCTTAATTACACAAAAGAAAAGTTTAGCCGCAAAATACAATGTGATAAAATTTAGCACGTTAAGTATAATCAAAAGAGAAATTCAGTATTACTATTACTAAACATATACATCCAAATATAGTAAATGTAGCTTAATATTTATGAATATAGAATAACCATACCGTATCTGTAAGCGTAACCCAAGAATGAACAAATACCATAGGCCATAGTGAATAGTTAACGGTACTATATTACACCCACCCTGAAATTTTGTAACCAAATCTAATAATTAAGAATCAGCCCTGTCTATGTTATACCCAATTTTTAATTAAAAACTAATTAGCAGCAGAAAAAGAATAAGTGAAATACGAAAGTCAACACTTCTGACTGTCAGACATTTAAAATATTTACCCAAATTACTATAGTTTTAAATTGCCGGTCTCTAACGCTGTCAGCTGACATTCCAGAACACAAGATCTCAATTTTTAATGACCTGGCTATCGCTTATTAGCATAATTAGTTGATAAAAAGAAACATCATTAGGTTCCAATTCACGGGCATACACCAATGACTGATTCACTATGACTATGAATACGAAATAACAAAATAAAATTTAACCTTGGGTCACCCGGTAGAGTTCTGACCAACATTATCAAAGAATGTAGTAAATCAAGCTAGCATAGCTGACAAAAAAAAATTAGGTATCGATAAGAATTTGACCTACAAACCTGTGAAGGTCACATAAACCCCATTTAATTTTTAATAAAAAAGAACCATCTGTACATAATTTTCCTACCACGAAATGTAGCGATCTACTTGTATTTAGAGAAGTTTTAACTACAGAAAAACTAATTAAAAACGTGGACGTCGTAAAAAAAAATAGAATCAAAAAGGAAATCAACGAAAATTAATTAAAATAGCAGTTTAATCGCGGGATTCTGTATTTTTAAGGGTTTTATAGTGGCAAAAAGGCATACCTGTCGATCTCGGGTCGGGCCTAAGTCCACATGTCCGCTGTCGTCGTAAAAACCGACGAAGAGATGTCGAATTTCTTCTACAAAATCAACTAAAACGGCCTCACTGGACCAACAACGTAACGCCAAAATGGCAAACAACAAAACAACGTAAAAGAAATTAGTTGTACCGCATTCACGGATCCCAATTTTGGGTGTCTTTCTAAAGACTTTAGAATACGATACAGTCGACGACGCGATCAGTTTGTGAAAAGAACCTCTGCTCCGGTGCCACACCCAATTCTTCCTAAAAATTCCAATATCGATTTTCTTGCACAAGTGACGTCACAGGGTTGCTTCGAAGTACCCCTTGGTACCCAATTATGTACAGTTCTGAAAGCTTTGATTCGATGGTATTCCCTTCAACGCATTGTCACGATGTTCTGCCAGTAAAATTAACCCAACCAATGAACACCGGCAATATACCAACAAAACTAACAATTAAATACGTGTTTCCATGTCCATAAACCGACATTCATTAATAGTTCGTACAATTGGCAGTACAAATGCACCCCACCTACGATTTTGGTCAACCTCGAACCGTAATGCATGAATGAGCATTAGAAACCTTTAAAATCAAGGGACCTAGAACTTAGAACGCAGATTCCATCGTTCCTGGCTTCGACTTTTCCAAAAACAGTCACAGAGGGCGGCTCAGGACAGAAAACTAAGGTTTTACCACAGGTTCGACAGACAGTAGTTCCAGCTGATTGAAATATCAAAAATAACGTGATATTTCGTCATGTAAACAAATTCTAATTTATATTAATAGCCAAATATAGTTTTTAGGGCCAAATTCGGACATATTTCCTTAGGGATTAACTATACAGAAAGAGGGAAAACAAGGCTGGATCCAAGACAGACTAGTGACGGAAAATTTGTAAAAATTAAATTCAAGGTTAGGAAAAAAATTTTGACTAAATGGAAAAACAAACCAAAATAAAACGTTCAAGGAATGAGTGAATATATTCAAAAAGGTAGGCCTAAATCCTAAAAATTAACCAATTGTTGCAACTGCTATAATAATAATACTTTAACTTCGTATGACCAAAACAAACCGTAATAAATAATACAAGAAAATAATTTGACACTGAAAGTCACCATGTTCTAGCCATTACAACACTTTTATTTAAATAACATAGTGATGGTTACCTGTAGTGACAATTCAATGATTTATTTGATGTTAACTGGTTGATATACGACACATTATAATGTAAAAAAGCTAAAAGTGTTAATATTTCGAAAACAGTTGTTACAGTTTTATGTAGCAGACATGTTACATAGAAATGTCTAGAGTTGACTGCAAAATCCAAAAATGTACTGGGTATTTCATTTAAAAAATTAAATGTTCGTACACGTAGCACTTTTCTGATCCACCCTGTATAATTTTTTTCTCGAAAAAAATCATTTCAAAAAAGTTAAATTGACGGGTCCGAGCGATTTTAGATAAATTAAGCGATATTCCATTATCGAATTCCATATATGGAATTTGCATATATAAGGGTGATCCGTTTCTTTATCCTAACCCTGTATATTAGGCAACTGCCTAAAGGCAAAAAAATACGAAGATTGTGGTTAAAAACTGGAAGGAAAAATTGATACCAACGAAGAGTTCTAGGTCATTTCACCGAAGATGATGAAAACAGGTAAATACGCAGGTATTTATAGTTTTCTTTCAACAAACTGCACATAGTTAATATTATTTTTTGCATACTTTTTCAATGTTCTCTGTTGGGAACTTGTTGAAGTTCTACTTTTTTTCCACGAAAACTAGCCCCTTTCAGTTGACTCACTTTCCATGTAGAATACATAATTATCAAAATTTTAAAGAAGAATTATAAATCCTAGCTTGTAAATGAAAGACAAAATAACAGCTAGAAACAAGCTACCAGGGCGCGTTTGAGATTGCACTTGTCGTCTCCATAATATCGAGTTTTGCAAGTTTCAAATTTTTTATAAAAATTTGTTGTAAAATTTTTTTTTTGTTAATAGCGACAAAAATAAATAAATAAAAACAACCACCATAACTATTTCATATATGTATATAGAGAATACAAAAAAAATATATTTAATGATGAAAAATATCATGTTGGTGTAGAAGAGTTCTGCATATTAATAAACTAAATGTTCCTACGGTAAAAATTTAAAAAGACCCATAGTATACATGGTAGCGACAAAAACGTCAAATATATCCAAGAATAAAATACCCATGCCATTTCTGTGGCATGGTGCAAGAAGGGCCAATGTCAGTTTTCGTCAAGTTGAGATTATTAAGGAGAAAGAAATTGTTAAAAATATTCAATTGATTAAAAACTACCACAAAAGTTTTGCTTATTTCAAATTTGGGATATAACGCAACTATTATGAGTGTAATAATAGGTTTTAGTGCAATAATCAATCACCAATGTTAACATTGGTAGTTCTTGCACGCAATTTACATTATGAGCATTATTGACATAGGTACTAGTTAGTGTCATTATGTCCTGTTCTGATTAGACTTTGATTCAATTTTGATATTTTGTGTATAGAAACTAGGGGTGACTATAATGTCAATATCGAAAACTTATTTGGGTCAAAATTTAGCATTGGCCCTTCTTGCACCAATACACAGATTTAGCAAGATGCAAAGAAGTTAGTTTAAAGAATTATTTGGAATCATTTTGTTTTTCTCTAAATACGAAATCACAGCTACGCATGAAAAAAAAAATGTTTTTACATTTTTCCTTTGTTACGAAATAATTGTTAGTATAAGTTCATAAAAAGTGATTATCTTTCACACGAGTTAATATTTTAACAATTACTTGACACAGACATTGATATTCTTTGCAGTATAGCTCTATAAATTCAGTTTATCCATTTATCATTTTCCTTCATTATGCCCCAAAACTAACTACGGAACAAAACATAGAAATGGTTTTAATTGTTTGCGACAACTACAAAAGTTATAGGGAAGCCGCTTAGATTTTGCATAAAAGGCATCCCGAAATATCTGTATCTCATCAAACTGTTGGACACATAATGGTAAAATTTAAAAGTAGTGGAAGTGTGTAAAACCGCTTCAATAAAGAAATTAAGTTCAGACCGAAGATGAGGATATTCACCTACAATTTATCCAAGCCGTTCTTGAAAATCCCAAGACTTCGTTGAGAAACTATAGACGCTCTGTTTGTAAATCCACTGCTGGAAGAGTTCCTAAAGCAAATCATTCTTATCCATACAAACCTACCTTTGTCCACACGTTGAAACCTGGAGACTTCGATATTCGCTTTGATTTTTCGGCTTGGTGTCAAGACAAAAAATCATATTTTCTGATGAAGCCTGTTTTACATCAAATGGAATAGTTAGCTTCCAAAATTATCGTTGGTGGAGTACAGCTAATCCGGGATTTGTTATCCAGTGTCGAGATCAGTATTATTTTAAGTGTGGTGCGGTATTTTAGATATATTTTAGAGCTCTTCCAATTAATATAACGGTAACTATTGATTATTAAGTCGATACCCATATTCACACAATCGTGTTACGAAACGTGCTAAAACCGTAATAATAAAGCACAAAATGTACAATATGATACGAGAAATACAAACTCTAGTTCTGATATTATGCCATAATATGGTATACTACCAGGCAGTAAACTAACTGTAAATTTTAGCAGACCCCATTTAAATTTTGTTTGCATTAATTGTGGTGGACGAATAAAATATGGAATATTGATCCTGTTAAAACAACAGGCATGTTTATTATTATTGGATGCAACGTTAATGGAAAAGCTGTTTCTTATTACCATGCAGAGTTTTCGGACTTGTCCCGAAAGATCAGTGACGTGGCTGGAGTTTAGTAAGACTTTGATTTTTATATTAATAGGAAATTTACATCCAAATAAACCTGAAATTTATATTCTTTTTAATCCCATACTATAATTAATTAATTAGACATTTACCACCTGTACTTTATATTCATTAAGATATAGATTTTTCATTCAGATACAAGTTTACAACCAATAGAAATGCAACATCACACCAGTATTCGGTCAATATCAAAAATTGACATGACCATGACAAGAAATTTACAATTAATGAATTTTGACAGTTCATAGTTAGGCCGGGTTTATCCAACTTCTTAATTCTTAATTCCTAACTCATAAGCAAGTTCACAATGTACTATTAAGTGACACTGATTACCCAGTTTCTTAATTCTTTATTCTTTAACCTTAATTTTTAAGAACGACCTTGAAAGTTGCCAATTTTTAACTTTTACGAATTACGAATAAAGAATTAAGGAAATATTAAATGCGCATGCGGCTTGTTCAGCTGTTTTAGACAGATCTTGACAAATGACATTGTTATCCGGATTAATTTGACGTTTGGTGATGGACGACAGTCTTCATGATTTTTGTATTTAATTTTAAAATTGAATTTAACTATTTATAACACAAATAAACAAGTTGTGTTTATATTTCCTATGTCAATTTTGACATGTATTGTCCAACTGTCAAGAGCTGAAAAAAGAAGAATTGGAAAAAGAAGAGATAAAAATTAAGAATAAAGAAACTGGATAAACCTGATCTAATAACTCACTCAAATTTTACGAAATGCTTAAGAATTAAGAATTAAGGACTAAAAATTACGAAGTTGGGTAACCCAGGCCTAACTGTTGACTAAGTAAGTTCGTAATATTTGTGCTTTTTGCAAGTAAAAGTGAAAATGTGCAATAGTGGAAGTAAAATTGAGAATTTAACGTATGTAAAGAACAGAATTTTCAATATGTATATGTTTCATCATCACACAAGATGGTAAGTAGTTTGAATTTGAAAATAACAGGCAGAACTCAAACGAGATGAAAGAACTGCAAGAAATTGCTTTTTGAAACAGCGATGAATGATGAAGGAAACAGCTTGAAAAGAGGTTAGATTTAAGAGCAATGATAACGTTAAGATGGGTAGGTGGTGAAAGAAGAGGAGACAAGATTAAGAATAAAACGTAGGGAAAACAAGCAAAATTGTGGAAATACCTAAAAAGTTGCAGGAAAGAGGGCTACAGTGGTATCTGCATCTAATTGGAAAATGCGCCAGCAGAACGGTAATTGCAATAAAAGCATATGGAAGCACAGATAAAGAAAACCCAAAGCTAAGGTGAGTGCCTGTGGAATCCAAAATGGGCGTTGTAAAGACGATGAAGCAGAAACTGCGACACAATATAAAATTAGAAAAAGACGAAGTCAAAGAAGAAGACAAACACATTGTTACTAGACGACGTCATGAAGGTGTTGCCCAGTTCTTCATTTGTAATAAGGGTGGCCCCCCTATTAATAATAACCCAAAAATAGCAGCCGCTGAAAAACACACATACAGTAACAAACAAACACCGTTTATCATTGAACCTCAAACGTGATTTACCATATTATAATATCCCATAATATCGCGTCCAGCCCGGCAGGCATATGCAAATTTTGAACGCACTCATTTAAATATTGTTTGAATTAATTGATGGCCGATTCAGTAATATAACGGTGTATCCCCGGGTCCGAACATAGGAACAAAATTTTCCACATAATTATGAATAGATATAGATAAATAGACAGATAAATTAGAAGATAAAAGCTTGAATAAAACTAAATCGGTACGCTATTAGTCTGAGACAAATAACTTCAAGTGATAGAAGTGAAAATGATCACTTTTTATTTTTTAAACACCTCATTTTAATACCCAGTTGGTTACGTGATCATTACAACTGGACACTAATCGAACTAAAAATGATCATTTTCAACCTAATGCAACTTAAATGGGGAATTATTATGTAAAATACCCACTATTAGGTAGCTAATCATACTTCTACCATCCAGCTGTGCTCATTAATACTCGTTTTTGTAACATTTACCAGGTTAGTACACTCTTTATTGGAGCAGGAAAAGAGCAGTCTAGATTATTGCTAGGTAGAAGCACAAATGATACAGCTTCTGAGTTGAATAGGACTTGGGAAAGCACCAACAAAATAACCGAATTCTTATGGGTTCAGGAAAAGATTGCTTCACAGTTCAACGCTTGCGACTGTAGATTTGAATAAGAAGAGTACATGAAGATTTTCCAGGATATGTATGCAGAAGAGAGGATACTACTAAAAAGTGGTGAAGGGTGAACACGGCCATTTCTAGTTATGCTGTATCTGCATCAGGTTCAGCTTTGTATTTGCTACTTATTTATTTAACATTGTTATAAATGTCATAACACACGAAGAAAGCCTTTTGTTATAGAAAGTTTGCGGAGAATATTGTATTAGAAGAAAGAAAGGAGACGAGAGAAAAGAAATTAGAATGAAAGAACATGAGAAAGAGAGAGAGAGAGAGAGAGAGAGAGAGACATAATTTATCTCTGCGTTGTAAAATGGGTTTCTGTCGTCATTATCAATTCAAATTCAATAGATCATAGTGTGTGCTGAGTGTACTTTCATTCCATTTTATTCCATATGATAAATAAAGGATAGAAATACAGTGCGCACCAACTTTGCTAATGCAAAACGCTATTATCTTCATGGCGCAAATTCCTAATATTTTAAACAATCGATGGATACTATTATTGAAAATAAGATATCAACATATAAAAACTATATAGCCGATTTAGGACTAACTCTACAATGGCGTTTGCGGAACATATTCTAAGCATCAGTTAGGATAACTTTGTGGACAGTGGAAGGATATCCCTAGAAGATAGAGGCCCAAAAATCAGTAAGAGGAAGATTCAGTACATATCAGCAATACTTTCACAAGCGAAGAAGGTACGATACAAATTTTAACATATTTTCTTTTATTTGTCTTTTTCTAATACACTTTCGCCATTACGGATAGAAGGAACTCTGATTTCTCCGTGATTACCAGGGAGGAAAAGACGAATATTGTTATTGCTAAAATATGCTCTGATGTAAACTGTCCATGAAACTGACCAATAGGGTTAATTCTTGTTCAATTCTTTCTCTGTCATCATTCTCAAATCCAAATAGATAGAATATAGTTCTTCCAATGGAACACGCTATATTGGATTACGTTCTATTGAAAATAAGCCATCGATATTCGATTTTAATTTTTTTTTACAATTTGAGAAATAAAAATATATCCCTTTGTAGTCTTATTTAATTTATTCCTGCACAAATTATTTTTAACATTTTTAATAAACTTACAGACCAGACGTAATTTTAATTAAGCTTTATGGACTTAGAGTTCCCATTGAGAATAAACTATTGCAACATCGATCATGTCAAAACATTTTATGCGCTTAATATAAAAAGTGCATAATGCGTGTAAAACATGGTCGATCGTTAAAAGTTGATTAAAAATATGAGTGTTTACACGACCGTTAAAACACTAATTGGTTCAGGTGGCAATTGGGTATGACAAAATGTTTATTACTGTAGTAAATTGGTCACATTATGCGAGATGATGATATCATAATTTTCTTTTAGTTACATATTTTATTGGGATATTATTTATTCCAAAAATACGAAGTTGGTGGCTCCGCGCTTCAAAAAGGATTATATAATTCTAAAACAATGGACAAGTCCTGGCCGGTAGAGAATAAGTTCTCTGTTTTATTGGGGTTCATCAGGCTACCACAACGTATAATGCAATTTCCTCCATGGGAATTCTGCATTTTATTTTATGAAATAAACAAAATAGCAAAAATGTGTCATCGCATTCTGTTAGGAATTTTATATAAAACAAAAACAGTTCAATAAAGATAAAAGTACCTAAAGCTGCTTATGTGACAAATATGACAATGAGTATCGCACTGAAGAGAAATGTTTCTGCAAGAATATCCAAAGTTCCGTGCAACTTTGCTTGCTTTAGGTCTATTTGTTGGCGGTGCACTATTTACACTATTCACACTCAGGCGTTCGTTAGGGAAGCAAGAAAGGCTGCACGCTGTTAATCTGGACTAGTGCAGCTGCACTGAGTGCAAGAAGTGCGTGCACTTTTTACACCTCCTCTAAAGGAGTTGCAAACATTGTAGCTTAGTGTATATTGTACCTTTATTTTGCGCGAACTAGACAAAGTAAAAAAGGTGGCTAACTTTATATCAATTAGTAGGTTTCTGTTTTTATATTCGATCGTTTACAAGTTTTAAGGTGAGGGTTTGGCTTACCCCTCAAGTTATAATAAATTCGTAAAAACATTAATTTCGGAAGTCTTGCTTTAGGCATAATTGTATGGCTCTGCTATTCGCTCAAAATAACGGGAAATAGTAAATTTTATGTGCTCTGGCATTTTACATGGATCGTCATAATTCAAGAAATTATAACTAGCATGTAATTAAAATCGCCACCATTTACGAAAATAAGATTCGCATTTTATACCATTCCTCATAATTTTAGAAAGTATAATTTACGTTTAATTTTCGTGGTCACAATTTGCGAAAGCAAGATTGACATTTTATTTAACTCTTTACAATTTACGAAAGCACGATTATTATTTTACCGAATATTAAATATTTAATGATAATAAGAACCCTGATAAATAGTTTTAAAAATCTAATAAAAGTACCACAAAGATTGATTATTAAAAGATTAGACCGAAAAAGTACGTTTTTGTTGAGATTATTTTTTTTTATCTTCAGGCAGTCCGCGAAGACCGAAGTCTAAGTACAATATATTATGGGTGTACGAGTTAAGTCCGACTAACACATCCAGAGCTGGAAACATCCGTAGGGATTTCACCAGCCCTTTTTAAACCAAATCTTTATATTTTAATCGTCTTTTGGAAAACTAAATGTTTGATAACCTTCTGATTTAATAAACACTATTACAATCTTTTCTACGATCAGGCACGCAACATTTTCGCGGCATCAGTGTAGGTACACCTCTTCAGACTAAGAGAAAATAACAATCCGTAGCCGTAAGATTCTAAATTAAAAATTGTGCAGACATAATTTAATAGTATTAAATCGTTAAGCACTGCAAAACAGCTTGAAATCCAAATCACTTGCACGCCATGTTAGCAAAGCTTCCACGAAGAGGCATTAATAAACACCCTCTCCATAGTATTTTAATCACTTTACAGTTAAAATGTTTATTATTATTGTTTAACAATAGGGTTGCCGATTATACAGAGTGTAACAAGAATGAGGAAACCTCAAAATATCTTGCAAACCGTTTATCCGATTTTTATGAAATTTTGCACACTTAGGTACGAAATTACGCCCGATCCAATTACGAGTTCCCCATTGTTGTCAAGTTTACCGTTTTCTTGAAATAGACAGCAATTTTTTTTAAACAGAACGCTATATTATATTTTATTCGATTTTCGAATTCATCTCAAAATTCTGAATACTTCTTATTGGGAATATTTTATCATAAAGTTAAAAGTTTTTGACAAAATGGTGGTCAAAAATTCTATTTTATTGTATTTTACCTTAAAATACCTGTACACGGAAGTTTACCTGAAATGTCTAACACTGTCAGTTGTGTTTATTGATAAAAAATGGATCATTTAACAGAAACCCAAATAATTGAAATTTTAGTAATACTGGGTTATGGGGACTGAATGCGAACGCAACAATAAGTTTGTAATATTTTTAATGACAAATATTCTGACAGAAATCCATTAGCTAAATCTACTGTAAGTAAAGTTTTAAAAAAATTTTGTCAAACTGAAAACGTAAAAAAGTGCAACAGATGGTGATAAGGCACTGAATGCGGTACTCAGTTTAGAGGAAAATCCTCATCTTTCTATCAGAATACTGGCAAAAGAACAGAACATACATGTCCGTGGATCGCCATCTGAACCGAAAAGTTTCATCCGTACAACATAAGACTTGTGCAAGAGCTCTCAGAAAATGATTACGACATGTAAATGTTTGAGCTGGTATAATAGGTCGAAGAATAATTGGCTCCTTCTTCATTCAAGAGACATTAAATGGAGAAAGATATTTGGTTCTTCTAAGAAATGAAATTGTACCGGCTCTTGCACAATGATTTCCAAATAATGGTAAGCTAGTGTTGTTAATTTATTTTACTTGTATTGATTATTTGAATATGATTTTTTAGGCAATAATCAAGCACCAAATGATGAAATATGGTTTCAGCAGGATGGTGCCCCACCGCTCTATGCCCATAATGTTCGGCAATATCTCGATTTTTTTTAGAAGATGGATTGGACGTAGGGGTACAATCTACTGGCCAGCTCGGTCTCCGGACTTGACGCCCCTCGACTACTTCTTGTGGGGCTACCTTAAATGTTCTTTTCAAAAGTAAGAGAAATGACCTCGATGATTTACAGTTAAGGATAGAAACAGAATGTAGAGGAATTGAGGAAACTGACATTCTTATAAACGTTTAGCATATCTTTCCGCAGTATTTGGCTTACTGCCAAGAAGTAAATGGACAACATTTTAAACACTTCGTTTAGTTTTCTACATCAACTTCATGGATTTCTGTCAGGATATTTGTCATTAAAAATATTACAAACTTCTTGTTGCGTTCGCAATTTGTCCCCATAACCCAGTATTATTAAAATTTCAATTCTTTGGATTTCTATTAAATAATCCATTTTTAGTAAATAAATGAAACCGGCAATGTCAGACATTTCAGGCAAACTTTCGTGTATAGGTATTTTAAGGTAAAATACAATAAAATAAATATTTTTGACCACTATTTTCTCAAAAACTTTTAACTTTAGGATAAAATGTTCCCAATTAGAAGTATTCAGAATTTTAAGCTGAATTCGAAAATAGAATAAAATATGGAGCGTTCCGTGTAAAAAAAGTTTCTGTCGATTTCAGGAAAACGGTAAACTTGATAACAATGCGGATCTCACTATGAACGGTTTGCAAGATATTTCGAAGATTCCATATTTTTGTTACACACTGTACATAGAAAATATTTAATTTAAAAAAGCGGCGCGACTGGTAAACTTTAGGAAACAAGTTGGTATTTTTAACACGTGCGTGCACGACACGCTATCAGCTGTTTATTATTTGCAGCTTGCCGTGCTGTGTTGCCAAATCATGTACTTTATGGCTCCCTTGTTAAAGAAAACTGTGCAATACGGTATCAATAAATAAAACTGTAATATCACTAGAGTCATGCGCATTTTGCACTTTACTAATTTAGTTGCGACTCCTCTGAATGATAAAATTTGCACGTAATAAAAGCAATACGAAAAATATTTTAAAAATGTATGCACTTTTATCTGTGCACAACAGCTTTTTCTGGCTGCTCAAAAATATAAACGTACAGTATCCAACTAAAAAACAGTTCCAAATAAACGTTAGTTAACTCATTTGATTAATAGTTAATAAACATTCAGAGCAACACAACAGAAAACTTAATTTTCTAAAAAAATAATAATAATCGTTTTCGCTGTCTGCTTTAATTGTCTCGTATTCTGCAGTTTTGAAAACTAACTAACTCGCAGAAATATTAGGCTTATAAGTTTTTTGTCACAACTTATTAGCAATGACGGGGCAGACCTAACTGATTAACTAGAAGACAAATTTAAACCAGTTCTTGGGCTTAAAAGTTTTTAGCAAATCCCCAGATCCTGGTGGATTTTTAATATATTTTTACTCGGCAACGGTGGATTTAACCTGCCAGGTATAAGTAAAACTCATATTTGTCATTGTCAAGTCCTCTTCAGCACTGCAGGCAGGTATTTTTATATAATTTATTTGTGCTCTTTATTTGAATTTCAGTCTTTATAAAGTAAAAAGTGTCCCAATAGGAACCTCGGGATTTACTTTTTAAATGAAACTAGCAATTTTAGAAAAATAACATGCTTGTTTTTTGATCAAACGGTAGAGATATGACACTTATGTTTTAAAAACAAATATTCTTCAAATACATACACCGATATACCAGAGAAATGTACAATGATAAACCTACTTTAACTGAGAGAAACAGATTAAAGAAAATAAAAGATGTAAAGGTTAGAACAGGATACGAAGTAGGAGGAACAAACCACTACCTAGTGATGGCGACCATAAAAGAGAGACGAGGGAATAAAGAGGAAAGAAACAAAGAAGTAGAGAAAATAGAGTATATAAACATAAAGACAAATAGACTACAAGAAGAAGGGGCATATAGCCCGGAGAATAGCTGTTTTAACATTATTTGTTTCATATCATTACAGTCTAAGGTATCGTCAGGTGGTTAGAGAGCCGATTCTCAATTTTTTTTATATTTTTATATATTTACATGTACCCCTGACCAAGTAATTAGACCTCATTCATTGTTGTAAAATTTTACCTTACGGTAAACTCTACTACTCTACGCTGACTGCTTGAAACTGCTCATGGATGGCGCTGCCTGTGTCATACTGCTTTTGCAGTTCGACATGAGTTAGCTTTAAGGATTGCTGTTTCGGAAGGTAGGTATGTTCGTTTATCCTGTACTGACGAGAACTAAAGAGTTCGAAACCGGTATGCAGGTAACGACATCCTAACTAAAGAAAAAGCTTCCTTCTTCCTGGTAGTTTCTTGCAGTCAAACCAAGTATTTTTTGTCTAACAGTGTTAGTAAAAATACGGTAAATTTTGGTATGTAATCCAGCACTCGTAGGGGCATATAGCCCGGAGAATAGCTGTTTTAACATTATTTTTTTCATATCCTTAGAGTATAAGGTATCGTCAGGTGGTTAGAGAGCTGATTCTCAATTTTTTTATATTTTTATATATTTACAAGAAGAAGATATGAGAAAATAACTGAAAGAACAAATACTCTCAACAACCAAACTGAGGATATGGAACTGGACCAAATATGGGAAGTCTTCAAAAATATTACAACAGAAATATCCAAAGAAATATATAGAGTGAAAAAGAATAATAATAAAAGAAGACAAACATGATATAAAAATAGAAATTAAAAAAACAATTATGGAGAGGGTACCTTGGAAATAATAAAGATAATGATGACTACCAAAATATAAGACACAAAGAGATAAAGCCAAGAAATGGAAAGATTTTGGAATGAAAATGTAACAGGACTCGAGAGAAAACGCAAGGATGCTATGTGGGGCACTTAGAGGAATAAGATAAGCCAGGAAAGCGAACCAAACCAAAAATAATGAATAGGTTGAAAGAATGCTACAAAACCCTACTAGAAGAAGAAGAATACTTACAGAGTGCAAGTAGAAAACACAGGAAGAAAATAGAAGGCAAGGTAAAGAAGGAAAAAGGGAAGAAGGCGAAATTGAGAGGGAGGAAGTCATAAAAGCAGTAAGAAAGACCAAAATAGGGAAAACGTCCGGGATGGATAATACTATACCAGAGCTTATGAAATACATGGGAGAGGAAGGAATAAATCTTCTACACAGAATACTAAAATTAGCGTGCGCGAAGAACGATATCCCTTTAGACAGGAAAACAGCATTGATTATTTCCATACACAAGAAGGGAGACTACATTGAATGCAAAAACTACAGAGCCATCTCACTTCTGTGCACGGCGTACAAGATATACGACCAAATAATTGAAAAACGCCTCACAGACTAAATTGAAACTACTCGTACGTTAAGTAACACATAAGCAGCATTTAGAACGGAGAAGTCGTCAAATGAGTTGATATTTGTAATCAGGCAAATTACCGAAAAAATAACGGCAACAAACAAGAGAGTATACGCTTGCGCATTAGATCTAGGAAAAACATTCGATTTCATAAACCGATATGAAATCTGGAAAGTGCTCGAAAGAAGAAATATTAGTGAAAAATTAATAGTAGTAATGAGAACACAGATAATATAGTACAATTTGGTGGAACGAGGTCGAAGAACATCATCACTAGCAAAAGGTTAAGGCAAGGAAGCATACTTAGTCCGCTACTGCTACTGATAATACTAATATTGGGGTTCACATCAAAACAGGTAAATAAGGATGTGAAAGGAGTCCACTTGAGATACAGAAAATTGTAACTGACATATATTAAAGAATTAATATATTCAGACGACTTACCAATATTCGCCGAAAATGAAAGAGAATTAGAAAAACGTATCGAAAACTGGGCAGTAAACAGTTCGGACTAAAGATAAATAGAAATTATGGCTATAGCAAACGAAGTACAGAAGATGGAAATACCGGTGGAAGGAAAGAGTATAAAGGATGTAAAATGTAATATCTTAAAACAAAGGCAGATACACGGGAAAATATTAAAGAGGAAGTATTAAATAGAATAAGCAAGGTTAATGGAATATACGGAGCACTTTATGGATTTCTTTAAAAAGGAAGTTACTAAATAAACAAAGAAGAGGGTATATGGATCAGTCTTGGTACCAACATTAACTTACGGATGTGAATCATGGGTATTAACAGAACAATTAACAACCCAATCAAACAAAATAATAGCATGCGAGATGAAAATATTACGAAAAATATAGGAAGTACCTAGACTCCACAAGGTAAGAAGTGTAACGATCAGAAAAAACTTGAAATTAAAGTGTTATTGATAAAATAGAAACACAACAACTAAGGTGGTTCGAGCACCTGGTGCGCATGGTGAGAATAAAACAGTTAGAGTCGTATGGGAGACAGAGACGGGAGACAGACGAAGAAGCGGAAGTCCAAGAAAGAAGTGGAATTCAATAATGGCCGAAATAGTAAAGGAAAGAGGAATGGCCTGAACGCAAGCGACAAAAGAGGCAAAAAACAGAAAGAGATGGGGAACAATCATCACCTCAACACAGAATATGGTAGACGCGGATCGGGATACTAAGTAGAGTATTCTTCAAATGTCCCCTCGACTGTTTTTACAGGTGATTATTCTCTGCGTATAATTGTTAATAACATTTTGGCACAATGGGTCTGTTTCACTCAGTCGAATTGAAATATTATTTATAAGTAAAACAATAGTGGGTAGGGTGCAGTTTATCAAAATGAAATCAGATATTTTTTAAAACAAGTCTACAGCAATATACTGAACGAGAAAATTTGAAAGGAATTAAAAAAACCCGCCATATTTCACACCAATAAAATAATATATCGATTTACGCTGTTGACATAATATCTGACATATAATACAAAGTCGATATCAGTGATAGTAAGTATAAAGGATTCGATATAAAACTGTTTGATAGCTCTCAATAATGAACTTAAAGTTCCGAGGTAATCTAAGATTTATGTCCGACTCCTTCAATATTATTCATTAGAAAAGGATAGCTTAACACCGTTATCGGCTTTGAATCGAGAAATCCGCTACTAATGCAATCGTGGAACAAACCATTTTTATCAGGTAAGCTGGTGACAGTTGCGAAACAATATAACCTAACAAATCTTTTGAACTCTGCGTTTGTTTCATATTTTCGTTGGTTTTGAATGACAATATATTCGTTTGTAAAACTTTATTCACCATTGGTGATAGCTTATTCAGTGGAAAATGACTTTGAAAAAGCTGATTCTGGCAATTTGCCAAGGTTACTATAGACATGATATATGAATATTTACTTCCAAATGCAGAATATTTTATCGTTGAAATACGGAATTTAAAGTTACAGCGGTATGTACAAAACAGCTATGCTTCTCGCATTGTTCTCTACAATAAGGAATATGCACATTTTTTTTTTATTGCATAAATCGTTTAAGGAGGTCATTACAACCCCAAATCTGCTATTTTGAGGAAAATTACTGTGTTAATTTAGCTAAAAAAAATTTTTACTTTTCGGTATAATTTATTACAATTTCAAAAGGAGCCATTTGCCGGCTCAAAAAAGTTACGTCACAAGGATAAGTGGCAATCTACATGTTAACGTAAAGCTGAACCGAGAGCTGCCTACCTACAAACGTCTAGAAAATCAAGAATTTCTGTGATAGTCCGAAAGCAAGTCAGTATTTTCTCGAATGATTGTACCTCTATCCTCTATCAATTGATTTACCAAACTGATTGTTAATATTGTAAAGTTATATGCTTAGGAATAGAAAAATGTTAGTCGACAAGACCTAAAGTCAAAAAGGTGATTTTTTAAAAATAATTATAGAACATTTTTCTGGGAGAGGAAACACAAGATGATTACCGACTCTCGGACTAAGACAAGAAGACAGCTGAGAGCTACAGTACAGAGTTATATGGAGACCGGCATTAGTTTCCCAGCTGATTTAGTTGTTTATGCTGGTAGCGGTTGTGTTTTTATTACAGTGCTATTTGTGTATAATTCTTTTTATTAAACGTTAAAATGTATTAAAAATATAAACTACTAATATTGTAGTATGCCAATGTGCAAAAGTATCACTGTGTGTGCACTGCAAACCTCCTTTTTCATGTGCCCAAAAAACCGATGTCGAAGAAAGTACCTACTGCAAATTTAATCAAACATTTTACATTAAGAGGTATCTGTAAAGGTTAGTATCGCTAAATTCAAGTAACCATATGTTGCTGTACATTTATTTTTATAGTATAATAAACAATAAGTGTTTTTAACTAAATTGTAAAGGCAAATCCACCAGCACTAACTTCCAGCCAATTTTCCGATTTTCTTTGCACAAATGCCGTTTTGGTCATTTATAACCAGTCTGTTTAATAAAACAAAAGGTTTTCTATCGGCTAAATATTCTAGTCTTTGGGAAAAACTCAAGAAAATGGATTTACACTGAAATTTACATTACACTAGCCGTGACTAGCCATTATAAAACGTTGACGTAATAAAAAAAGTGACGTCACAAACAAAAGAAGTCCGTTTTACGAGATGTTGGATTTTGCAGGAAAATTTGCAAAATAAAACCTTGTTTTTTGTTAATAAAACCCAAAATAAAGAGATAACAGCAACTCCCATAAACATTTAATTTATGTAGAGAATACAAAAAAATATATTTCAGGATTTTTTGGATTACATGCATATTCCCTATTATCTATATTTCCTAGAAATAATTTTTTCACAATAAGCAAATTTATATTGAGCCAGACTTTTGAAATGTCAGCTTGAGCGATGAACGATTCGACAACATTGCAAAAGTCTTACAAATCAAAATGCAGGGAAATGATGACATCACTCGCCTATGTGACAAAACTCGCCAAAGGTTATCTCGATTTTTAGGGCACCCGCTTCCCAAAAAATAAATATTTTTTCATTTTCACGATTAGTTCTAAAGGCGGCCTTCCACCGAGGCAACATTTCGGCAACGTGTCAACAGCAACAGCGTTGAAAGAACAAAATGCATTTACACCAAAGCAACGTGTGGCGTTCCACATGTTGCATGCGACGGATGGCAACATGTATCCGTTGAACGGGCGACGTTCTACACGTTTCTACGCGTTGCCTCGGACCCGATAGTGTTGGGAAACAGTCTCGGTTGAAAGCAACGATGGAGTGGAGCCAAGAAATAATGTGTGATTTCATAGAACAATATAGGGAGCTGGAGGTATTGTGGAATATACGCTTGCCCGAGTACAAAAACAATAAGGCCAAACTGGATGCCCACCAAAAACTAGCCCAAAAATTCACTGGTCAAGAAGCGTAACGTTAGCAGAAGTCTAACTTTAGCTGGTATAGCATCTCGATAGTTTGTATCACATTTCGAAATTACAGGAGAAACTTTTGCCAACTGGTAATTGAAGTCATCGGAACTCATCCGGGAAAAGTTTTTGAACAGTGCTTCGTCGTCGGCTAACAGTTTGCCAAAAAAAGCATTCTGTTCCGTATAATTTCTAATATACAGTTGTCTTGTCCACCATCGATGCCTTCTTTTTTGCGCTTATTAATAAGAATTAAAAACGCTGCAGCAGCTACCGTTTGGTTTGACATCTTGTTGCCGACTACTAAAATATTTGTAGAATCGGTGGAAATGGTTTTGGTTGCGTTCGACGAGATAATTTCGTTGCTTTCAACGGTGTTGTTTGTAAACGTGTTTCCCTGTTGCCTTCCTTCGTTGAAAAGCAACATGTTGTCTGTTGCATGTTGAAAGGTTGCTTTGGTGGAAGGCCGCCTTAAGAGCCAATAATACAAAAGTGTGCAACTGTTCAGATTTACCAACAACTTGAATGTTTTGCTTCAGGTCAATCGCCTGCGAATGTTGGAATAGAATTTGTCTTTGAGGAAGCCCCACAAGAAAAAATCGCTAGGGTTACATCGCATGTCCGTAACAAATCCAAAGTTTCCCTCTCCGTGTGGCACGTGGCGCCATCTTGTTGAAAACCATATTGTTAAAAAGCTTCGGCGGAAAACATAATTTTCAAAATTCTGCACTATTTCTTACTTCTTCTAAGATAAAATTAGTTAATGCTCGGCGATGCGATGGTATGGGGGCCGAGTCTCTAGACGCCACATGCAAAATATAAAATTTCCCTGTTAATTTGTTGAAAAATGTCGCCTAATTTAAATCCCTATTGGGACACCCTTTACATGCTCAAAGATCAACAGTTCCTTTACTGGAAAATGTATAATTACATCAGATTTAAATAGCTGTGGTAGAATGGCAACTAAAAATAAGAGTTAAGCCTAAAGGTTTGCGAAATTATTTTATTAATAGTTATGAAAACATACAGAGCACCTACAAGAAAATTTATACCCTAAATAAAAACTTAATAATCGTTTCCTCTGTCTGTTTTTATTTTCTCTTATTCTGCAGTTTTATTTCAAGCACACGTAATTGAAGGAAAATAAACAGAAGCAGATCCCGAGATGAATACTTAATGTAAATAAAAGAAGATTCTGCTTTATTTAAGTTTGTTTCTTTTGCCTTTGTTTTAAAATAGCATTTATACAGGTAAATACTTTAGTAGATGGTAAAAGGAAATTTTCAAAAAAGACTGGAAATCTAGAAGTGGCATGGTTAGATGCAATAGTGCATCTTTTATAAATTTAAATATTTAAAAGAATATAAAATATTTTTTATCAAGAAGGGTTTTACTTATTACTAGAAGTAACGTATATTATATGTATCCGATGAGTCAACGATTGCGCGGAGCAATTTTATGCCTTGAATATAAGATTTGTCGATAATAAGCTTTTGTGTTAAGGTATGGTTGGAAATTCTACACATTGTAAAAATATTTTGAATTATATTATAGGGTGCTTTCAAAAAGTAGGGTGTCACAGGGTGAGATTTTTTAAACGGGACACCTGTATTTGAATGGATTTTTGAATTCTACGTGTAATTTCATAACTTTTTCACTATGGTTTAATATACGAAAAAGCCATAGTTTTCAAGATAATTCGACTTTTAAAAAAATTTTAGAATTTGCAAGCATTCCTTTGTTACTTAAATTTTGACTGCAAGCGATTCATAATTTGTATCCTGAGAAAATTAAGTCAAAAAAACATATCCACTATTAAATATTTGATATCTTATTTACAGGGTGTTTTATTTATAGGTCCAAAGTTAGAAAACTTCTAATTAAAAAATGTTACTTTTATCACCCAATAATATATCTATAATACTAATATGTAATATAAAAAATGCAAGCATTTTTGGCATTTTTGATTTACATGCTTTTTGGTTGTTTCTGAAAACATTCCTTACACATCTCACTGCCTTCTTATTAAAATTAGCACCAGATCGTTTTGGCATCTAAAGGAAACAAATTACCAAATAAGTTTTTTTTCGAAAAACAGCTTTTTCGTGCTTTACGAAATATTTTGAAAATATCTTCTCGAAAATACATATTTCGAAAGTACATTTTTTCAAAAAAGTCGTAACAGCATTTTTTCGAAAACATAGTTTTTCTAAAATTAAATTATGTACTCTACTAGTTTAGAAAATGTCAATGAAAAAAAATCAGTTTTTAAAAAATCCAGAACTACACTGGCCGACACGATTTCTGTAACACAGTTCAGCCCATTATTTTCACAATTCTAATACCTTTCTAATAATAGAAAAAATATGCATAAAGCCTTAATACGTACCACTTTTCAATGGGCTCATTAGACCCTTTTATTGTGGCAGGTAGTAAATTTTATGAGGGGTCGTTTAAAAGGGGTGCATTGTAAAACAGAAAGATAACCTAAAATGGATTGGTTATAACCTTAAACTTATTCACTTATTCAGTCTTCTTTTGAGTTTGGAATTCAGTGGTCCTGTGTAGCTAAGAAAGTTTTGTCAACGACGAAAATGTCAAGTGAAACGCGCCGCAATTGCAAAATTTCTCCTGACAAGTTTTGTTATATTTGTTATATTATTTCTGGTGAAGTCACAAGCCAGACCATTTTCTAAAAATGTGAAAATAGTCTATTTCATGTATTTTGGTGTTTTAATCGGAGACCAAGACAAGCAGTGGGCTACCCATGTGTGCTGTATCAGCTGTAGCGTGTCATTGGTGCAGTGGATGAAAGGGAAGAGAAAAAGTATGCCTTTTGTAGTTCAAATGGTATGGCGAGAACCCGCCAATCATTTTGACGATGGCTATTTTTGCATGACAAGGCCTGAATGTTATTCCAAAAAAGAAAAGCGCAAGATCGAATATCCGAATTTGCCTTCTGCCATAAGATCTGTTCCTCGCAGTGTGTCAATCTCTAAATATTTATATCCCTTATTCTATCTGTTGGTGGTACATAGTAAAAGAACCGCCTTAGTTTTATTTTTTTATTGAGGATACTTTAACAACTAAACAAGTTCAATGAGGAAGCGAATGAGACAAAGAAACAAAAAGGAAAAAACACCTGAAACTTAAAGAATCAAGACGTCTGTTAATTCTTGTCAGTTTCTGCAAGGTGATTGCTGTTGCATTTTCACAAAAACTATTTTTAACCGTTATTGCAATGTTTCCAAATAAAAATTCTCCAACAATAATACAAATTACACATGTTAGCTGAATACAAACTACAAATTTATAAATGAAAAAATAGCAAGCCAGCCAAACAAACACCATGTTCCTATTTGATATAATGACCAAATAATAAAATTAGTATAGTTATACCTCTGCTTATTAATTAAAAGCTATCCGGAACACGTATCCAGATTAATGTGATGCTGAGCCTGTTAACAGACCCTTCCGAACCCCTTTTGAAGCCTAATAAGGATATAATTTAAAACATTAATATTTTAGTTAAAGCACTTCGGTCAGGTGAAATTAGTTTTCCCAGGAAAAAAAACGTGCAGAGAAAAGCTTAATTTTACTTTTAACAAGCAAAATTAAATTTTAGTTATTTATACACGATGTTACGAAATACACTGCATATAGCATAAGAAATAATGTTGTTGTTACCTTAGTAGTAAAATCTTTTTAAAATAGACTTCTTTTGAAAATGTTTAAGATTAACAAATACCAATATACCAAACAACACTGAGAACACAGTACAACCATTAACTTGATGGAAGACTACAAAATTCTATAATATGAAAATCCCTGTTAACTGGCAACCACCAATCTCCTAGTTTACCGATAACACCAATCGCATTCTTACTTACCTCACTTGACCCGGCATATCAGCAGTCTATGTTCACGGGAATTATATTATTTCAATCCTTTGATTTTCTTATTTAGCCACCAGTATTATGAGGGTAATATAAAAGTACCTGAATGTCTATTAAAACTAAATGCTTAAAAATCATAGAAGAGTAAAAGTCACCCATCTCCTATGACATTCGTCATTCGTACAATAAAAATCATGCAACAGCTAAGCAGAAGAATTACCGGTACATTTCAAATAGTACCTGTAATTGACGAACAATTATCGTTGACTACGTCACAGCCAAATTATTTCCACTGCCTCGATTTGTTCTTCCAGTGGGCAATGTATCTTTATTCAGCAGCAAGTAAAAGAAGAAGGCAATATGACTCGACGGCGATAATAATATTGTCTTTCGTGAAAGTTATGTCGAATAAGCATACATTTTGTTGAGTCATCGGATTTCTCGTAGAGTGGATTGCAATAATATGAACCTACAAATTTGCTATTCGCTCTGTAATGCGAAAATGAACAGCTGGTAATCTGACAGTAAAACAATCTACACAATAGATGTTCTTTCTGATCGAGAAAAACAAAACGATTTGATTCAGTTCATAGCTCTTCAGCTTTAAAAAACAATTCTATCAAAAAAATTAAGTTGGGCTTTCGAAGAGCTAAAAAGCTATATTACAGGGCAAGTCACAAATATTTTACCCCCTAATTACTTCTTGTAAATTCTGTGACGCGAAAGCCAATGTAAATTTTTACCCAAGTGCCGGAGCTAGGTATTGGCAGAGTATGCCTAGAGACGCCGGTGGCAAGGGGCGCCAAAGTACAACTATAGTCCATAAGCTAATTAGGTCTTGTTATAGGGGCGCACAAATCCTGACTTGCCCTCATTTAAACTTAGCCTAGGTACGTCACTGGTTAACCCCTTGCTCAAAGGGCTGTTGCTATCAAATTAAAATACATATAACTTTTGGATGCAGTAAATATTTATCTCTGTAGGGACACCAAATATTCATATGATCTTTGTGTTTTTATTGAAAAAATGCTGAAAAAAGTTGATAGTGTTATTAGCATCAAAATATCGTGCCCTTAAAGACTGAAAGCTAAGGTTTTTATTACTTTAAAATAAAATCTTTGTAAAATTTACTGCCCCTATAAAGAAACAAACTTATACAAGATCTGCAGAATAGCAGGCATTTATGAAAAAAAAACGTTTCACTAACTAATGAAATACTGTGCTTAAAAGATTTATTAAAAAGTACAACTTTATTAGAGTACGCCAATATTTATACCTTAACATTCGTGACAAAGTATAGCTAACACATAATAAACACTTATTAGTTGTCATGCATAAGAGAGAAGGGGTTATTTGTGTCGAGATAATAGTGAGATTTTAAAACTAGAAAATGCAGACACGCTAGCCCATAAATCATAAAAAAATTTAAAAATTTCAGTCTAAGTTTTCAAATTTCAAAATCTCCCTAATAGCTTTCGTCCTTGTGCTCAAAGACGTTTGGTGAACGTCAGAAATTTTTCATTTTCTTTCATTTTTTCCTTTTTCATTTCATTCCTTGAGCACATGCTGTACCATTCCTATTTTTGGCCGACTCCTATACCGTTTTAGTAAATTTCGTAGTCAATATTTTTAATGGATATTTTTTTTACAATAAACGTTAATATTTTCAGAAACTTATTTGCACCTATATATAGTTTTAGAGTCGGTTATATACGAGCTAAAAAAGCAATTAACCTATTTGTTAGTATAATGTACAAAACAGACGAAAAATCTATTATTAAACAAAAATTGAAGGATTTTTGTCGGTCTGTTTCAGACAGAATAAATAATGATTTTCCTATAAACGAGTTCTGTCGATGTTTTAAGTGATTGAAGTGTTTTTAGATATATACGACACAAATTTGAATACAGAAAAATTAGCATTGAAGTATAATAAAAGTGAAAAAATATAAATTGTTTTCATAAGTTATCCAAATGAAGGTTCCCATGCGAAATGTACCTAAGTCACATTTTACCTACTGTGCCATGTGTTTCTTTCCATGTAATTAAAATTGCCGTCCCATCAAAGGCCAATTCAATACTAGAAGTTCATAAATGAACTATTGGGGCCGTATTGTACATCTTGAGACACCTTTCCCTGAAAGACCGTTGTCAAGGTAAGAGCCATGATTTGCTGCAATATAGCAACGTTTTCTGTGTGTGTGTGTGTGTGTGTGTGTGATGGTGTGTATGTGTGTGTGCTAAAAATGTGCAAATTAAAAACAAAATATACCCGAATACGATAAAACACTATTGTGTCAAAACAATTAACCCGTCCATTATATAATAGAGTCCGTAACTGATAAAAAATCTATTAGCAAGCGATAATTGAAGAATTTTTTCGGTCTGTAGCGGACAGAATGAATAATGGATTTTTTTTCACTGAACTGCCGATATTTTAAGGATTCATTTTTATTGTTGCGAAAACAAATTGAAACTTTGCCACAATTTAAATTCGATTTAGTTTAGCAATGCTTTTTTGCAAAATTTTTAATTATGCAGGGTTTGCTTAGAAAAGCTGTCCACAAATGAATTTATGTATTTCGGCGGTGGTAAATTGGGCGCGAATGGTACCTGCTCCATAACATGAACTTGTAAACTGGGCGCATGGATTTTAGGGCCCGTTTAATCCTATAAGTAAATTGGGCGCAAACGTAAATTATTCATAATATACGCCCAGCGGTAATTGACACTCGGAACGAAAGGACAAAAAATTCCTGTGACGCCGTTGTTAACTTTTAAAAATTCGGAATGCTAAAAAACTATAGGCGTACGCGTACTACATAGTTTTTTAGTATTCCGAATTTTTAAAAATTCCCTACGGCATCATAGTGATTTATTTTTTATTCCTTTCGAGTGTCAATTACCGCTGGGCAGACTTATATTAGATATGAGGTGTGCGTTATTCCAGTATTAAAAAAAAATTGTGCACTTTACTTTATGTATGTTAAAAAAGGCACATAATAAACATTATAAATACGAAGTACATTTTAGGTAATGCAGTCTATTTATTTCCCCTACCTTGTATTTAGTAACAATATTATCAAGCGATGCTAACTTAGCTTTTACATTTTTGTCTTTAAATCTAGCAGTTGCATTTAAACTTTGTATTTTGACATAAATTGAAGCATATGCTTCAATTTGACATTCTTTCAATTTTTCAAGGAAGACATAATATATAGAGGGATGCGTTGCATAAAAAGAGGAATTACATTTTGCATGAAACGACTTGCAACAATTTGTCGTTCTTGTAACCGAAGCATTTTCTTCCGCCCACACAGCTGGAGGAAATGTTGCGTTATATGTCTGTAACAAATAATCACAATATTTAACCAAAAGTTCATGGTGTGGTTTGTATGACATCAAATCGAACACAAAACAGTCTTCTACTTCATTTGGATTCAAATAAGTCAACTCCAAAGTGTTTTAAGCTAGATGTCGATTTCAGTTTTTGATTCATAAGCAGAACTCAAGCCGATTTACTTCATCTTTCTATACCATGCTTGGTGTAGGTAAAATCGGCAACCACTAATTTCAACATCAGGCCAAACATAGAGTAATGCTACATGGATGGTCCTTTCAAAATCAATAAAAACTTGTCTTCGATAGACATATGTAAGACGATACTTTTCATAAATTTAACATTTTAGTAAAGAAAAACACGTTTTATAACATTCACTAATCTTACTCGGTAACAAAAAAAAAAATATAGATCATAGTGGCCATTTTGGAGTCCACGAGTAAAAAATTGAGAGAATAACTTTGTACAAAAAGAAAATGTTCCGTCCATATGCAGTATATTTATTGATTTTGGTTAAAATACTTATATTGAATTGATATAGCCTTTACTTGATGAAGATCCATTATTGAAATATGTAAAAATAACAACAAAATTGTTTCAATCTTCACTAAATTTGTATTCATAAACATGACAATTGTTTCGACACACAGTGTATTCATCGGATGGTTGGTATAAACTCCTACACCATTATATCAACCATCCGACGAAGACACCGTGTGTCGAAACAATTGTCATGTTTATGAATAAAAATTTAGTGGCGATTGAAACCATTTTGTTGTTATTTTCAAATATTTTAAAATACTTATGTTCGTTTCACATATAAACACAATCGTATTATTTTCTGTTATTAATAAAGAAAAAATTTTCACCTTTATTTGTTAATAGCGTTCCATTATATGCGCTGAGAGCTCCGTGCACTTCTTCTATATTTTTGGGGAGCGGGCCTGGTACTATCTTGCGGCGACAGTTATAAATATTCCTTCTAATGTTACTGACATCAATGGTTGTGAGAGATGGTGGCAAATGTGATGTTAATACCTTACAAATGATTTTTGAAGGCCTTTCAGTTACATCTTCTTCAGCCTTTCTTTTACACGTATTTGAAACAGCTTTACTTACATCATCCTTTCTTGAAATTAGGCTCTCTTTACCAACAGTGTAAAGTTTGGCTTTACAATGCAGCTTTTTTGGCTACATCTCCACGATGTCTCACCACTTTTTAACACTTTGTCTTTTGAAGACGTAAAATTTTCGTATAAAATCAAATCTTTCGCACGTTTACTTTTGATCACTGACACAGACTACAAAAGCAGAAATAAACTAAACTACAAAGCAAATTGACCTGAGCAAGTAAAGTGATTTAAATTTCGGAGTATTTAGGTATATATAAGTAGTCATTTTTAAGTAATTGTCTCATACAGGCAGGTGCTTAAAGAAAGGCTTGCGCCCAATTTACATGTTATGATCACAGGCCCTTTTAGAAATACAGGTAGCGGGACTATTTTTGCGCCCAATTTACTACCGTCCATTTATTTTAAATTAAAAATGAAGGGGTCCCATTAGGCACTTCGGGATTTTAATGTATCGCCTTTTTTCAATAACTAACAAACTTAGAAATTTTATATTTTGCATATGTCATCTAGAGATCCGGCAATTTAATTATGGATCGTTTTGCGACGGAAGAACGCGTTGGAATTGTTCAAAGTTACTTATTAGGATTATTCCCATTCTTGTGGAAAAACAGTCCGTAAAATTCGTTTAATTCTTGAGCGTAATCATGTGGGAAGTGACAACGCAACTCGCAAACTTATTCGAAAATTTTAGGTTTCCGGAGCGGTTGTTGATTTTAAGGTGCCAGTGCGTCCATGTAGTGTTCGATCCCATGAAAATATCCCTAGAGCACGTGAACATGTTGCCGAGAACCCAGAAGTTTGTCAATTTAGATTGCATCCTGTACGGTACTCCTGGCATTATCCAAGACATTAGCGATATACCGTATGTTTCGGCCATCGTCGTATAGAGCTACGGCACGGGCAACATCTTCTGAATGCATGTCTAGGCAATATTTCAAGCTTGACACTGGGTGTTCATGAAATAAAACCCTTGTTGCTAGGCAACTTATCATATTATCTGGGCGCCGATATGTCTTAAAATAAATTTTATCCCATGGATATGGTAAAATTACAAGAGTTTCCTTAAAAAATGGTCTCAAAAAGAACAGACATCGGTATGAATAAAAAAACAAAATATTGAGCAAAGATGCGACTCAGATATGAAATACACTGGAACATAATCGCATCGCCTACTTTCTCCACAAGGAGTTTAGAACTTAGGGAAAAAAAGTATCATTTGTTTTCCACGATATAATATCATATAATATGTCAAAATTTTTCTTAAATCGAAAAACAGGTGATAATCCTGATGAGTACATCTACCTTCCGAAAGGTCCAAGGCCCAGGTATGCCTGATGGAGGGTAAGGGCCCAGAAATCGCGATAGTAGGAAGGCACTCAGACCAGAATCAAAAATTAGTCCTTATTTTTCATTTTGCGGTTTTCTTGTTCTGCACTGGCGAAGAAGTTAATCTTTGCATTTACATTTAATATGTTACCTATAGACCGAAAAACTTTCCCATATAATTATATATATATATATATATATATATATATATATATATATATATATATATATATATATATATATATATGTATATATATATATATATATATATATATATATATATATATATATATATATATATATATATATATATATATATATGTATATATATATATATATATATATATATATATATATATATATATATATATATATATATATATATATATATATATATACAGGGTGGTTCATATTTGAATGCTGATCCTTAAGGGTGATAATCCCTGGATGATTTTAAGAAAAATTCTTTATATGAACATAGGTCCGCAACAGCTTTATTTCTGAGATACAGGGTGTTGAAATTTAAGAAAAAAATCTGTTTTTCTTCAATATCTCTAAAACCGCTTTGTATTTTTGTTTTAAATTTTGGTAGGTGCAAAGTACGCTTAAAAATACATTTTCTTCAGGATAAAGGTTTTTTTAATTTTCATCAGTGGCGTCCCTGTTAACATGCCCTGCAATATTTTTAATCAAAAAAATGATACGCCACTGTTTTTTTTTAAATAAATGTTATTTTTATAATTGCCTTCTATCTTCTCATAAAAATGGTCTCTTGACTTTTTTTTATCCGGCGTACGGTTTTCGAAATAAAGTTCATTCATTTGCTTGTCCCTATGTGATTTTATCTAGTAGTCTCAATTTCACAATTTGTTGTAACCTAAGCATCTAGGCTAGATTTTTATATTTTATAGTAACTATTATTTAGTTCTAGTAATTAAAGCCGTTAAAGACTGGGATTATTTTGTAGGCTAGAAACATCTAGTATGCTAACAACACATTTCGTTGTTTTATATAGTTAATATAATTTTGGTATATTTTGTCCAAAATGGTTAAGTTTTTACAAATAAAAAATGTATTTTTATGCGTGCTTATTATTAGAACTAAATAATAGTTAGTTACTATAAAATATAAAAATCTAGCCTAGATGCTTTGGTTACCACAAATTGCGAAATTGAGACTACAAGAAAAAAATCACATAGGGACAAGCAAATGAATGAACTTTATTTCGAAAACCGTACGCCGGATAAAAAAAAAGTCAAGAGACCATTTTTATGAGAAGATAGAAGGCAATTATAAAAATAACATTTATTTTTAAGAAAAACAGTGGCGTATCATTTTTTTGATTAAAAATATTGCAGGGCATGTTAACAGGGACGCCACTGATGAAAATTAAAAAAACCTTTATCCTGAAGAAAATGTATTTTTAAGCGTACTTTGCACCTACCAAAATTTAAAACAAAAATACAAAGCGGTTTTAGAGATATTGAAGAAAAACAGATTTTTTTCTTAAATTTCAACACCCTGTATCTCAGAAATAAAGCTGTTGCGGACCTATGTTCATATAAAGAATTTTTCTTAAAATCATCCAAGGATTATCATCCTTAAGGATCAGCATTCAATTATGAAACACCCTGTATATATATATATATATATATATATATATATATATATATATATATATATATATATATATACATATATATATATATATATATATATATATATATATATATGTATAATTACAAAACCGCGCCAATTTATGGTCCCTAAAACAAAACGTATTTCGTACCTATGACTATGCAAAATAACCTGCCATCTATCAATCTGAACTAGACTGAAGAGAAATATTGCCCGTAGGTATCAGCTGACTGCGGGGATATTACGTGGTTGATTGTGGTCATCGTGGTCGGCATCGCAGGATTAATCTCTGCGTGTCCATAGGATTCAAAACCACAAACCGGGCCTCTCATAATAGTTTATCTACGGCATGACACAGGCGACTTGTACCGAAGATTTTTAATTACTACGAGTGTTATGAACAATCTCAAAAAGTACATTGCTATTTACGCGTGACAGTTACTGATTAAGAACAAATTTTATTCGCAAACCTGATGATAGTTCTACTATGTAATTTAAGAAAAATTAAACTAATTTAATACAACAATTGTACAACAAAAGGTTGATGCAAAAATAGCTCAGTTTTGTGATAATTACCGTTTAACGAGAAGTTGTCAAATCTCAGCTGGTCAACTAGCAGGTTCAAATTTAAAACCAGATTAACCTTAGTGAATTAGGTAGGTAAGTGGGTTTGGTTCTTTATCTCTTCGAGAAACAGCTGACTACTTCATACAATACATACTTTATGACATCGTCATGTAACTCTTAGCTGCATGGCTATTGACAAAAGATGACGATAAATATAGATAACTTGTAATTACCGCTGCACCTCTAATAATTCTCCACAATCGGCAATCAGCTGATGCACGTAAAATAAACATTTTTCTCCAGTTGCCCTGTTAAGCTTAATAAATGGCAGTTTGTTTCAACTAATGAGTGTAACGTTCGTAAACATGTTGTAACTAATGAATGCCGTTCTGTTATTATGTGTACTTTTGTTACAACTAAAATATCCATGCAATGAATAGCAATTGATTGCTTGCTACTACGGGGGTGAATCAAATATAAACAAAATTTACTATATTGACTTGAGAAATTACTGCATTGTAGATGAAAGGAGATTAAGTTGAGAATATACAGGGCGTCTCCAGATTGAGTAACCTATACCACAAATGAACCTAACATTACTTTTACCTGAGAGGAATCTACTATAAAAGTTTACTTAGAATTATTCAAAAACCAAAATTTTAATTAAAGTTCATTTGCACTGCTAGTTTTTAAACCGTAGTAAAATGCCGCTCTCTGTCGGTTTATTTATTCTTTTAGTGAATAATCGTATATATTATAGTATATTAACCTCTAAATCAGGAATTTCGACAGACGACTGGACCTCCTGTTCACTCGTGGTGCTAGCGACTGACGAGATCACTTTAACAGGGATCTGAGTAAATATATTTGAGTCTCACCTTCCTTATCTATATCCTCTGATACCCAATATAGGTTACCGCAATTTCATCGTCCACTAAAAGATCCTGTGTTTATTTTTTTAATTACCCACGTAATCATTGAAATCAAATTTATATCATGTGCGCTCATTAACTTAAATAACATACAATTGTTATTAAATTATGTACCCCACAAAATGTCCGACATAATACTTAAGGTCAAACAAGTCCCAAAAATCCTTCTATCCCTTGACACCAAACAGTCCTCCGGTCTGAATGGCATACCCGCAATTGTCCTAACAAAATGCGCTCCAGAACTTTCACTCATCCTAACTCATCTTTTCGGGATCTCCTATGACAAGAATATCTTTCCAGATAGCTGGAAGACTCGTGTGCAGCAGAAGACAGGTTTCAAGTTCCTTTTATCCAATTATGGACCTACCCCTCTTCTATTTGTTGTCAGCAAAGTTGTGGAGAAAGTCATCAACTTACATATTCTGAAATATCTAGAAAAACACAAAATCATCCATGACAGCCAAGTGCAGCCTATGACCAAGTATGGCATGCCGCGCTCCTCAACAAACTACCTTCTTACGGTCTTCTCCCAAACTATGCACGTGGATCGGTAGCTTCCTCTCCAATTGACGCATATCTGTCGTGGTGGACGGTCACTCATCTAACTTCCATCTTATCAGTGCTGGCGTACTCCAAGGTTCAGTCTTGATAGCAACCCTATTTCTTCTTCACATTAATGACCTGCTCTTTTGAACTACCAATCCCACAGTTATGCTGACGATAGTACGCTTCACTCAAACATTTATTTTCAACGCCTCGAAAACCCAGTATGGCTCCCTTCACGCAAAAAATCTGGCAAAACTTACCCTCTTTACATGGATGGCCAAGCCCTATAGAACAATGAAACGTTCGATCTTGTTGGCATTGCTTTCGAACATGATCTCAGCTTTGACAAATACATACATCAGTAGCCACATCGGCATCTAAAAAGCTTGGTTTTCTCTTTCGAGTCAGAAAATACTTCTCTCCTTCCAACTTACACACTCTCTATGTTTCCCAAAACAACTTAACCTAGAGTCTGTTAGATGTTCTCACATCTGGAGAGCGGCATCACCCTCGATACTTAACATCCTTGATTCAATCCAAAATAGAGCCATTTGACACACAAGAAAACGTCCTTCTCTCGCTCATTGCCACGCTGTTGGGGATTTATCCCTTTTCTACAGGTACTTCCACGGATTTCGCTCTGAAAAACTAGCCTCTATCATTTCCCCCTTGACTGTTCCTAACAAAACAACAAGAGACGCGTTACATATGCATCCCTTTACTGTCCAGGTACAAAGCCTATACCATTCCACTTCTCTTGCTCATTCATACCTAGGGTCTCCAGTTTATGGAACAAATTATTTGCAGATGTTTTGTCTTCCCCTCCCAACCTTCAATCCTTTAAATCCCGGATCAATGGACAACATTTCCGCTCTCTTCAGACGCCCACGGTACGTTAGTACTTACTTAGGCTTGAACTTTACGTAGTCTGTCTGAGATAAAAAAAAAGTATCACAATTCCGTCGCAATCAAAAACAACAAAAACGATGATAAAGACTAGCAATATAAATTAAGCGATCTAGTGTTGCCACAGCTAAAAGCAGCTGTTACCAACTGAAAGTCAAGCAGCATTTAAAACAGACACAAAGTAATTCTAAATCCAAGGGTTTGCACTGGCCAATGACAAGATACACCAGATAATCCTTTACATGTCTTTTTCTACGGAAACTTTAATTTACGAAACTTTTTTCAAACACAACTTTAAAACCAATATATTCCTCGGAGCTTTGTTTTACCTCCATATATAACCCTACATCAGGAGTAATTATTGTTCCGCTCGTCTGTTGGTTTCGGACTCGATGGACGGGCATAGATCAACCGGCCGATGCCGACCACTGTAACCACAACCGACCTATAATATCCCCCGTACTCGACTGATGCGTATGTTAATGTCTCTCTCTAGTCTAGTTAGGCTTGATGAATGGAAAGTTATTTTTGTGTAATGTAAGCAAGGTAATAATTACTTATTTATCCTTGTAACCATCTTATAAAATTTGTAGAACACAACATTTACTTAGATCGGTAGATACATATTAGGATCAAAGAAGGATCCATCAAACTACAGGCCCATTTCTTTAGTACCCTTATTTGTTAAGATTTATAAGACTGTCCTAAAAGCTCAGATTGAGGAATATTTTAGGGGGAAACTCCCTTTTTCCTTATTTTAGGGGGACAAATAAACTAGCGATGCAGTCGGAAGCCTGTGTCGGAGAGTGGCTAGGAGATTTGAGGGAGGCTCGCACTGTCTGGCGGCATTTCATGACCTGACAAGGGCTTTTAATTGACATATGACATATTGTTAAAGAAACTCAGATCCTATAATTTCACAATAAACAGTATTGGGCTCGTTCGGTCCTATTTGTTTGGCAGGGAACATTATGTTACATTAAATGGCCAAAGGTCTGAAATCAAACTTGTCCGGTGTAGAGTTCCTCAAGGATCGATTCTTGGACCTATACTTTTCCTTATTTATTAATATTAATATTATTTAATAATATTAATAAATTATTTAATAATAACCTATCGGCCTGCTCAGTGGAAATCAATTTTACCTTATACGCGGATAACACTCCTTCGTTGGTTGTTAACGAGGAGATGCTGAGGGTGACTGCTAAAGAATAAACAGTCCATTTTCAATCGAGAGTTGACTTTTAGGCTCTGTCTTAATGGCATTAAAACAAAACATCTTCTCTCTTAAAGACAACAGCCAACCGCAAGTCGCAGACCAGATTCGTTTCTTGGGGTTACCTTGGATTCCAAGTTGTTATGGGAAGAGCCCATAAAAGTACTGCCTGGAAAGTTGTCCAGAATAGTTTTGCGTAACATGAGTTATTCAGTGTCCACTTCCACGCTCAGACTGGCGTACTTTGGTTACTTTCATTTTGGTATGTCTTACTATTTTGAATTGGAGCCACTGCTCCCATGCTTGAAGGATTTTTTTTGGCAGGGTTGGTGTGTAATTGTGGTTGTGGTCTTGGGATACTGAGAGTGTTGTAAACAGCATTTTATCGACTTGGGTATGGGTATACTCACACTTCCAAGTGTTTATATTATGTCATGTCTACTATATGTCAAAGAAAAATACAAAGTTATTTTGACTAATGCTACTGTGTTTATAGATGTTGGCATCAAAATATAAATAAATATAATTTACCTCATAACAACGAGAATTTAGATATTGTAAAAATGCATGCTTTGTAATTTTAATTATGCTAATCTGTTTTACTAATCTTTGATTCTTACTTAAAACTTGGGCTTGATAATTGTTCAATCGATTAGAATAAAAGCATCAATGAAACTGTTTTTTTTTTTTGTTAAGGCTCGCTTACGTTCCAAACTATTTGCTTGATAATCGATTATTTCTGTTCCTCGATATTCCAGCCCATTCTCGAAATGAATTTAGTAAAGGTTAGTTGCATCGCAATGCGTATTACACTCACCCTAACATGCTTCACTCGGTCGACTATAAATACTACCGGACGATTAAAAATTCCTAGTGCGCCAAAATTAGAAACTGACTTCTTAATTTTTTAAGAATTGTAAAAAACCCCTTCCTCATCACAATTCTAAATACACTAATATATAATTTCCGTTTCCCTAAATTACTTTGGCTACTCCAGTGGGCTGAGCCTCATTTTAAAAAGAACTTTAAATATCACATAAAATTATAAAAATACCTTCTTCTTTCTGTAAGAGGCAAAATATTTCATAATTTTAAATACACTGATTTGCCAGTTTCTTGCTTGTTCATGATTCTGAGAAATATGATATCCGGTTGTTTATCTCTTTTCATTACTAAACTTACCATGACACACGATTAATTTTGTTGTAATTACTCTGTAAGATATGATATCAGCGTTTTACCTATAGTATTGTATTTTTCAATGACTGTTCATGATATCTAGCAATTACATATGTGCATTTATAGTCTCTTAGTATTCCAATACAAAAGGAAATGAATTTTTTTAAAATCTAATAAATTCTAACAAATCTGAACAAACATGGATTGATAGATAAATGTTCCTATTTGAACTGCTATTTAAAATTTTCTAAATTTGTTGGGTTTGCTCAGGTTTGTCCTAAATTGGTAGATCTTTCTAGAAGGTGGGAATTAATAGCTACACGTGTTTTAAAGAATATGAAAAAAAAAATTTCTGATCCTACACACTTCTTTAGATATTTGAGATATTACCTAATAATAAAAATCATTATTTAGATTGTAAGCGTGGGAATGCGATTCCCATTAATTTGAACAAAAAATAATTCTAACTAGTAATTAGTAGGTATACAACATTTTAAACCAGGTTAGCTTCTTTAGGCGGAACTACCTCATAGTAAATAAATAAACTTTGCTAGTAATAAATCATTTTAGGTCTTTTCACTATGTTCGCTCGGTGGTATGAAAGTGAATTTATTTAATTTTTTTAACTTTGCTAACACACTTTTAATACCAAATCAGTAATAATGGCAAGATTCTCCAACGCTAGATCGGTTTAATTTGACAACCTAAGGACTTAAACTGACAAGTGTAAGAATAAGACAACTAAGTTGTATACTAAAAAGTTGTTTCTGTTTTTTTTTCTTCAAAAAGTTATACAGAAAAGGATAATTTTAATACATACTTTCCACAATAATAGAAGTAAGTTCATTTAAGCAAACGCGTTCCAAGAGGAAAATCATTTGGTAACCAAGCAAATCGCTGAAATATTAGATTAACTCATAAGTTTTTAATGATGACTTATTAACAATAACAGGACAAAGACCTGTCAAAACCTAACTGGTCAACTAGAAGATCCAAATTTGAACCAATACTAAATACTAGACCTTTTTAGTGAATCTAAATAAGATTTACGAATTAAAAAACTGAAAATTTAGCTTAATTCGGAATAAAAATAAACTTATTAAAAAAACTACATACTAAATGAAATAAAGGTAAAAACTACAAACTGTAAGGATCGGTACCAACACGTCCTTCTCCTCACAGCAACCGAAATTTCAATTATAAATAATAGATTATATAAATATAATACAAATTATGAGAAACGAGGAAACATCGGTCAACTTTTTCCTTAATCCTAACAACAGACTTTATTTCCAAAAAACTAAACAACTTATACAGATTGTAAACAATAAATCGCAAAGCAACGCTTCTCGATGCGACGTAACACGTTTTCGTTTGTAATTAGACCCGAAGAAAATAAGAGCAACTTAAAACAAACCTCAATAAGTATCGAAAAAGATTGAAGAAGATTTCAATTTCAAAGTTAAGCAGAAGTTAGCTCGTCTTAAAACTAGAAAAGCAAAGAAAAGAAAATTGACAGAAGACTTCCTTTCGCACAACTCTTAATTTAGTTACATCCCTTTTTCCGTGCAAAGTTTTTCAGCTTTTCGTAGGTTATTTGGTCTTTATACGTGACAACCTAATTTAGAGATTGTCGGGGTCTTGATCTCGTGTATTTTGGCTCGCTGTTATAAAGAGATGTCTAAGCTTTTTTTGGTGTTTGATATTATTATTAGTTAAGAAGGACTGTGTGATAAGCAGTAGCTGATGTAGAGAAAAGTGGTTCCCTAGAGCCCTACCAGTATAACAATAGGCGAAGCGCCTGTAATCCAAATAAAGCTCAAAGTTCTTTTGTACTCTCTATATAAATAAAATATATATGGCCGTTGTTTTTAACCATTTATTTTGGTTTTTATTAAGAAATACAAAGATTTTTTTACAAATGTGCATACAAAATTTGAAACATAATCCCATTGGATGTGACGTCACATCCAATGGGATCACATGTAAATAAAAGCGCAATTATGTACTGCAAATTCGAGTGCTGATTTATTTTCTTCATTATTTTCCGAAGATTTGGAAATACCGTGAATAACGAACATCACATTTGACTAAAAAGATTGATCAACGGGATAATTTGTGGGATAACAAACGTATTCCGTTTTCTTCGTTGTTGATAGTTGATTCATTTATTTATTTTTCTGCAAATCCTGACTTTACCCTCATCTGCAGAAACTAAAGAAGTAAAAGCTTAAATGCATTTCTTTTAAATATTGCTTTGTGCTACTTAGCTCCAAAGAAGTTTTTTTTTTATTTATCTGATGCTATAGTTTGACAGTGGTAAATCATAACCTCAACAGTTGTCTTTAAACATTTGTTAGTATTTATTATACCATGAAAATAAATAAATAGCTAAATATGCTTAATTAAATTTTGCGATACTAACGTTTAATAATATTTACGAAAAATAGTATAACAACTTTGCCCTGTATTGGGGACACTTGCAGTGGTACTTTTGCACATGGGTACAATACAATATTTATTACCCTATAAAGAAATTTTAAGAAATTTCATTGTTTAATAAAAAGAATTATATCTGTATGCGCTTCCCTTGGTCGTTCATATCACGCCTTATTACCGTCTCTTGTCCGATACATCCCAAGTTCGTTGAAATCATGCCGGAACGCACAATCTATCACTACAATTCTGCCGACTGGGATGGTCTTCGAAACTTCTTTTCGGCTTTCCCTTGGAACCATATCTGTTTTTTCACTCCAGATCCCTCCGAAAGTTGCTCTTATATCACAGATATCATTTAGGTACGTATCGAAAGTTTTATTCCACATACTCGCAAGAAACATAAACTCTACCATCAAAAGTCCTGGTTCTCCAAGGCCTGTGATAAAGCCATGCTCAAAAAAGTCAAAGCTCACAAAAGGTGTCTTCAAAATCCTACACAAGGCAAGAAATCAATACAATCCCGAAAATGCTTTTAACTGCCGCATAAAAGATAAAGTGCATTCCTGTTCCAACTGCAGCAAATCGTTCTGGTCACTTACCAAAAACATTAGTCAAAACTTTTGTACTTTTTCTCCCCTCACCTCTGACAATGAAATTATATCCACCTCTAAAGAGAAAGCTTGCCAAACAATTCCCTGCCAATTCCACCCGTACTCATCTTGCCAATTTCGCTCTTCCACCGCTACGTCTGTACCTCACAAAATGTCCGACATAATACTTAAGGTTAAACATGTTCAAAAAATTATTCTATCCCGTGATACCAAAAAGTCCTGTGATCTGGATGGCATACTAGAAATTGTTCTAAAAAATTCGCTCCAGAACTTGCATCCATCTTAACTCATCTTTTCCAGGTCTCCTATGACAATGGCTGCACGACTGCTCATGTGCAGCCTGTCCCGAAGAAAGGTTCCAAGTCCCTTCCATTCAATCTAGAAAAACACAAAATCATTCATGACAGAGTACCGATTTCGTCACCAAAGATCCACAGCTGATCTCCTTACCTTTGTCATACATAACTGGAACAAGTCTCTCGAATTTCATGGCGAATCCCAGATTATTGCTCTTGATATTTTCAAGGCTTTTGACCAAGTATGACATGACGCACTTTTCAATAAACTATCTTCTTATGGTCTTCCTCCCAAACTGTGTACCTGGATCGGTAGCTTGGATGGTCATTCACCTAACTTCCATTCTATCAATGCTGGCGTACCCCAAGGTTCAGTCTTGGCGGAAACCCTATTTCTTCTTCACATTAATGACCTCTTTTTAACTACCAATCCACATGCTGACGATAGTAATTGGTTCATTGATTTCCGATTATACAGATATGTCCAAAGTTTATTTATTGTTTGATATTTTTGTTAGCTGAGAAAAACAATGAGTTGTATACTTAGTAACAAATCTTAGAGCTCTATCATAAATATTAGTTAAGATTTTCCTAAGATTTTTACACGTGTTAATCTAACCTATAATCGTAGCGGCCATTACCTCTTTTGTTTTAACTAATTATTGGTAGTTGTCTTGTTGGAGTTTGGCATTATTATTATCGAAAACAAAAACAAAGCGGCAAACATTAACTAATCTAAAGAGGGCGGGGTTTTAGAACCCTACCCGTTAATTAAGAATCGATTACCGCACTTGGAATGAAGACTTATTCGACTATCCAGTGTAATTATTTTCTTCTAAAATAGCTTTATTTTATTGACGGTTAAAAATAAATTAAAATATTGTTTACTATGCTTTTTCTAAAATGGCTTTTTTACAATAATAACAGATTGACATTTGAAATATTTGTCTCGTCTAGTTATTAAAATATAAGAGACCTTTTTATTATACCATGTCATATAAGAACTTTTTTCAAGAAATCCTCTAATTATAATTGTGTGAAGCTTTATAGTGGGCTGCCTGCTGAGCTGCGAGTGTTACGCAATACAAATTTTGTTGATAAAAAAAGTAATTTTTTCATCCAATGGGTTTTCCAATAATTGTCATTCTATCAACGAATATGTCAGTTTTCAATCAGTGTTCAGTGTTTTTCTCGCCGTGTGTTTGAGTTCTTTTTGTGTCTTCTCTTTTATTTCTCTGCCACAATATATGTTTTCTTAATGATAGACTAAGAGCTGACAACACATTTTTTTGTCTTTACAAAACCGAGAACTATTTTTAAAAGATGACTATAATATGTCTCAACATGGAGTTAACAGTCTGCCAGCTCGATCTCCGGGCAAAACCTTCCCATATTTTGTCCCCTCATTCTTGCGAAAAAGTTCGACTCAGATGTATTTACAAAACTTGAAATTTTGAGTGTTTTCTTCATCCCTCGTAAGGTCTAGAAATAAATTGGCAGACTGTTTGGACCGGGCCAACCTCTTGGCGGACGCGTTTAAAGTGTTTAAATAATGCATGTAATTTCATTTATAAAGTCTATTATTTTATCAGTAGCTTTCTAATAATATTTTAATAATTAATGTTAATGGATAGACGGTTCTGGCAAGGCTAACGTCAAAAAAACAAAAAAACTTATTTTTATGTCAGAGCGACAGAGAGGGCATTAGGAAATATTTCTTCTTCATAGCTATAAAAGATCGGTAACAAGACACGTGATAACCCTCACTCGCACTTATTATTCATTGATAATTCAATGTCTTTATATTTAATATTTTTCGTATTTGGTTCCTTTAGAAGTCAAAACCATACGGCGCAAATTGTGATAAAATCGCACTGAGATGTGGAAGGAGTGTTTTCAGAAACAATCAAAGAGCAGCTAAATCAAAAATGCCAAAAAGAGGCTTGCATTTTTTATATAACATATTAGTATTGATCTATATTCATATTCTAGTAGTATAATTCATTTCAAAGACCTAATATAGACAGCAAATGTTTGTTTTTGTTTATAATATTTTGTAGAATATGTGGAAATGGTTAATGTGTATGTTATAATATTTATTTCTATAAGATTTGCTATTAAAATCCTTTCTGTACAAGGCTTTAGGTCCCCCCCCCCCCCTAAATCCGCCACAGGTATCCAAGCAACTTGTACAAAAAGAGACAGAGTAAAAGAAAAACGAAAAAAGAGGGATATGTTGCAACAAATAATGTTATTTATGAAGAAGAGAAGTCAAATGAATGTTTAAAAGAAGTTTGACTTATACAATACACTGTATATAAATAAAGAAAATTGCTTACAAAACATTATTCAAGTAAAATATCCATTTCCACGTTTACACATTAACAAAACGAGAATATATCGATAATTTTTAACAAATTTGCACTTATGCAATTTAAACTAAAAAAGACACTTGTGCTCTAAGCGCCCTCGTGTTCTTTTTCAACTTACATATAATGCATTCCGACAAATTTCCAAAAAAATATCGATAATTTTCATAGCACCTGTTATAGTACTATTGTCAGGACTTGGCTATAATATATCGATAGAAACTTGAATACAATCCTAAAACTCGTTGATATTTTATTAAGTTGTAAAGCAGTTGAAAAAAGACTTTAAGTATATTTTTTTGGAAGGTTTGGGTGCGTTTGATGTGGCTTTCCTTGGCACAGTCCTATAGCTGAATGTCATAAACCCAGACTGGTTTTAAAATTTGGTTATATATCATGAATTTGCTGTATACTGACAGCCGAGATTTTCTTCTCAAGAGCCAAAACAACTGTCTATGTTTGAGCCCTAATCCAGTGCGTTTAATTCTGATATGTTCCCTCCATCTTTGTTTCGCATCTAAACATCGCAGGTAAAAAAAAGTATAATTTTTTAAAACCGATTTTTCATTGTTAACCTAAAGTCACCACGATCCATTTAATTTTTTATTTTGTGTTTTGTTAAATTTATTCAAGATTTTTCTTTACAATCACATTTACTTAAAATTATTTCTTGTTTTAACATATAAAAATCATAATTTAAGAAATTTTATTTATATAGTTAAAATTTATTTTAATTTAAGACTTCCCATTTATGTTTTACTACCGCTCTATGTAAATTAAATTGTATTACCATTTTTACTGGAAAGAAAAGTATGAATAATTCGTCGTGATTAAATATGAAACGACTTTATTACTTATTTAATGAGCTTTCAGACTTTAAGTTAAGAATATTATTCAGTTAACGGTAATCATTGTTTAAGAAATTATTTACAATGTTTTCTTTATGTAGAAGTGTTGCCAGTTTTTAAAGCAACTATAAATTAATTTATTCAGATATGCCATATAAATATCAGCAGGAAGTATTCTTTAGAGAAATAATTAGCTTCTGTTTCTACTTCGGTTTTTATTCCAATATTGTAGGGGCTTAGCGGGGGAAAAGCCCACGTAGACTCAATGACGTCTTTACCCTAAGGGCACGTGGGGCACTAACCCAGGGCCCCCGGACTGATAGGGGCCCCGAAATTCCGAAACCCGTACCGTGTTTTTCACTTTCTAAGAGGGCCTCCAAACTCTGTGTGCCCAAGGGCCCCTGCATGGCCTAGAACGGCCCTGCGTAGACTTCAAACCTAAGTACTGCGAGCGTACTTTTAGGAAAAAAATATAGTTTTCCTCAAAAATATACTGACGATAAGCGTACTGCAGCTCTTGGTCGGCAGAACAGATGGTCGTTGGCTATGATGCAAATAAAAGAAGATATGACAGTAGGCGTGCCGTCACGCTGTGAGTAATTCCGCCATATTTTGTAGACGAAACACGTCTCTGTTAAGATCGCGTTGTGATTTAAAGTTATTTTTTGGTGTTCTTATTTCACTTTTAAGAGTTTAAAAGCGAAAATGAGGTGTGTTTTGTATGGTTATGATATGGACAATCAATGCAAGGGCTTTACGCTCGATATTATATAGCTCCCCTAAAGACAAAGAAACAGAAAGTGTTTGGAAGCGTCTGTGCAAACGCGAATATAAGTTTAATGTGAAAAATGCTAGAATCTGTTCTAGACATTTTAACGAAAGTGATTATGAAGGTAATTTAAAGCATGAATCGTGTGATGTCATGAATGTCAAATATGTTTAATGCTTTTACAAACCCGCTTCAATAAAAAAGTTTACTGAGACAAACAATAAAATTGTTAAAAATCTCCACGGTAATGAATCAGCAGACTTTAATCGAGAAAATACGACAAAGATACTGAAACAACGGCTATTTTCTTAAAAAATAATTTCTTGTTTCACCTAGTTTCATAAATTTAGAGATTTTTGTTTTGTTTAGAATAATTTTTGGCATTTTAAGATTGTTTTAAATTTGAAAAAGTAAAGGATACAAAAATACAATAATTTTTAATAAGGTACTATTTACAGCGTAAAAAACCGAAAAAAAACTACCCTAAAAACATTGCTCCTTATAAAAAGTTCTGCATGGTCTAAAACTTGTAATGAAATCATCAGACACCAAAATTTATCAGACATATACGAGGTGTGTAATAAAATATGAATTTGGCGAGTAGGAGATGGGGCAGGTTGGCGTGGGAAAATTTTAAAGGACCCCCCACGATGCCGCCTTTGATAAATGCCGCCTTTGATAGATGCCGCCTTTGATTAAAATGCCCGCCTTTGATAGATGCCGCCTTTGATAAAAAAAAGCCGCCTTTGATAGATGCCGCCTTTGATCAATGCCGCCTGGAACCCCCAAGATCCCGCCTTTGACAAATGCCGCCTGGACCCCCAGGTGTTTATTACCGACGCGTGCCTTCAGGTATGATTAATTGATTACTTCCGGGTAATTGTGATTAGTCGCGGGTGGTCCCTCCATGGGGACGAATATTTTTTATTAAGATGTTAATTGCTGTCTCCGACAAAAAAGGGCACGTGCCCGATAAACCATTTATAATGGGTAGGTTTGCGGTTTGGTATGACAAAAGGGATTGTGTAAAGATTTATGACCAGGCATACATAAACAGCCACCTGAACTATCGATGGTCGGGGGTAGTTAAACAGGTGTTAAAAAGGTCTTGAGTGGTTCAATTGTAAATTTATGAGTCGGTTGTTACTTTAGACATAAATAGTTTTTTGTTATATAGAACGGGCGTTTTTAATTAATTAAGAGAAAAACAGGTGCCTGTCCCCAAATAATCTTTAAAAATATTGATGTACCCATTAAGACCTTCTTTTAGTGTATAAAAGTAGATACGCTGAGCTAGAAACATCTTCAGGTGAATTGATTTTACAACGTTGGGTTGCTCACGCGTAGCAGTTTCGTTCCCGTTGCGTTGCTCACGCGTTGTAGTTCCGTCCCGTTCAGATTGAATTACGTATCATTTTTCACCCTATCTTGATAAAAAAAAAATACGGGGCATTTTATAGTAATACAGTATGCATCAGTCTGACATAGAGCTGTGTATATATATTTTAATATTGTTTCTATATATATATATATATATATATATATATATATATATATATATATATATATATATATATATATATATATATATATATATATATATATAGTGCCAGGCGTCTAATAAACTAATTTATCTACTTTTTCTTATTATTGCAGCAATATTGAACAAAAGATTGCAAACCTGCAGATTGGTCGAAACAAAAAAAAAATACAAATACTATGGTTATCTATTCAAATAATAGTACTTCTAGGTAGGTGTGAAAATTTCTTTAAATTTCTTCGGGAAATACCAAGTAGATGTTATTTGACCGAAATATTTTAAATTTTTAATACTTAGTACAGTACTATGGTAGGTATTTTAGTTGAATATTACCTATCAAACTATATTAGTATTTAAGATAAACTTAAGATCAATTTACGATTTTGATATTTTTGCTGATATTTATAAGATATTTTTGTTTTATGTGAAATTTTATATCAACTTACGTTTCTTATGCAGAATTTATGTAAACTTTATGAAGACTTAGGAAACCCTTAGGATGACTTTAGGTTAACTTTACGTAAAATCTTATGGACTTCAGATAATTTAGAACTTTTCTAGTCATTTTTATTTAAATGTCGCATACTTTAAACAAAATAAAAAATAGACGAAGTTTTAATATTATTTTATTAAAAAATATATATTTGAGTGTGCAATTTTAAATCTTAACTCATACATAAATTAATACTAAATTAAACTGAAAAACAGCGTGGGATTAAGGTAGAGCTTAATAGCAAAACATTTGAAGCCTATCACATTAGCAAAAGGGTAAGAAAAGAGAGCGTTACTTACATATTTGTTCTAAATCCACGTTTTAACCGGTTATTTATTACTACTAATAATAAAGGTAAAAATTAAGAGCTTCCGGTCGGTTATGTTTAATAAATGTTAAACACAAAAGAAGTTTTGCGTAAAGCAATTAGTAGACATAATCTTAACGAGGCAGCCAGAATCGTGAACTGAGCTCTTAAGCGCACCCCATTTTCGGTTTTTTATGGGTAAAAACGAAATTTTAAAGCAAAAACCAGTAAAACAAAATATTCAGTAAATTCTTTTTTATTACACCAAATAAATATATATTTTTGTGACTGGAGAATACATATTTTATTCAATTGTTGTTGCTTTTTTGTATCCGTAAGGTACAGAGCTTCCATCTGGTAAAAATTTTCTTTTTGTAGAATTTGGTCTATACAGTTTAACCTCGGTTCGTGTGGTTACTTCATGTTCCTTTGTTCTTCGAATATTCTTCGATATAATTGGTATTGGCGCTGACTCTTTAAGAACCATATCTTTAATGGTGTTGAAATTAACAAGCTGCGATGCTGCATAGTTTAGGGAAATACCCTTAACTTTACAAATGACTTCCTCTTTTTGCTTTTTAGTGGAATATACACTAAAAGAGTAATTTTTTGGACCGCCAGAGACAAAGGATGTGATGTAGGAATTAGATCCGTAACATTCTAATTCATCAGTCATATCTCCAATAAACTTGCCTGTTGGTAAATCAAGTTCGTCGCCTCTTGAGAGATATATTACAGAGTCTGTATCGTAATACAAAACTCTATTACCAAGAAGTTCAAGATATGAATATAACTTAAGACGGGCCTGTGCTGTGACGTAAGCGGCAATCGCTACATTAACAGCAGGAAGAGGATCAAAAGTTTCTTCTGTGTATTCATAATTTACTACCAATGTCTTTTCGTTAATAGCAAGGACAGCGTTTAAATAAATAGCTGGATTACTAAACATAGCAAAGAATTCCGAAGGTTGGTTTACAATTTTAGTCTTTGGTTGATTTTCTCGTTGACCAAATTTTCCCCAGAAGCTGTTTAAAACTAATTTAGCCTGAGATCTTAAACCGGGATTTCCGACGATATTATTATATTCTAATTTAACATCCTCCCTTTCAAAAAATTCTTTAACATATTTTGCCTTTTGTTCTTCTGTTTGACATTCAGCAGGACAGCCACTTGCTTCTTGTTTAATTTTAATAAATTTATTCATCATGGCTGTGAATAAACCCTCCTGTCCAGAATGTTTGTTAAAACTTTGAACTTGATATTTCCAGACTTCATAAACTTCCAAAATTTTGTAACCCTTTTCTACCGACTTCACCACTTCATCAATAACCCATGTACCATTAAGAGCACGGTCTTCATCATCACTGTGGTTACATTCATTGTTATTATCCATACTTTCACCACACTTGCGACAAAGTACAAACATTAATTTGTTGTTCAGTTTTTGGGGAAGCACAGGATGAAAAAGATCCTTCGGCGGTAGTATTTTACACTTTATCAAACCATCGGTTTTTAATAAATCCAAAGTCTTACACTCTTCTCCAATAATTATTTCAGGATGACCAATAGGAAACTTTCCATATTTGCATACAAAAGGATAGAGGGAGCAAACGTCAGCGTACTTTATTTGTTCTCCGTCTTTAGCTTCATAATATTTCCAAGTGTTACCCGTTCTTCCACCGTAAAAACCATCTCGAGGATTTAGAGGAGTGGTAGTTAGCAAAGGATGACTGCTGGTGTAATATTGGATTTTGGGATTTTCTTGCATTTCAGTTTTAAAGTCGCATTCCCATTTCTCAATTACTTCATAATCGAAACTTCTAAGTTTTTCAATTTTTGCTTGAGTGGCTTCATAACGTAAATTTAAAGTACTTGAAGGATCATCATGAAGAGGGTCGTTTCTTCCAAACTTGTAACACCTAGGACACCCATGAAAATAACAACCATTGAATTCAAAAATTTCTTTTGTGGCTTCGCAAAATCCGTCAACTTTAATCCCATATAAAACCATTTCTGGCCCTTTACCAGCATGCAAAATATTTATTTGTTTTTGTTTTTCAGTCCAAAGTAGCCATTTAATACCAATCTTGCTTTGATTGTCCCTCCACCTGTAGCCATTTTTAGGTATGATCCCGATAGTGCTTGGTTTTAGGAAATTCCTTCTAAATACTTTATTACAGGCTGATGCGATAGTGGAGGCCTCCATGAATGGACAGACATTCGTAGTGGACATGAGCTGCTCCCTAAATTTTAAACAAGCCTGAGTAAGAATTTCAACATCTGAAACACAGTAGTCAACCAGATCCCTCTGCATTTCAAATTGGTCGTTTTTATGTTCTTGGTACCACTGAATAAACGTTTTTCGGTCATTCTCTTTCATTGTATCAGGGCTGTAATATCCTATTGGAGGTAAAGTTCCAACGTAATTTTCATGGGCCTTGATATTAAAGAGATGCGGGAAATAGCCTTTTTTAAATTTATCTCCTAAACCAAAAGCTTCAGGTAATTTGCTAAGTGCCATAGGGAAGTAGTTTAGGCTGTCAATAAACCTGACATTTCCCACCTGCATCAGGATTATTTTTGATCCTCTCATTATTAGTTCAGGAGTTAAATCAGTTTCTGTCAATATATGATTCAATATAAATTGGTGATCAAAAGCTTGACCGTTATGGGCAATGACCACTAATTCTCTGAATTTCTTTCTGATTGTCAAAAGATGATTAACAAATGTCTTAATTACGTCTTCCTTTATTATTTTTGTTCGAAAACCACATTTTTGGCAAAAATATAAATTTATCTCGTTAATACACATATCACAACATTGTTTAAAAACACAAAGGTTAGGCTGGTGGAGAAGAGAACCATTTTCTAAAACTTCTTCTTGTCGGGTTTCCAAATCATAAAAAACAAATAACATATCCTTTGTTTTAGGTTTTCCAGTATCTTTCTGTATGTAACACAAATGATTTTCAGGGACATGGGTATTGCAATTTTTACAAAAGATCTCCCCACACATATGTTTCCTCTTACCCTTTACTGTCTTGAAGCAGCTTGCACAAGTTTAACTTCTTTACAAACCGTGCTTTTTTCCCATGATGCATCTTTCAAGTGATTCTCGTAGCATATTTGTCCTCGGAAATATCGAAGACAAGAATCACACTTTATCTTAATTTGACCATATGCACACTTTGGAGATTGTTGACATCCAGGACATGTTCTTCCACATCTATGATCGTTTTTGTTATTAAATGGAACATGACATTCCTGGCAATAATAACTACACGCAAAGGCAGCAGTCAACGAGGTAATTACATTAAAATGTCCTTCGTAAAGTAATAAATTAAGCCGTTTGTTGCTCTCGCTGGATCCTTCAAAAATTACATCTCTTCCTTTTGATCCATAACTATAGACTACAACTTTATATTCTTTTAAAAATCCCTGGAATTTTTGCAATTCAGGAATGCCTGCTCCCTCTTGACCTATATCAACGTTGGCATCACTCATCAGCTGAAGAGCCTGTGTTTTCTGTACCTTTCCAATATCTGCTCTTATTTTACTAAATTGCAGATCTTTGTTAATATTAGCCATGGCAATAACCAAGGCACGAGGCAAACATAAATTGTCTTTATTATTAACAGTTATAATTCCTTTTCTCATTCTACATTCCTCTTCAAAGGCGTTATATTTGCTTCCCCTCCCTTGGCCAGTTGGCAAACGAACACTTGTTACACTAAGACAGAATGATTCGGTGTTTAGACCAGTTGAGTTAGATTGATAAATGTTGTTGATGACATCCCACACATCTTCGTAATTTATTTCGTCTGCAGGTCTAAAGCGGATCCAGCCTTCACCACGAGCAAAGTCTTTACTACAGAAACTAAAACCCACATGATCTGATGGTTCCAGATTCTCTGTTGCTTTCGTAATGACTTGATTGATGGCTTCTTTTATCCATCCGACAGGTTCAGCTCCTTCAGGCACAGGCTTCAGCTTAAATTCAAGATTACGCCCCGTAATGCCGTATTTGCGTACCTTCTTAAGAGCTTCTTTAATAATGATAAACTTTTCCATTTTTTTTTTTGCTTAGCACGTCTTAACTCTTTGACAAACCAGATAGAAATGATCGGGCGTGTGTTCTGTACTTCTATTAGTAACCGCGGTGAACAAAGCACAGCCGATTGAAATTAAGAATAGAAGTATGATCAGGAAATTATAATAAGTATTTTAATAAGAATTGGGCTTGTTCAACCAATCAGATTTGAGTTGTTACTTACCAACTTATTTCGACAAAATTCTGAAAATAAAAATGTTACATTTATGTCAATGTCTTAAATAGGCCTTAAAGATATTTTACTAATTTATATTAACTAGATGACAGCAAGAACAAAAATCAAAATTAAAATATTTTCGCTATCATTTTCATTATCTTTTTTAAATGTAATTTTTACTCATCACACGGCAGTAATAACAAATTCTGAAACCAAAAATCTTTATGTCAACACTTTAATAGTATTTTTTATTAATTTATGCTCATCGTATGATGGTAATAAAACGATATGAAAACTTTTAACACTAAAATCAGAGGGGTGCTCGCAAGCAGAATTTTAACCAAAAAGTAATCATATCTTAGTTAAAAATACATGCACTAATTTGTGGGTATTGTGTCTTATGATATGTGGTGTATCCCTTTTTTTTTTATTTGTGATATTCCATGTTCTAATTCATTATTAGAATTTGTGTACATTATAAAGATAGGGTTTTTTCATAAGTAGAACCGCATACATATGAAGACCACAGGGGAAAAAACAATCTAAGTCCAAAATTTTTTAAAAATTTCTATTTTTCACCATTTTGATACCTTTACCCTGGTACTTTAATATGCCATATAATCCTGATCGGAATACCATTCTTAATCCACTAAAATCAGCGATAAAAATTTGATATACTCTGGAATAACTATCTAAGTCCGCTCGCATTCAATAAAGAACTATCCACTTGCCAAACTAAAATGTTTGGAATTCGTTTAGCATTTTAGTGAGCAATTAGTCATCCTAAGGGAATCATTGTTCGGTGTTTCTTTTATTTTTATTTATTTTTAAAACCTATGTATAAAAAAAACGTTTCCATTTCCAACAAGGCCAATAAAAGAGCTAATAATAAGTCATAAACCTCCACGAACTTTAAAAACGCGAGAGTTACAATGGAGCTTTGTCAACATTTCGTTTTCGAGCTAAAAAAAAAAAGTCCTGTCATAGGAAAGCTGAACACCAGTCAAATAAACAAAGTTTGTGAATTTACTTATTTGCCTTGTGCTTCTAACAATGCCCATGTGGATAATATAGATATGATAAGCGATAGCCGTCAAACTAGATCCTTCTTAGTAACGATAAAGCGATTTCTTTTTTTTTTAGCACGAGTAAATACCGTTAACAATGTCCATAATGCCCATGTATTTAATGCAAATATGGTAAGCGATAACGATAAAAAATTCAAGCCTGTTAGTAATGTCGCATTTTTATTATAACCGCGTTAATAACCTACCTACTGCGGATTGGTCGTTTTTCGGTACATCGAAGCGAAGATTTTTTACATATGTTTTTTAACAGTGCTTATTTTTTAAATCTAATATTGGATAAATATTGCCTATGCTTATGACTTCCAATAAAAAATATCATATTTTTCTTGCCTCCTGTGTAAGTCTTGAAACTTTCAAATTCGTATAGTTTTCAAATTCGTATAGTATACGAAACGTGACTTAGATCACTCTTCCCCTGTAGTCTTCATATTATATTAGCTGTAAAGCAGTAAATAAAATAAACTTTTAAGATACTACATACAGTATGCCCATGGATGGAGTTGGAAAGAAAAAAATGTATTAATGATTCACGAAAAAGTCGTTCTTTTGAGATTATCGACAAAAGAAGGATTACCCATTTAATGTGACCTTTATTTAGAAACTTCTTTACAGAAAGTCGGTGATAAAATATTTGTAGTGGTTTTTTCTATCTATTTAATTTAAGCTCAAATTGATATCACAAATACTGTGTCTACTAAATTTATGTGATATGTTTTTTCGTTGTAACACTAAAATAGTTGTAAAATTCTAAACAGAAGTTTTCACTCAAACTACGTCCTCAATACTTATTAATCCAAATAAAGCAACAATTAATAATTGGATACTTTCAACAGATTATCCCGGAAATTTGTATTTATGCATATCTGAGAGATAGGTATACCTGTACTAGAGGACACCTGAAAATATTACTTTCGCGCACATTTTCCTTTTTATTAACAAATATCAAAGTCTGGATTTTTTTAATATTACGAGAAATGCAAAATAATCAAAATGTGTTTTATGACATGTAAAAGATATCAATATTTATAAAAATACCTGCTTTTACAACCCATAACCCTACGAATATGACAAAATTATTTTGGTGAACGTAACTGTCATTGTAAATTATTTAATAATGCATTTATGAAAATCGACATGCGTTAATTCGAGAAACATAAAAATTTAATATTTACTAGCAATACTTGATTCAACATTTTTACATATTGATTTATATAGAAGAAAAATATATATTTACAATGGGATTCACTAAGAAGTTTTAACGCAAAACTGGTATAATTTGTCAATTAGGGTTTTATATTGACGGGGTCAGACTAAGACAAGTGAGTTTTGTGCCATAAATAATTTTTTTGTCTTTTTTTTCTTAAATTTAAAAATAAACAAGAATTTACTACAAAAGTATATCTAACAAAGGAGCAAATGGCGAAAATATTAAAATAAAACATTCTTTTTACATGTCACGTTATAATAATGACATGACTTAAATTTGTCAAAATTTAACAGGGAAAAATTAAATACCGTACGAAATCTTAAACACCTTTAGTGAATTAGGCAGTTAAAGTCTACCTAGATCTGTAACGATACCAATTTCTCCTCTCCGAAACATCCAACGAATAAATTTTATTACGACATTTTGCGGCCGCGCGTAAGAAATTGCCATTACAAATAATTTAATACATTTAAGAAAATCTGTATATCTGTTAGTTTGAGAGATCTGAAATGACTAGAAAAAGAAAGTATAAGTAAGCATATACGTATAATGATTAGTAAAGTTAGAGTTTTTTATGCATTTAGGGTACGACAACAACTGTTTCAGTTAAAATGAAAATAATTTAAATAAAAATTGTTGCAATCACGAATTATATTGTAGGATAATTCAGGGAAATGTGGTATAGATTTATGAAAAGCTCCAGAGAATACATGTGAGCTTTGCCCCAAATAAGTTATGGTGTACTGATCACCGGAGTTATTAATCATTTCAATAGTATCCTCTGTCAGAATTTCAGCTACGCGTGATGGTAAAAACATTTCAAATGTTGCTTTATGTGTTGGATCAAACAATGTGACGACAATAGCTTTTCCAAAACGTGCAGTCAAAGAATACATTTTTTATCATATAAATTTTGCCCACCGTTAATGTAGAGGATTTTCTACGTTCCAGAAATTGAATATCTTGGTTTATCATATTGTTAATTTCGGCTAACGTCTGCTTTGAAATGCTCATGATTTAAAATGCAATAAAAACAATTACTGTCAAGTACCTTGAATAAACACTTGTAGAACACACCACAAACACAATACTCTATATGTCAAAGCAACTGCTTTGAAATGCTCATGATTTAAAATGCAATAAAAACAATTACTGTCAAGTACCTTGAATATATATGTAGAACACACCACAAACACAATACTCTATATGTCAAAGCAACAGTTAACGCATACGATGTATGTGTGACTATGAAAGCTATTTTCGAAATAAGCCATATTTATTAGGAAGTATTCCAAGGTCAAATATTTATTTAGGGTGGGAGGAATACATCCGGCGACCTCGAAAATACACCACAAATGTAACCTTGAAATAAGCGTCGTCCACCTGGTCATCACCAAACAAAGAAACATCTGCTCGCGTTCAAGGCCAAATAACAATAGCACAGCTGGGCGTTCAAGGTCGACCTTACTGTGCAGGTGTTATTCCAAGGTCAACGCCCAGCTGTGCTATTGTTATTTGGCCTTGAACGCGAGCAGATGTTTCTTTGTTTGGTGATGACCAGGTGGACGACGCTTATTTCAAGGTTACATTTGTGGTGTATTTTCGAGGTCGCCGGATGTATTCCTCCCACCCTAAATAAATATTTGATCTTGGAATACTTCCTAATAAATATGGCTTATTTCGAAAATAGCTTTCATAGTCACACATACATCGTATGCGTTAACTGTTGCTTTGACATATAGAGTATTGTGTTTGTGGTGTGTTCTACATATATATTCAAGGTACTTGACAGTAATTGTTTTTATTGCATTTTAAATCATGAGCATTTCAAAGCAGTTGCTTTGACATATAGAGTATTGTGTTTGTGGTGTGTTCTACAAGTGTTTATTCAAGGTACTTGACAGTAATTGTTTTTATTGCATTTTAAATCATGAGCATTTCAAAGCAGACGTTAGCCGAAATTAACAATATGATAAACCAAGATATTCAATTTCTGGAACGTAGAAAATCCTCTACATTAACGGTGGGCAAAATTTATATGATAAAAAATGTATTCTTTGACTGCACGTTTTGGAAAAGCTATTGTCGTCACATTGTTTGATCCAACACATAAAGCAACATTTGAAATGTTTTTACCATCACGCGTAGCTGAAATTCTGACAGAGGATACTATTGAAATGATTAATAACTCCGGTGATCAGTACACCATAACTTATTTGGGGCAAAGCTCACATGTATTCTCTGGAGCTTTTCATAAATCTATACCACATATCCCTTAATTATCCTACAATATAATTCGTGATTGCAACAATTTTTATTTAAATTATTTTCATTTTAACTGAAACAGTTGTTGTCGTACCCTAAATGCATAAAAAACTCTAACTTTACTAATCATTATACGTATATGCTTACTTATACTTTCTTTTTCTAGTCATTTCAGATCTCTCAAACTAACAGATATACAGATTTTCTTAAATGTATTAAATTATTTGTAATGGCAATTTCTTACGCGCGGCCGCAAAATGTCGTAATAAAATTTATTCGTTGGATGTTTCGGAGAGGAGAAATTGGTATCGTTACAGATCTAGGTAGACTTTAACTGCCTAATTCACTAAAGGTGTTTAAGATTTCGTACGGTATTTAATTTTTCCCTGTTAAATTTTGACAAATTTAAGTCATGTCATTATTATAACGTGACATGTAAAAAGAATGTTTTATTTTAATATTTTCGCCATTTGCTCCTTTGTTAGATATACTTTTGTAGTAAATTCTTGTTTATTTTTAAATTTAAGAAAAAAAAGACAAAAAAATTATTTATGGCACAAAACTCACTTGTCTTAGTCTGACCCCTTCAATATAAAACCCTAATTGACAAATTATACCAGTTTTGCGTTAAAACTTCTTAGTGAATCCCATTGTAAATATATATTTTTCTTCTATATAAATCAATATGTAAAAATGTTGAATCAAGTATTGCTAGTAAATATTAAATTTTTATGTTTCTCGAATTAACGCATGTCGATTTTCATAAATGCATTATTAAATAATTTACAATGACAGTTACGTTCACCAAAATAATTTTGTCATATTCGTAGGGTTATGGGTGGTAAAAGCAGGTATTTTTATAAATATTGATATCTTTTACATGTCATAAAACACATTTTGATTATTTTGCATTTCTCGTAATATTAAAAAAATCCAGACTTTGATATTTGTTAATAAAAAGGAAAATGTGCGCGAAAGTAATATTTTCAGGTGTCCTCTAGTACAGGTATACCTATCTCTCAGATATGCATAAATACAAATTTCCGGGATAATCTGTTGAAAGTATCCAATTATTAATTGTTGCTTTATTTGGATTAATAAGTATTGAGGACGTAGTTTGAGTGAAAACTTCTGTTTAGAATTTTACAACTATTTTAGTGTTACAACGAAAAAACATATCACATAAATTTAGTAGACACAGTATTTGTGATATCAATTTGAGCTTAAATTAAATAGATAGAAAAAACCACTACAAATATTTTATCACCGACTTTCTGTAAAGAAGTTTCTAAATAAAGGTCACATTAAATGGGTAATCCTTCTTTTGTCGATAATCTCAAAAGAACGACTTTTTCGTGAATCATTAATACATTTTTTTCTTTCCAACTCCATCCATGGGCATACTGTATGTAGTATCTTAAAAGTTTATTTTATTTACTGCTTTACAGCTAATATAATATGAAGACTACAGGGGAAGAGTGATCTAAGTCACGTTTCGTATACTATACGAATTTGAAAACTATACGAATTTGAAAGTTTCAAGACTTACACAGGAGGCAAGAAAAATATGATATTTTTTATTGGAAGTCATAAGCATAGGCAATATTTATCCAATATTAGATTTAAAAAATAAGCACTGTTAAAAAACATATGTAAAAAATCTTCGCTTCGATGTACCGAAAAACGACCAATCCGCAGTAGGTAGGTTATTAACGCGGTTATAATAAAAATTCGACATTACTAACAGGCTTGAATTTTTTATCGTTATCGCTTACCATATTTGCATTAAATACATGGGCATTATGGACATTGTTAACGGTATTTACTCGTGCTAAAAAAAAAAGAAATCGCTTTATCGTTACTAAGAAGGATCTAGTTTGACGGCTATCGCTTATCATATCTATATTATCCACATGGGCATTGTTAGAAGCACAAGGCAAATAAGTAAATTCACAAACTTTGTTTATTTGACTGGTGTTCAGCTTTCCTATGACAGGACTTTTTTTTTTAGCTCGAAAACCAAATGTTGACAAAGCTCCATTGTAACTCTCGCGTTTTTAAAGTTCGTGGAGGTTTATGACTTATTATTAGCTCTTTTATTGGCCTTGTTGGAAATGGAAACGTTTTTTTTTATACATAGGTTTTAAAAATAAATAAAAATAAAAGAAACACCGAACAATGATTCCCTTAGGATGACTAATTGCTCACTAAAATGCTAAACGAATTCCAAACATTTTAGTTTGGCAAGTGGATAGTTCTTTATTGAATGCGAGCGGACTTAGATAGTTATTCCAGAGTATATCAAATTTTTATCGCTGATTTTAGTGGATTAAGAATGGTATTCCGATCAGGATTATATGGCATATTAAAGTACCAGGGTAAAGGTATCAAAATGGTGAAAAATAGAAATTTTTAAAAAATTTTGGACTTAGATTGTTTTTTCCCCTGTGGTCTTCATATGTATGCGGTTCTACTTATGAAAAAACCCTATCTTTATAATGTACACAAATTCTAATAATGAATTAGAACATGGAATATCACAAATAAAAAAAAAAAGGGATACACCACATATCATAAGACACAATACCCACAAATTAATGCATGTATTTTTAACTAAGATATGATTACTTTTTGGTTAAAATTCTGCTTGCGAGCACCCCTCTGATTTTAGTGTTAAAAGTTTTCATATCGTTTTATTACCATCATACGATGAGCATAAATTAATAAAAAATACTATTAAAGTGTTGACATAAAGATTTTTGGTTTCAGAATTTGTTATTACTGCCGTGTGATGAGTAAAAATTACATTTAAAAAAGATAATGAAAATGATAGCGAAAATATTTTAATTTTGATTTTTGTTCTTGCTGTCATCTAGTTAATATAAATTAGTAAAATATCTTTAAGGCCTATTTAAGACATTGACATAAATGTAACATTTTTATTTTCAGAATTTTGTCGAAATAAGTTGGTAAGTAACAACTCAAATCTGATTGGTTGAACAAGCCCAATTCTTATTAAAATACTTATTATAATTTCCTGATCATACTTCTATTCTTAATTTCAATCGGCTGTGCTTTGTTCACCGCGGTTACTAATAGAAGTACAGAACACACGCCCGATCATTTCTATCTGGTTTGTCAAAGAGTTAAGACGTGCTAAGCAAAAAAAAAATGGAAAAGTTTATCATTATTAAAGAAGCTCTTAAGAAGGTACGCAAATACGGCATTACGGGGCGTAATCTTGAATTTAAGCTGAAGCCTGTGCCTGAAGGAGCTGAACCTGTCGGATGGATAAAAGAAGCCATCAATCAAGTCATTACGAAAGCAACAGAGAATCTGGAACCATCAGATCATGTGGGTTTTAGTTTCTGTAGTAAAGACTTTGCTCGTGGTGAAGGCTGGATCCGCTTTAGACCTGCAGACGAAATAAATTACGAAGATGTGTGGGATGTCATCAACAACATTTATCAATCTAACTCAACTGGTCTAAACACCGAATCATTCTGTCTTAGTGTAACAAGTGTTCGTTTGCCAACTGGCCAAGGGAGGGGAAGCAAATATAACGCCTTTGAAGAGGAATGTAGAATGAGAAAAGGAATTATAACTGTTAATAATAAAGACAATTTATGTTTGCCTCGTGCCTTGGTTATTGCCATGGCTAATATTAACAAAGATCTGCAATTTAGTAAAATAAGAGCAGATATTGGAAAGGTACAGAAAACACAGGCTCTTCAGCTGATGAGTGATGCCAACGTTGATATAGGTCAAGAGGGAGCAGGCATTCCTGAATTGCAAAAATTCCAGGGATTTTTAAAAGAATATAAAGTTGTAGTCTATAGTTATGGATCAAAAGGAAGAGATGTAATTTTTGAAGGATCCAGCGAGAGCAACAAACGGCTTAATTTATTACTTTACGAAGGACATTTTAATGTAATTACCTCGTTGACTGCTGCCTTTGCGTGTAGTTATTATTGCCAGGAATGTCATGTTCCATTTAATAACAAAAACGATCATAGATGTGGAAGAACATGTCCTGGATGTCAACAATCTCCAAAGTGTGCATATGGTCAAATTAAGATAAAGTGTGATTCTTGTCTTCGATATTTCCGAGGACAAATATGCTACGAGAATCACTTGAAAGATGCATCATGGGAAAAAAGCACGGTTTGTAAAGAAGTTAAACTTGTGCAAGCTGCTTCAAGACAGTAAAGGGTAAGAGGAAACATATGTGTGGGGAGATCTTTTGTAAAAATTGCAATACCCATGTCCCTGAAAATCATTTGTGTTACATACAGAAAGATACTGGAAAACCTAAAACAAAGGATATGTTATTTGTTTTTTATGATTTGGAAACCCGACAAGAAGAAGTTTTAGAAAATGGTTCTCTTCTCCACCAGCCTAACCTTTGTGTTTTTAAACAATGTTGTGATATGTGTATTAACGAGATAAATTTATATTTTTGCCAAAAATGTGGTTTTCGAACAAAAATAATAAAGGAAGACGTAATTAAGACATTTGTTAATCATCTTTTGACAATCAGAAAGAAATTCAGAGAATTAGTGGTCATTGCCCATAACGGTCAAGCTTTTGATCACCAATTTATATTGAATCATATATTGACAGAAACTGATTTAACTCCTGAACTAATAATGAGAGGATCAAAAATAATCCTGATGCAGGTGGGAAATGTCAGGTTTATTGACAGCCTAAACTACTTCCCTATGGCACTTAGCAAATTACCTGAAGCTTTTGGTTTAGGAGATAAATTTAAAAAAGGCTATTTCCCGCATCTCTTTAATATCAAGGCCCATGAAAATTACGTTGGAACTTTACCTCCAATAGGATATTACAGCCCTGATACAATGAAAGAGAATGACCGAAAAACGTTTATTCAGTGGTACCAAGAACATAAAAACGACCAATTTGAAATGCAGAGGGATCTGGTTGACTACTGTGTTTCAGATGTTGAAATTCTTACTCAGGCTTGTTTAAAATTTAGGGAGCAGCTCATGTCCACTACGAATGTCTGTCCATTCATGGAGGCCTCCACTATCGCATCAGCCTGTAATAAAGTATTTAGAAGGAATTTCCTAAAACCAAGCACTATCGGGATCATACCTAAAAATGGCTACAGGTGGAGGGACAATCAAAGCAAGATTGGTATTAAATGGCTACTTTGGACTGAAAAACAAAAACAAATAAATATTTTGCATGCTGGTAAAGGGCCAGAAATGGTTTTATATGGGATTAAAGTTGACGGATTTTGCGAAGCCACAAAAGAAATTTTTGAATTCAATGGTTGTTATTTTCATGGGTGTCCTAGGTGTTACAAGTTTGGAAGAAACGACCCTCTTCATGATGATCCTTCAAGTACTTTAAATTTACGTTATGAAGCCACTCAAGCAAAAATTGAAAAACTTAGAAGTTTCGATTATGAAGTAATTGAGAAATGGGAATGCGACTTTAAAACTGAAATGCAAGAAAATCCCAAAATCCAATATTACACCAGCAGTCATCCTTTGCTAACTACCACTCCTCTAAATCCTCGAGATGGTTTTTACGGTGGAAGAACGGGTAACACTTGGAAATATTATGAAGCTAAAGACGGAGAACAAATAAAGTACGCTGACGTTTGCTCCCTCTATCCTTTTGTATGCAAATATGGAAAGTTTCCTATTGGTCATCCTGAAATAATTATTGGAGAAGAGTGTAAGACTTTGGATTTATTAAAAACCGATGGTTTGATAAAGTGTAAAATACTACCGCCGAAGGATCTTTTTCATCCTGTGCTTCCCCAAAAACTGAACAACAAATTAATGTTTGTACTTTGTCGCAAGTGTGGTGAAAGTATGGATAATAACAATGAATGTAACCACAGTGATGATGAAGACCGTGCTCTTAATGGTACATGGGTTATTGATGAAGTGATGAAGTCGGTAGAAAAGGGTTACAAAATTTTGGAAGTTTATGAAGTCTGGAAATATCAAGTTCAAAGTTTTAACAAACATTCTGGACAGGAGGGTTTATTCACAGCCATGATGAATAAATTTATTAAAATTAAACAAGAAGCAAGTGGGTGGCCTGCTGAATGTCAAACAGAAGAACAAAAGGCAAAATATGTTAAAGAATTTTTTGAAAGGGAGGATGTTAAATTAGAATATAATAATATCGTCGGAAATCCCGGTTTAAGATCTCAGGCTAAATTAGTTTTAAACAGCTTCTGGGGAAAATTTGGTCAACGAGAAAATCAACCAAAGACTAAAATTGTAAACCAACCTTCGGAACTCTTTGCTATGTTTAGTAATCCAGCTATTTATTTAAACGCTGTCCTTGCTATTAACGAAAAGACATTGGTAGTAAATTATGAATACACAGAAGAAACTTTTGATCCTCTTCCTGCTGTTAATGTAGCGATTGCCGCTTACGTCACAGCACAGGCCCGTCTTAAGTTATATTCATATCTTGAACTTCTTGGTAATAGAGTTTTGTATTACGATACAGACTCTGTAAGATATCTCTCAAGAGGCGACGAACTTGATTTACCAACAGGCAAGTTTATTGGAGATATGACTGATGAATTAGAATGTTACGGATCTAATTCCTACATCACATCCTTTGTCTCTGGCGGTCCAAAAAATTACTCTTTTAGTGTATATTCCACTAAAAAGCAAAAAGAGGAAGTCATTTGTAAAGTTAAGGGTATTTCCCTAAACTATGCAGCATCGCAGCTTGTTAATTTCAACACCATTAAAGATATGGTTCTTAAAGAGTCAGCGCCAATACCAATTATATCGAAGAATATTCGAAGAACAAAGGAACATGAAGTAACCACACGAACCGAGGTTAAACTGTATAGACCAAATTCTACAAAAAGAAAATTTTTACCAGATGGAAGCTCTGTACCTTACGGATACAAAAAAGCAACAAGAATTGAATAAAATATGTATTCTCCAGTCACAAAAATATATATTTATTTGGTGTAATAAAAAAGAATTTACTGAATATTTTGTTTTACTGGTTTTTGCTTTAAAATTTCGTTTTTACCCATAAAAAACCGAAAATGGGGTGCGCTTAAGAGCTCAGTTCACGATTCTGGCAGCCTCGTTAAGATTATGTCTACTAATTGTTTTACGCAAAACTTCTTTTGTGTTTAACATTTATTAAACATAACCGACCGGAAGCTCTTAATTTTTACCTTTATTATTAGTAGTAATAAATAACCGGTTAAAACGTGGATTTAGAACAAATATGTAAGTAACGCTCTCTTTTCTTACCCTTTTGCTAATGTGATAGGCTTCAAATGTTTTGCTATTAAGCTCTACCTTAATCCCACGCTGTTTTTCAGTTTAATTTAGTATTAATTTATGTATGAGTTAAGATTTAAAATTGCACACTCAAATATATATTTTTTAATAAAATAATATTAAAACTTCGTCTATTTTTTATTTTGTTTAAAGTATGCGACATTTAAATAAAAATGACTAGAAAAGTTCTAAATTATCTGAAGTCCATAAGATTTTACGTAAAGTTAACCTAAAGTCATCCTAAGGGTTTCCTAAGTCTTCATAAAGTTTACATAAATTCTGCATAAGAAACGTAAGTTGATATAAAATTTCACATAAAACAAAAATATCTTATAAATATCAGCAAAAATATCAAAATCGTAAATTGATCTTAAGTTTATCTTAAATACTAATATAGTTTGATAGGTAATATTCAACTAAAATACCTACCATAGTACTGTACTAAGTATTAAAAATTTAAAATATTTCGGTCAAATAACATCTACTTGGTATTTCCCGAAGAAATTTAAAGAAATTTTCACACCTACCTAGAAGTACTATTATTTGAATAGATAACCATAGTATTTGTATTTTTTTTTGTGTTTCGACCAATCTGCAGGTTTGCAATCTTTTGTTCAATATTGCTGCAATAATAAGAAAAAGTAGATAAATTAGTTTATTAGACGCCTGGCACTATATATATATATATATATATATATATATATATATATATATATATATATATATATATATATATATATATATAGAAACAATATTAAAATATATATACACAGCTCTATGTCAGACTGATGCATACTGTATTACTATAAAATGCCCCGTACTTTTTTTTTATCAAGATAGGGTGAAAAATGATACGTAATTCAATCTGAACGGGACGGAACTACAACGCGTGAGCAACGCAACGGGAACGAAACTGCTACGCGTGAGCAACCCAACGTTGTAAAATCAATTCACCTGAAGATGTTTCTAGCTCAGCGTATCTACTTTTATACACTAAAAGAAGGTCTTAATGGGTACATCAATATTTTTAAAGATTATTTGGGGACAGGCACCTGTTTTTCTCTTAATTAATTAAAAACGCCCGTTCTATATAACAAAAAACTATTTATGTCTAAAGTAACAACCGACTCATAAATTTACAATTGAACCACTCAAGACCTTTTTAACACCTGTTTAACTACCCCCGACCATCGATAGTTCAGGTGGCTGTTTATGTATGCCTGGTCATAAATCTTTACACAATCCCTTTTGTCATACCAAACCGCAAACCTACCCATTATAAATGGTTTATCGGGCACGTGCCCTTTTTTGTCGGAGACAGCAATTAACATCTTAATAAAAAATATTCGTCCCCATGGAGGGACCACCTGCGACTAATCACAATTACCCGGAAGTAATCAATTAATCATACCTGAAGGCACGCGTCGGTAATAAACACCTGGGGGTCCAGGCGGCATTTGTCAAAGGCGGGATCTTGGGGGGTCCAGGCGGCATTGATCAAAGGCGGCATCTATCAAAGGCGGCTTTTTTTTTATCAAAGGCGGCATCTATCAAAGGCGGGCATTTTAATCAAAGGCGGCATCTATCAAAGGCGGCATTTATCAAAGGCGGCATCGTGGGGGGTCCTTTAAAATTTTCCCACGCCAACCTGCCCCATCTCCTACTTTGGCGTAAGAGCAAATTACCTTAATTTAAAAATCTGTTATAAAGAAAAGTTGTTTAGAATTTGAAACTACGGTTTAAAAGTCTTTGGATCTCTGATCTTCTTATATTTAGGTCGAAATTGTCGCCCTCCATAAATGCAAGAATATTTAAGGTAAGAATATAATAAATCGCTTTTAATTGGGTGTTTGGTGTAATTCAATAAAAAGAGTTTAGCATCACGTTTCCAAAACTTCCTATATGTATTGTTTTCAATGTTTTCATATTGATGAATGAAATTCTTTACATCAGTATAAGAGCTAAAGTTTTTTCCAATTTCTAACCCATAAATTAAAAACAAATAGGTAAAAAAACAATGAGAGCAGAAATTAAAGACACACTTACGTATACATTTCTAGTTGTGCCATCTAAACGTCCTACTACTGTTTATAAACAAATGCATACGTTTTACATGGTAATTTATCAAGTAAAGTAAACCACATACAACTTTATAATAACAATAATATTATGCGAACATGCATTACCTCAAAAGCCTTCTATTAAGTCGGGACCGGATGCGGGTCCCGAGTCGGGGCGGAACACCAGTCCCGACAAAACTACTAATGACTTAATTTAAAGACGTTATTCGGGACTGGAGTTGGGTCCCGAGTCGGGATTCTAGGCACACCGTTTAGAATTTCCAAATTGATGACTTTCTCCATAACTTTGCTGGCAACAGAGAGAAGAGAGATAGGTATTTAATTGGATGGAAGGGACTTGAAACCTTTCATTGGGACAGGCTGCACACTAGCAGTCTTCCAGCTCTCTGGTATACACAAAAAGTTATTAAATAGGCAACTAAGCAAAATCAAAATAGTAAAATAATCTGCACCGAGATTGCTCTTATAAAAGAGGCAATACGCTTATAAGATAGAAAGCAAATTTACTACAAAAAAATAATTAGTTTTAGGTGTGGACACATAAGTAATGAAAAGCCGATATTTTTGTATGATTAACGGAGATCCCCAGTGTATGTCACGCTGCTTATGTTCCGCGTCCTACGTGCGAGAATTTGGGTCCAAATTAATATATCCATCAAGATCGCAAGCTAACTTATCAAATCTGGGAAAACCTGTAAAAACGGATAACAAATACGTGTTCAAAATCTATAACGAATGTCTCAAATCTGTGCAATATTTTCTGCAATTTTGTGGGTACCATGTTTCAAGCAAGCGAAGCCACAGGTAAACGGTTGTGACATGTCTAACTCAGCATAACGCTGAGGAAGCTCTTTACTATTTATCATTGATCGCTTTAAGTTTGGGAAAATGGGAACGCCTTGTGTCGCCGGTCTAAACAAGGAAGGTGGGAGAAAAATTCTTCCTCGGCAGAGGTGGTACCACCCCACCCATCCTCTTAAAGGGCTGGTAAAACTCAAGTATGATTCCAGCTCTGGATGTGTGAGTCGAACTTCCCTAGTATACACCAGTACATGGTATTATACTTAGGCTTCGGTCTTCGTCGGCAGTCAGAAGATAAAAAAATTGTTTATCTGCTTTTTGAAATCATCTTGGTACCCTGTATGCTACTTGTCACGATCTCCTCTCGCATTCTGCTCGTATCCCTGATTGTAATGAGTATGAGTAATTGCCAACATTACACGTTCATTGGGTAATGAAGCTATTATTAATTGCTTCCGGGACAAAAATATAACAAAATTAATTGTACCTTTAAGAACTAAAACAAAAATCTCCTTTAAAATGGGCAAATAACAATACCTTTTTCTTTTTCAATAATGCTTAATAAAATTTAGTTACATCTCTTTCTTTTTCCCCGCATTTTCCTACATTGTTCCGCTTTCATAAGTGACAATCTAATTTAAAGATTGTCGGGCCTTTATCTCCCTGTATTTTGGCTTATTTTTATAAAGTGACGTGTAAGCTTTTTGGGGTAGTTGCCTTTATTATTATTTAGAGGGTGCTGCTTTTTTTCTCGTTCCTTCCCTTTTAAAACATCGCTTTGTCATAAATTTATGATGAGGAAAATGACAATTATTAGTTATTTTGTATTGGCTTATTAAAAATGTATTTTTCTACTCCAATACTTTAATGGATTTATTTAACATTTACTACCTGAACTTAAATGAGATTTATTAAGATGCAGATTTTTCATTAAGGTACAAGTTTATAACCGATAGAAATGCAACCTCACAATAATATTCGGTAAATATCAAAGATTACCATGACTATGACAGATTTACAATTAATCAATTTTGACTGTCCATAGTTACTGTTTACTTAGTAAATTCGTAATATTTGTGCTTTTTGCAAATAAAATCCGTAAAAGTATGCGATAGTGAGAGTAAAATTGATAAAATTTAACTCCATCAGAAATTGTGGAACAGGTCACAAGAGCCGCAAACAATTTATTACCCGTAAAATCAGCAAAAACCCACGAAAAAATAAGTTTAATAAATTTTCAAAATCGAAATTTTAGTTTTTCATTATTGTTGTCGGTCGTAGAAAAAATAGTGGATGCAACTTGCATTTTATGGCTATTTATGTACGTATTCATGAACACATGAATGTCAAGAAGAAATAGGGTTGGTGCCAGAACTGAACCTTGGGGGATGCCAGCATTGATAGAATGGAAGTTAGATGAGTGACCGTTAACCACGACAGATATGCGCCGATTAGAGAGGAAGCTACCGATCCAGGTACATAGTTTGGTAGGAAGACCGTAAGAAGATAGTTTGTTGAGGAGTGCGGCATACCATACTTTTTCAAAGGCCTTGGAAATATCAAGAGCCTGAAGTTCGAGACACTTGTTCCAGTTATATGGTTGTATTGATTTCTTGCCTCGGTGAAAATTTGGCGATTTTCGGGTATAGGATTTTGAAGATACCTTGTGTGAGCTTGGACTTTTTTGAGCTTGGCTTTATCACAGGCCTTGGAGAACCATGGCTTTTGATGTCGGAGTTTAGGTTTCTTGCGGGTTTGTGGAATGAAACCTTCAATATCTGCTTTATAATGTCTGTGATATGAGAGCAAATTTTGGAGGGATCGGGAGTGGAAAAATAGACAGGGTTCCAAGGGAAAGCAGAGAAGAAGTTTCGAATTTACCAGTGTCCATGGGTTTCCTATATAAATACTTTATTATATCCCCAATTTTAAGCATAGTCCTTATCATAAGTGTTGTGTTATAACCGACCCCCCTTAGTGTTACCACCGACACTGGGCCGGGGGCGGTTGTAACATATTACATCACTTTAATTTTTAGTTACCTGTGAGCTTTTTACTTTGTTCAGCTCTAAAATATCACTTACATAATGAAGGTAACTAATTACCTTAACTATAGCCATACAAATATTATTTCCAAGTCTAATAGATTGTTACACCCGACCCCGGTCTACCCTATAAAATGTCAATTATTAGTTATTTAGTATTGGCTTACTAAAAATTTGTTTATGATAGGACATCGTGGGATTACGATTAATAGACATCATAATATTGGCGTGCGATAAAATATCCATGTGGAAAAAAGGTGCTTGTTCATCAAAATTAAAAATTTTCTTTTTTCTGTTCCCGTACTCTAATATTAAAATTAAATGTCTTCGATATTTTTAATAATAATGTTCATTTTGATACAAATTTTCATTATGAAATTACTTAATTATCCAATTTCAAACCAATACTTGTTTAATCAAGTGGTCTCTTTTTAATGTAAATGCTCTGACTTTGACAGTGCTTTTATTAAAATTTGCATTTTCATTAATACTTTTAGGAATATTTAAATTAGAAATTATGTTTTTTTTTATTTCAGAAATTTTTTGCGTTGCGAATATATTGTCCGTTGTTGGAAGGTAAATGTTACAAGTAACCTATGGGTTAATTATAAAAATATTTTTTCCGAAACCGTTGTTAAGAGGTATTTTATATAGGTACCTACGTAAGAAATGTTTGGTGACTTAAAAAGTGTCCGTTTAGCAGAAGGGTCCGCTATCTAGAGGTGTCCGTTAATAGAAGTTTCGCTGTAAAAACTGTCGTTTTAATTAGTTTAATACTTACTTTGACTTAACAATAAAATATCTGATTTATTTGACACGTTGTGCTACAAAATATAGTATGAATTAAAAATATCATTTTTAATGCAAAAAAATATTACACGTTAATATCTCGAAAACAGCTGAAAATCGGTATAGGATGTGTTACATAAAATATGCTTGGAATTTCTTATAGAACTTAAAAACATAGTAAAAAATATGACGTTCCGTTTAAAAAAACTACCAATGACGCCATAACTCCTTTATAAGATATCCTGTATACTATTTTATTGTAACCAAGTTCAGGACATGATGAAGTGCCGGGAAAGATTGTAAAAGAATTGGCCGACATTGTAGCAGGGCCTCTCTGTTACCTGATTAACAGGTCATTTGCTGTGGGAAAATATCCCAACTGTCTCAAACTTTCCGAAATTGTCCCTGTCTTTAAGGGTAAAGGGGTCAGTTTTGAGTAATGAGTCTTATCGTCCGATCTCTCTTCAAAGTCAATTTTAAAAAATACTGGAGTGCTGCTTCAATCTGAGACTTTACAACTTTTTTGAAAGGTTTCATCTTGAGTAAAAGCCAGCACGCTTTTCAAAAGAAAAAATCTACTCTTACAGCAATCGACAAGATTATAAAATTATAAGATTTCCCTCTGGGGCTCTTCTTTGACCTGAGCAAGGCCTTTGATCTAGTTGATCACAGGATCTTGCTCGGGAAACTGGAGAGCTACTGAGTCAGGGCTTAATCATACTCATGAATACAGTCCTATTTGGAATCTAGAACCCAGCAAGTGGTCGTTGACGGGGTTAGATCGGACGTAAGGGGCTGCCAGAAGGGTGTACCGCAGGAGTCAACCCTGGGACCCCTTCTGTTTTTTGTCTTTATAAATGGGTTTCTTGTCAGTCAGCTGTTGACTCAGTGATATATGCCGATGATACCACCCTACTAGTCAGTGCAATGACTAGAAACAGACAACTAGAACTAAGTCAAGCAGCAATAAACAAGATAAATCTTTGGTGTGAAAAAAATGGCCTACAGCTTAATGGCCAAAAAACAAATTTTGTAGATTTCTGTACAAAGAATACCATAGTTGATCAAAGCTGGCTTTTAAAACTTAACCAGGCCTCTATTGCCCAGGTCAACCATATAAAAGTTCTAGGACTATTGACAGTAAACTTACTTGGTAAGTACACCTAGGACATCTAAGAAGTAAATTTAGCTCGTTTTGCTTTTTAATTAGACAATTAAAATATAGTGTCACAATAGATGTGCTTAAACTGGCATACTATAGTCTCGTACAAGCTAGCTTGTCGTATGGCCTCGTCTTCTTTTGAAAAGCGTACTGGCTTTTACTTAAGATTTCAAACCTTTCAAAGAAGCTGTAAAGTCTCAGATTGAAGCAGTACTCCAGTATTTTTTAAAACTGACTTTGAAGAGAGATCGGACGATAAGACTCCTTACTCAAAACTGACCCATTACCCTTAAAGACAGGGACAATTTCGGAAAGTTTGAGACAGTTGGGATATTTTCCCACAGCAAATGACCTGTTAATCAGGTAACAGAGAGACCCTGCTACAATGTCGGCCAATTCTTTTACAATCTTTCCCGGCACTTCATCATGTCCTGAACTTGGTTACAATAAAATAGTATACAGGATATCTTATAAAGAAGTTATGGCGTCATTGGTAGTTTTTTTAAACGGAACGTCATAGTTTTTACTATGTTTTTAAGTTCTATAAGAAATTCCAAGCATATTTTATGTAACACATCCTATACCGATTTTCAGCTGTTTTCAAGATATTAACGTGTAATATTTTTTTGGGGTGCAGAAAGTAGTTTTGACGACGTGTTTGTAATTCAAAAAAAGATGGTTCAGATTATGGCGGGTCTCCCCTTCGAAGACCACTGTAAACTTTTCGTGCACTAAGACTTTGAACACTACCCAGTCTATATATTTACCACTTTGCTCTATATACCAGGAAAAAAAATCTAAAAAGAATTCAGACTTTCCCAACTACGAAAGGCGAAATAATAATATGTCTGTTTTAACAGTCCCTTGTAACCGTCTCAAGCTGTCACAGGACGGGCCCAGGGCAATGGTTATAAAGATTTATAACAAACTTTGTCCTGAGATAAAGGCTAGTCAGTCAATAAATATATTTAAGAATAAGCTAAAAACACCTCCTTATAAATGCAGCGTACTACTCCACAACGGAATTCTTGAGTGGGTAGATCCAGTTACCTGTTTTTCTGTTTGTCTAAATTCAGCACGTTCTTTACAGTTTACTTTTGAAAATCTTTTTTGCATGTATATGTTTGCCGAACTGATAAATGTAATGTATGATACATATTATTAGTAATATATTCATACTTGATTTGATTTGATTATGTCCAAAAATCCGCAATTAAAAATATAAATTGACGCCTGTCAGCATTTTTCTCCAATTTTTTTCTTTAATTAATATCGTATTATGCTGTCACTGTATAAACATTGTGTTTGGGAGATATTTTCTAGTAATTCATCCCTAATCACACACACACACACATGTATATATATATATATATATATATATATATATATATATATATATATATATATATATATAGTGAAACCTGGTTAAATGGGCCCTGGATATATGAGAAACCTCTGCTACTGATAATTACAATGAAGTCCCGACACTTTTGCATTAAAATACCTGTGTTACTGGGAATTTGAAACCTGTTTAATTGAGATTTGATTTCTTAGATTTTTTCGATGTTTACCTCTATAATTGGGACTTTGTAGCTCAATAACTTGTGTAAGTAAGACAATTTATCAGGTTTGTACAGCGACATTCGAATTTGAAAAATAAAAATACTACATAATACATTGTAACAACATAAAATATGCATTTTTCATTACCATTTTCACCTCTATAAATGAAAAACGGTACATTTCGACCTCTCTTAGCGGGACCCTCTATAAATAAGACAACCGTCATTTCAAACCTGCCTATTTGGGAAACTGGGTAAATGAAAAACCTCTATAAGTGATGAAGAATCCTAGGTCCCTTGAGATCTCAGTTATAGAGGTTTCACTGTATATATATATATATATATATATATATATATATATATATATATATATATATATATATATATATATATATATATATATATATATATATATATATATATTATTTTAATCTGTGAAAATTCAATTAACTAAAATATTTCAATTAAAATTCGCATCAATCCAAAGTCAACTTCGGATAACCGCAATTAAACAGGCAAAATCGTAACCGGTGTAATTTAATTGGTCGTTACTTTTACCTTGGCAATATTTTCAATTACTCGACCACATTAATCCAGCCATAACAAGCCCTGAATCCATTAAAACAAACTGCCGTATTTCTTTTTCCATTGCTTGCGGCCGGCACGATATTCCATTCCAGAACAAGGAAAAAATGACAGTTTCCATTAACGTGCTTATAGATGGAATGGGTTTCGACCACAGAGCGGTTTCATAAACAAAAGTTGTTACGAAGGATCTCACAAATAATGTCTATAGTATATGGGTCTGTTTCACAATTTTTTTTATTTGTTTACTCGAAAGTGCGGTCATAATCCTAATAAACCTAAAATATTTTTCCCTCATTCTCTACATAAAGTAATTCTAGTTATGGTGATTGCCTTTATTAATTTGTTTCGATTTTTATTAACAAATAATTTTTTTATAAAAAACGAACCAGGTTCATAAAAGGAAAAGCACTAAAAAGTATGAAATAATACTTTTTTGTATTTATAACTGAGGTTAATAATAAACTTAATTTTGTAGAAATTCAGGTGACTCGTTCACCGAAGTTTTAAACTTTGAAGTCGGCGCAATTTTAATTTATATGGGAATCCCTAATGAAAATACATTAATAAGAGTAATATTTTTAGTTACTTACCTATTACTGCGCCTAATGGTAAGTCTAATTGTGTTTGACTTTAAGAAATTTGTACACCAAAGTTGAAAATTTTAAAGTAAGCGCAACTCATTATTAATTGTTTATGAATTATCATTGCGGTTTCTTATACTGTGAAATTGCGCCAACTTCAAAGTTTAGAACTTCGGCGTAAAAGTTACCTTGTCGGGAGCATTGCCGACTCCTTAAATAACAGAGAAATAGCGGTAGCAGCTTTTCTTGACATAGAAAGAGCACCACTAGACTCGCTCTGTGAGGCCACAATCTCTAGAGGGGTCGAATCCATAATATGTTAGTAGATACGGACTATGCTTGAATGCAGAACTATCACGACTTCTCTGGGTGGAGAGACGATCAAGTTTAGGGCTGCCAGGGGATGTCCTCAGGGTGGGGTTCTCTCCCCCTTACTATGGTGGCTCTTGGTGGACGATCTACTTGCTATGGTCTCTCTGTGAGAGGTTGAGGTGCAGACATTGCACGAAGATCTAGTCATATTAATCAAAGGAAAATGTGAGGAGCTGATCTCAAACGCTCTTCAGGAAGTGCTAAACACCATATACACAAGGTGTGTGAGGGAAGAAATGTCTGCCAATCTACACAAGACGGTCACTGTACCATTTAGTAGGAAAAGGAATCTGGAAAACGAAGACCTTCCTTACAAGGTAAAACTTTTCCTGTTGTGAATAAAGCGAAATATCTAGGAGTAATTCTGGACAAAACACTCAATTGGAACTCACATATGGAAACAATAATTCGCAAAGCGACTCTTTCCCTATGGACATGTCGCAGAGTTTGTGGCAAATCCTGGGGCATGTCACCTAAACGGATATATTGGCTATATAGTGACAGGCAGAAAGTGTGCGACATATGGGAAAAATTGTTATTAGTAAATTTGGAAAAAAATCAACTTGGCCATTTATCTATGCATCACTTCAAACCCAAAAAACGATTCTGTGATGCCGACTGTCATTTGACATTTGGCGGGAAATTTAAAGCCAAAAGTCACGCTATTTCTAAAAATATCAAAAAATTTTATTTGAAGAAAGTGTTTATAATTTAATTTTATGGCGTGACGAATTTGGGTTTGTTTGGGGAAAATTTGAAAAAAGTCACTTGTTTGTCAATAAAAATACTACCATTAATAAATTTTCTATTTCCGCCTTTAAACTAGATCTTTTGCCCTTAAATAAATGTTTTACGATCAACAGTGTTAATCTCCAGTTATTTATTACGTTTTTATTGAGAAATAACTGAAAATTGTTGTTTTAGTAGAACTGTCGCATTGATGATTTTCTAATATTTTTAACCAGTATTTTAAATTTTACGAATTTATCTATTAGAAGACACTGTAGAGACGTAACTAAAGACAAAACTAAAGAAAAAACTCGTGTGGTAATATTCACATATGGAAAAATTATTTATTACTAATGCATAATACAGAAAAATAATATTAATTGTGCATTTCAACATGTCCACCGTTCAGTTCTATGCAGCGAATTGTACGAGAATGTAGTTATTTCAGAACGTTTCTTAGCATCTATGACGTAATACCATTAACAACATCTTCAAAATGCAGAATATCCCTAAACGGCCTCTGGGCATAAACTTTCCGCTGAAGGTAGCCCCATAAAAAGAAATCCAGAGGCATTATATCGGGAGATCTCGCTGACCACGGGTTGGCAGAATATCGCCCAATCCACTGGTCTTGAAATTCCTCATCCAACCATTCCCGAACTTCCAGCGTGCCGTGAGCGGGAGCACCATCGTGTTGGTAAAACAATTCTCTACGTCGTTCTAATGGTAGTTCATGTAGAAAATTTAGTATTCTTTTATCTAGGAAGTCTTGCTTTCTGATGTTAAATTTTGTCTGAAAAAGAAAGATCCAACAATTTGAGTGTTTAATATCCCACACCATACGTTGCTTTAAAATGGTACTGGCTTCTAGTTTCCAAAAATTCCGAGCAAAAAGACAAAACGGATTGATTTTAAGAATGTAGCACGAAACAGTCACGTCAGTGCTTTAGACTTTAGACAATATCGGACTTCTCTAACATTGCTGAAATTACTGCTTTTTAAATTGTAATAACTTATTCCGAATATTTCCCTCATATATTAAAAATCTCATATCAAGCCGGACATTTTCGAATAATTACAGCGAAAATTGCCTGGTAGGGTCCGAAAATATCCCGCTAGGTATCGAAACATTTCCTAGTCCGTATCTACAGGGTGATTCAATATCGTACCGACAGATTTAAAGAGGTGATTCCTTGAGCAAAAATAATAAAAAAAAGTTCCAAATAATATAGGTCCGGAAACGTTTCGTTTCCAAGATAAAGGGTGTTAAACTTTAATTTTTTTTTCGGTTATTCTTATTTATTTTATGCGCGCTTAAGGATTATTTATTCAAAGTGAGTACGTGTGTTACACATTAGAGTACCTACAGAATTATCCTGTTGTCATTTAGTACTATCTACAGGGTGATATTTTTTGGACACATTTTAACACCCCGACCTTTTTTTTGATCTAGCAGCAGAAATATACACCTTAAAATTTCACCAGCCGCCAATGAGTAACGATTTTTAATATTGTGTATTTTTTGTTCCCCATAGTAACGGTTGTTAAAATTATTGCGCATTGGTCATTTTGGCATATATCGAATGTTGTTTAAATAATCTACGTGCTTTTATTTCTTCTACTCGAGAAATATTTTAACGAATTATACTCGTGCTTCAAAATTAGCTTCATGATTTTTCATTCAAGCATGGTGTCAGTAAAAAATTGTGTTCGGTTATTTTCATATTTTGTTAAAAGGCCCCTTCTCGTTTGAAGTCGGGCCCTTCCATCAAAATATAAAAATAAACTCATGCAGTTTTTAGACAACATGCTTTCATGAAAAATTATTGGTTATTTTGATGCACTAAAGTGACATTTTTGGGTTTGTAATGGTTGCTCGTTGCTGAATTTATGTCCTCAGTTAGGCTAATAAAAAAATTTAAGGGATAAATGGCGTTGTTATTGCTGATGGCAAGAGTGTCTGTATTTAATTGGTATTTAGTATTAGAATAAACAAAATACGATGCGATTCATATCAATTACTAGTTTGACCTGCTTGTTAAAAAATATTTCATATATGCCTCCTTGAATGAATTTTTAAAACCAATTCGGTATTCTACTTTTTTTAAAGGCGTGAGCTTAGAACTCAGGCTATGCATCATTTACTGCATTGACAAAACATGATACATAAATATTTACGCTTTTACATAATAATTATGCACCTGATTAAACACGGCACACATAGACCAAATGACGTATTCCTAAGTAATATTGCAAAATCGGTCTTCGTTACGTGTTGAAAGCTTTGTCATGTCGGCGTTGTTATGGAACTTAGACAACATGGACATCAATCCATTCTGTGAGCCGAGCTGCACTGGCACAGGGGTATTTGCTTTACAAAGATTAAAAGCCGTGTGGCAGTGGCAGTATTTTCGCAGTATATAAGCATAATGTAAATATGTATAAGATGCACATCGAAGTTATCTGGAGAATGAGGTAAAATTATATACTGAATTAGCGTCATAAACTAATTAAAAAATTTCAAGCAGCTTTCTCTCTTTTCAGAAATGTTTTTTAGTTTAAAAAAAATGACAAACCTGCAATATTTTCTTAAATGTAATATTTCTTGAAATGTGGAAAGAAAGTATTACAAAAATTCCTAATAAAGAACGTTAATTTTGAGAGAGTTCTGGAATTATGACTGCATTTTTTATTTTGGTATGTGCATCTCCTAAGATATTTTTGAAGTTGAATGAAAAGTAAAAATAGTATTGTGACATGGATGGAACTGATACAATTTTTTTTATAAAAATGCTTATTTTGTTCTGAAAAAGTACTTCATAATATCAATATACTATGTGTTATGAAATTCACTGCATATATTGAAACCGGTATACTGGTATGAATTCAGATATAGGCGAAAAATCGAAATTAGTTAATGATATTGTGATTTCGCTTAGTAAAAAATTCCCCAAAAGAATAAAATGACTTGTATATGTTTCTTAATCTGCTTTTCGGAAAAAATTATTTATATAAAAATTTAAAATCGGATCAAAGGAAACTTATCGATAAAAGTAAAAATTGTGGAAGTTCGTTTCCATGGATTCCTGTAATAATAGCGATTATTCTATGTTTCACTATACAAATAGGCGTCATTTAACTGAAAACGAGGCAAACCAACCCATTGGGTTGCTACTTGGAGGTGCGCGACGACTGATGTAGCTAATCGGTTTAATGTTTCTCAAAGTGTGGCTTTCCGCCTGAACGATTCAATGAGACTGGAACTGTCATGGAAAGGGCAAGAGAATGCAGGCTAAGGTAAACGAATGTCAAGTCGTAAACTGGTCATTAGTTTACGACTTGACAACAACGAGTAAGCATTGATAATGCCAAGTGAGACCTTGGCGAAACGTCTACCAGATTCCAATAGGAATTTAACAAACCCAATCAAACCCAACCAACCAATCTATAATTGGATGGAAGGGACTTGGAACCTTTCTTCGGGACAGATGCACACGAGCAGTCTGCCAGCTATCTGGGAAAATACCATTATCATAAAAGATCTGGAAAAGACGAGTTAAGATGGGTGCAAGTTTAAACACAAGCGCATTTTTTAAAAACAACTGCTGGTATGCCATGCAGACCGAAGGATTTTTTGATGTTAAGGGATAGAAGAATTTTTTGAACTTGTGTGACCTTAAGTATTATGTCGGGCATTTTGTGGGGTACAGACGTAGCGGTTGGAAGAGAGAAATTGTCGGGAGGGATTGGATGGAATTGGCAGCGAAATGTGTGACAAATAGTTCAGCTAATTTCGTTGTCAGAGGCCAGGGGAGGAAAAGTGCTTCTACAGAAGTTTTGACAAAAGATTTTTGCAAGTGACCACAAAGATTTTCTGCCGTTGGAACAGCACTCTATCTTTAATGCGGTTGTTAAAAGAATTTTTGGACTCTAAGATAGTTTGGTTGTATAGATTTCTTCCCTCGGTGAGAATTTGACGAGTCTCGGGTGTAGGATTTTGAAGATACCTTTTGTGAACCTGGATTTTTTTGAGCCTGGCTTTATCACAGGCCTTGGAGAACCATGGCTTTTAATGGTGGAGTTTAGCTTTCTTGCGGCTATGTGAAATGAAACATTCAATACCTGCTTAAATGATATCTGTGATTTGGGAGCAAATTTCGGAGGGATCAGGAGTGGAAAAACAGACAGGGTTCCAAGAGAAAGCAGAGAAGAAGTTTCAAAGACCATCCCAGGCGGCAGAATTGTAGTGCCAGATCGTGCGTTTTGGCATGATTTCAACGAACTCGGGATGTATGGGAGAAGAGACGGTAATACTGCCATGATTTCAATGACCAAGGGGAGCGCAAACAGATGTTAGGTATGGCTCAGGATGGGTGGTAAAAAAAGACCTGGTGGATTTGGATTATAGATAGAAACGAGGGGAAAGTATGTTGGCTCTATGGTTAAATTGGTGAGCGAGTTACTGATTGTGACGTTTTCTGCCGCTCCGCCTTATGGGTCGGTTTTTGTGGATCCTAGTCATTCCTTGCTATTGACGTTGAAATCGCCTAGGCCGATGACTTCGGCCGAGGGAAAGTCAAATAACTCATTGTAGGAGTTGTCTGAAGGGGAGCGGTAGATGCACAACAGATAAATTTAGTAGAAGTCTTAAGGGTAAGTTTTTACCAGAGAATATCGGGCTTGCCTGATTCCAGGTTCGGAAGTCTGATGCAAGAACGACTGCTGCGAACGTAGGTCCATACCCCACCATGAAGATGAAACGATGACGAAAGTTCATAGCCTGGAAACAGGAGATGATTGGTTGAGGATTTGGGACTGATTTGGATTTCGATCAGAAAAAGAATGTGGGGTTTGCATGATCGGAGGTTGTGGTGAACAGAGCCCAAATTGGAATTAAGCCCGCAGATGTTGGCAAAGGTTTCCATACTTGACTGAATTGACCATTTGTCATATTTTACAATAAACTATTTTTCACAAAAATATTTAGAATGTAGGTTTGCTTTTTGTTGCACCATACTTTCATTTTCATTGTTTGTTAGCAATCTTTGTCAATATGTTTTGTTAAATTAAACTTGTTTATAAGTAACTTTATATTCATTTTCATTGTGGGGAAAAGACTTAAAAAAGAATTTGTCCTTTTTTTCACAATTGCGTGATCATAATTGATCCTGTATAATAACGTCGAAAAATCTTTCTTTTGTTGGTCCATACAATGGCAGCAAAATAAAAAACATGTGGACTTTTGAAATTGGGCCGAAAAAAAACTACTCTCTTAAAAGTTTCAAGAAATCTTTTACAAGAATATTTTCCAATAAAGGTAATACAAGTTAAGTGATCGACTGTTTTTAGATAGGTTTACCTCTACCGTTCCCTGTTTTTCAGACCTTAAAAACATTGTTTTTCTTACCTTAGGAAAAAATATTATAAATGCCTAAATTAGGAAGAATCGGCCATTTTATTCCAGCCCAAATATATGTAAATTCGCCTTACATAAAACATCAGGATATTTTTCCGTTCTGCTGATTTTTATATATTTAAGCAACTTCGGGCATAAAAACAAATTTCGGGTTTTCATTTATGTTCTACGGTTGGTTTATGAAAATTTTAATAATTTTATTTTAAAAAGAAAGTGTTACATAATTATTGTTATTAAAAAGTGCTTTTCTGTTTCGTTTCTTTTTCAACGGCTATTTTGTTTGGTTTCTTGTTTCCCTATTTTAGCTGTTTTTTTAACACTTTTTCTCGTCATAAAGAAGTTGTGGTTATTTATTCTACAAAGAAACGCAAACATTTTACAAGATGTCTTAAAACTGGCATACAGCATCTGTTTTGCTTCTTTAACATTGCTTTTGCTCAGTTCTTTGATATAAAAAAAGAAAATCTTTACAGTGCAAACGCATAAAAAACATATATAGGGTGTTATGAAAATGGTTTAATCCTAATGGCTGACTCCTAGGGTAGTCTACAGACATACCCAATATCATCAAATCATTATTCTTAATTTTAAAAAATACCCTAAACTACCCCCAAATTCGACTTCTAAAAGGCATGACGTCATGGGCTAAAGGGAAAACAAACGATTTAGCCGCGGTGTAGCCAAACTTAAATATTACCTTGAAATCTCATTTTTTAAGTATTCTTTCAAAAACGTGTTTTACAAGTATATATATATATATATATATATATATATATATATATATATATATATATATATATATATATATATATATATATATATATATATATATATATATATATATATATATATAAGTGAGGTATCACGCAGGGGCTATTGCAACCTCCGTGGTGATGTTGGCTGTTGCCCAGAAAACTCTGGGTCTCCTGACAAAATACCACAAATGAGTTGGCAGGTCCCTGGTCTGTGAACTCTTTGTGATTTTCTTTTTTCTTCTCTTTTTTTTCTTAACTTCCAAGTTTCCCACCTATTAACTTGGTTATGTGCTACTGACGAGTGCTAATAAGCACGAAACACCTTACAGACAGCTTCCCCAATATTTCCCTCGCTTTCATAACTGGTACTGTCGCTATTTCTTTACCTTATATATATATATATATATATATATATATATATATATATATATATATATATATATGTTTATATGAACTTTTCGCCTTAAAATAATACCAGCAATCACCACCTGAAGTTTGTCAAAGTACTTTTGAATCACCCTGTATATATATGTGTATATATATGTATATATATATATATATATATATATATATATATATATATATATATATATATATATATATATATATATATATATATAAAATCATATTTAAATTGTATAAATGATTTAAATAAGCTTTATTATTATCTAAAAATTGGGGTTAAACATTTGTAATTAAGAAATTGAGTAAATTGTGCATAAAAAAGTGTTAAATTTTACGAATTATGTATTAAGCACTAAGAAATAGCAATTAGGAATTAAGAATTACGGAGTTGGGTAACCAAACCCAACCAAGAGTTTTGGTTAATATAAAAAATATATATAAAATTGTAACTAGAATGTTACAATTTTATTTTCAGATTTATTGGACGAAGGATATTAAGTCGTTTGAAATTTTGAATTTTTAAGCTTGAATAAGAATATACCGTTAATATGCATCATTATTTTGTAAATATTTTTTATTTTGGAACATAAAAATACTAAAAACAATAAAAGCAGTACCTACATTATTTAAACCAAATAGCCCCTTTCTTATTTCATATAGAATCAATGGAAACATAACCTACAGTATACTACAGTTTTTTGACAATTTCTTTAGTGGAAAAATTGTATAACCAACTAAAAATGAAAATATCTAATATTATATGTAATTAAGGTATTAAATACATTATTCAGGTTAGAATGATTCTGAATTGTGAATTTGAAATCATTTGTGCAATTTTTAACGATTTGGCAAACAATTTAACTTCAAATCGATTTTTCTCAAAACTCAGTTTTTGCGAGTACAGTATTTTGCCTTTATCCGGCAGTTTTATACCGGTGCATGATGGTTTAAGAGTATTTGAAGAATTAGTTAAGAGCTGACCATAAGAACTAGATCCCCTTATCGATTACAATAAAGAGACATATATAGTACGAATAAGACGCAGTCGCCGAGCACAACCACGGTTTGCAACACATAACATGGAATGTCCATGAGCGCGTCATCAATGGTCTTCCGAGGACAAACAATTCGATAGAAGGGGGGCATTCTAGAAAACCGTAAATTGTCATTATTCATCCGTCTACAAACTCATCGACCATTTTCGAAAAGAGCGAGATATGATGGAAATCGACCTAACCCGCCTTGCTGCAGGTATTCGCAACCCAGATGAAAGCAAAACTAAATATGTACAACTGAATCGGTTGGATTTGCTTGCAAGCAAACATTGGCCATATGGACTTTCCTCGTGGCATTTCACATAACCTTCAAATGTAATTTTTGTAAATAATTTCCTAAAATGTGTTTTTTAAATAAATTTTAGAATTTGTATTTATATATTTGTATAAATTTACTTAACCTGGGATCAGTCGCATACCTTCTCATAACGTGATCGGTCGCGTGTTAGATTTTATCTAACAGAAAGAGAAATAAATAATCATTTAGTGCTTATGATCATTATAAAACAAATTTTAAAAAATTATAAAGGTTATTTATATAAATTGACAACCTGAACATAACAATTAAGTAAAAAAATTAATTAAAAAATATTACGCAAGTATAAATTTTTTTTAAATGTCAAATGATAACCTGCTGTGAGCTAACATATTGTCCTCGCAAGGCGATTCTGGATAGGGAATGATTTTAAGCCAACAGGTTCTATTTTATGAGTAAAAAACTAAAATTGTTAGATTTTTTCTAAAGCCCGCATTATACGGCGTGTGGTGCGACGCGCCTGGCATGTGACTTGACGCCCCACACGCCATGAGAATGGTCTGGCGCGACGAACTTCACGCCGCGTATCTGTTCCCGTCGATGAGCGGGATGATACAATAAAAGGAAGATATTACCAAACCGTGTCAAATTCGTCTGGGATCGCCCATGACGTCAGGCTGTGAGTTATTTTTTAAATTTATAACGCGCAATATAGAGTTCACGTCAGTTAGGCGATTTTATATAAATTCTATTGGCAATATACTTTTCCTCCTGCTTATAATACAAATTTTAAAGTGTATGATTTAAAATAATCATGTAAATAAAGGGATAAATTAATTTAAAATAATAGATATTGGTAAATTGCCTGCCAATTGCGTTCTATGTATTTATTTACGTGAAAAGAAAAGGTAAATAATTTTATAAAATAAAACTATGCCTAATAATTAAGATAATAATTTTTGTTTAGAGGCATATTCTTATTAAAATATATACCTACAGAGTCTTCCGACAATATGTTATAAATAGGAATTGTGTTTGTTCCTATAATTTGTCAAATATTTTTTGCTGTGAATAACATCTGTATATTTGCGACGGAGACATGTTTTTTAGGGTTTTTACACTTTAAATAGTAAATTATTAAAAATTATTGTATTTTTGTATTCTATGATTTTTCAAATTTAAATAAAAATCTTAAATGCCAAAGCTTATTCTGAACAAAACATAAATATCTAAATTTATGAAATTAGGTAAAACAAGAACTTATTTTTTAAGAAAATAGCCTTTTTTCTGTCTCTTTGTCTGTCGTATTTTCTCGATTAAAGTCCGGTGATTCGATACCGTGGAGATTTTTAGTAACTGTTTGTCACAGTAAACTTTCTTATTGAAGCGAGTTTGTAAAAACATTAAACACTTTTGACATTCATGACATGACACAATTGATGTTTTAAATTATCCTTCATAATCACTTTCGTTAAAATCTCTAGAAGAGATTCTAGCATTTTTCACATTAAACTTATCTTCTCGTTTGCACAGACGCTTCCAAACACTTTGTGTTTCGTTGTCTTTGGGGAAGCTAAAATCTTTAATACTCTTAAAAGTGCTATAAAAACACAAAAAATAAATTGAAAACACAACTCGATCTTAACAAAGACGTGTCTCGTTTACAAAATATGACGGAATTACTCACAGCGTGACGTACATGGCCACGCCTACCTGCGCATATCTTCTTTTATTTGTATCATGGATGAGCGGTAAATTTTGCACACTTCAAAGGAAACGCGCCAAGGGGCTATACCACAGTTTAAAAAACGGGCTTTTCAGCCCGAATCAGTTGGGTATCTTAGCAAGATCGTTGAGGCCAAGAATGTGGACCAATAGCAGCCGGCCTGCCTAGTTGACGCTTGCGCATTTTTCAATTTATTCCAGGCGGCAAACATTGTTGCCACGACCAACGTTTAAGAAGTGGGTGTAGGAAAACATGTAAATGCTATATTGCTAAAACTAATTATGTAATTCTAATCAAAGGATTATAGTCAAATTTAATACAGAAGACATATCTGTTAACCCTGACTGAACCAACTGGTTCCGTTAATATATTGATGGGTTACGCTTCCGCTTAGTTAATTTAGGCTGTAAAAAGGTAGTTTTATTGTGACAAGAATAGTAATACAGTAGTTTATAGTCTAAAAAAACCTAAAAATATACTTCTTACTCTGATTGTGTTATTTCTACAATCAGTGGCGCAGCCACGGGGGGGGGCTGGTTTGGGGTTAACCCCCCCCCCCCCCCAAAGGCCTAAACATTACCCTACCCATTTCCCAAATTAACGAAAATAAAGCAATATTTGTCAAATTTCTTTGTCAAACCCCCCCCCCCCCCCCCGAGCGTTTTTGTCAAATTTTTTTGTCAAACACCCCCCCCTCCCACCCACAACCCCAAAAAACAATTTTGTGCTTCACGTTTATGAATGCCATTCGCAGGAGTTGGCAAACTGATTCGCGTTTACGCGTTTTCTCAACTGTAGCTATACGGAGCGACTCGGGTTAACAGTTACCCGGCGCGAAACTTGTCAATCTACAGGCCCTGAGATTGCAATCGTTTCAGACGCGCATCAGCGCGCCACTCCACCTTACCGATCCCGAGTTAAATAAACTTAAAATGTGTTTTTCAATAAATATTTACAATTTCTTAAAATGTGTTTTTATTAATCCTATCTAGAACTTGAATTTGGGCTGTTTTGTCAGGCTTTTTACATAAGGACTATTTTAGACTTGGCTATTTCTTCGGAGCTAGTTTGTCGGGGCTATTTAGTCTTGGGCTATTTTTACGGGGTAGGTACCGCTAGATATGTGGAACAAACCACACTAATTAAACGGAATAAAGGTTGTTATATTAAATGCTTATTTTAAGCCTATTAATCTCAATTGTTTACTATTTAGGAGAGTTTAAAAGCCACTAAAGACGTTTATATGCCAATTAATAAATTTCCCCCATAAAGCAGAATTAACCATGATCAAGCCACCGCGAGTTAATCTTGGGGGAGTTCACAAATTAATCCTTATATAATTCTTACGGCTTGCCCGTAGTTAAACGATATAGTTTATAATACCTAGTGTGAAGGAGGATAGTTTTCAGTTTACAAAAGCTTGTGACAAAGACAAAATCTAGTTTGTAAAGTGGCCCTAAATCATTTATAACATTCGTTAGTAGCTACCCGCCCCGGCTTTACAAGGGAGCAATTTTAAATTTATTTTGACAACATGGATTTAGTGATTACAAATTTAAACATTAATTAAAATTACTTAAAAATAAGTAAATCTTAACGTTGATATAATTCAAATAGATATTTGTTTAAAGTAAGAAACTGATGTCTTGGATCATATTTTATCCAAAAAAGAGAACAGTGTATTTAAAATAAATACGATTTAATTATTTATTTCAATGGGCTTATAATAATTATAATTATTATTGCTGGCATCAAATAATAATTGAAGGGGCAAGTGGAAGGTGTTATGTGACATTTAAAAAAAAATAGATTTTTTAACATTTATGAAGAATGAAGGTCTTATGTGCATCTTTATCGCACATAGCATCTAAAAATTAAATCGAACAAGGATTTTTGCCAATGTTGGTGTGAAGAATGTGTTATGTAACATGTTTTATCAACAAACGAACGAATGAATGTGTTAAGGGCACCTTCAACCATTTCAAACAATGCACAAAATCGTACATAGCACCTTCATCCGTTACTACGACGTACTACATAGTGGACATGAACCCTTCTTCCATTTTAAATTAAGAAAATACAAGTTGACCATAACATGTGAGGAGCATAAAGAACATATAAAAGCTGGTTTTCGCTTAATGAAAAATAATAGAAAAACTGCGCTTTCTGATAAAACTAAATGCTACGTACACGCCACTATGTAATAAAAGGGTATCAGTGGCGTGCGTGCAGGTAGTCTTTATTTTTAGCGAAAAAAACAGCACGCCACTGATTTTTTGCAAAATTGATATGGTTTTCCAATTCCAATTAATTCTGCGTGAAAAGTGTCTCCTGAACTTTTCTGTTTTGACTCGCCGTTTTCGAGATAAAAATTAATTTATTTCTTACAATAAAAACAAATAGTGAAAATGATTTTTTTTAATATTTTTGGTTCAGAAAACGGTGCTTTTTGATTTAAGTAGATGCTGGAAATGACTTCTTCGTGCTTCAATGCATGCTCTAAATTATCTTGGCATATTTCTCCTAACTCTTCGGAATACTTAAGGTGTGAAAATATTAAACACCCTGTATCTCGATAAAGAAGCCTTTGAAAGTCCATGTTTATATAAACTTATTTTCATATTTTTAGATGTAGAATGTGCCTTTGCATCTTTTTGTAACGCCCTGTGTACATAACATAACTGACTTGAATAATAAATAACTATAAGCGCCTTACTGCGTTAGTTTCCCAAACAAATCATTGCACATCGATTTTAACAAGAAGTAAAGAGCATTTAAAAAATTCAACAGCCTGTATCTTTGAAACAGAGCATCTGCGAACCCATGCTCATATGAACTTTATGCCTTAGTTTCTTTCAAAAAATCTCCCTTTAAGCGATGACACGTGTTTTTTGACATCCACCTATCGAAAAATTTACTACAGCGTATAGCATGGTAAATTTTCCACCGATTTACGGTCGACCAATATTTATGCAATACAACATAACCGGAAAAAGAAATAAAGTTGTTTCGTTTTATTGTTACAACATACAACTTTGGAATTTAAATTTCAATACGTTCCATAAAATTTAAAATACACGATTTGGTAGTTCGTATTTTTAAAAGCTGTACATTGGATTACAATTAAAATTGGGTTTATTACTTTACCGTGCAATATTACCACAGAGCTAGCTAAAAACCATTTAAGATATATTTATGATTAATTTAAATGAGGATCACAATTTTATATTAGCTTATTATTAGAAGCCGAAATATAAAATAAATATAGAAATTTTTTACATCTCTCTCGGCAAAAGTCTCAGAAAATTAGCGAGAACTTGATTTATCGACATACGTATTTCTTAAGTAAAAATATACATCAAATATACATTTCCTTCTTAAATATTATCAATATTTAAGAAGGAAATTATTACTACAGTTGAGAGCCATGTTGAATGCAATGATATATGGCAAACACTGAATTTTCATTGCCGCAAATGTTCGAAACTTCTTCTCTGCTTTCCCTTGAAATCTTGTTTGTTTTTCCACTTCCGAGCCTTCAATCCCTCTAAATTTGCACTCATATCACAGATATCATTGAAGTAGGTATTAAAAGTCCCATTCCACATACCCGCAAGAAACCTAAACTCCACCATCATAAGCTCTGGATATTCAAGGTCTCCGATAAAGCCAGGTTCAAAATAGTCCAAGATCACGAAAGGTTTATTCAAAACCCTACACGTGACGAAAATGCGACATTTTAAACACCGACCGATTGACAATACCGTAACTTCCACTGCCTTTTTGACAATAATTAAGACCATGGTAACCAAATTTATTCGATTTCAAATAGGGGTTTTTTCAGAGTTTACAAGCTCTCATTGACTTATGCCGGTTTTTATTTGCTGTAAAAAATATGGGCGGAATAATAGTTTATATTAAATTTCATGGAGACCCGATGTTCTGTTAAGACGTAATTAAGTAACAAACAGGGGCGTATCAAAAGCACTATGTGTGTGGGGGGGATGCTACAAATATCAAACTATGCGAAGATATCATCCCTCCCCCATAAATAAGCTGTTGGTAAGAAACAAACAGATTTTCGCATTTATAATATGGGTAAGGACAGACCGAAAGAATTCTTTACAATATGCGAATATTAAAAATACAGTAAAATTTTAAATTAATTTGCAATACGGCGAAATTTTTGCATTAAGCAAAATATAATTTTTTAAAGGCGCAGTGCCCTCGAAAATATTTTGATTACTCTACAACGAGCGTTACGTCAAGCCGAATTCAAGGGGCTTTGTTAATTAATTGGAGTTTTCCGTCCATATTATTGCTTTCGAAATTAACCTGGAATTATTTTAAACCAACGGGCTTTTTCAGTTTTCCTGTTCACGAACTGCGCTGCGGTTGGGAAAAAGCACAGGGAAATTCGGTTTTAGGGTATACAGGGTGTTTGGTATCGAATGGGTGAAAGTTGCTTCACGAAATGTAATGCCAGCATTTAACACAAAAAGATAAAACAACTAATTAAAAATTTGCGCAAAACTGGGTGGGTTGAAGTCGATTAGCAGTCACGTCTCTGTGGTGACTTCTGGATAGTTTTTGATAGAAAATGCAAAAATGAGCTAAGAGCTGCGATATTCCATATATAATTAGTGGGACGTTAAATTATTTTTTTAAAATCGTTTTTTTTTAATTGTCGATAGATCAACGGCACAGGATAAAATAAATTTAAAAAACTTAGTATTTTCTTCTGCAACTATTGCGCTTAAATATAAATACCTTTTTATTTGATGCCTATAATTAAGTTCCACCCTAGGTACACTCCTTAAAACTATTATTGAGGGCCGCTAAACAGATCTAATTCGGCGCCGCTTACAGTAATATAAACGTATCAAATAACCCACTGTCCAATCGTAAGCTCCCGTTGGTAAACTCAAAAATTGCACATAATGAAACAACGTTAAAAGTAAATTAAATGATTAATTTAGAAAAATAAAAAGAATGGCACTGTGAAATATAAATTAGATGTATTAGAAAAGAAAATGATATTTTTGTAACTAGCTTTATTAGGTTGCAACGCCTTTATATTGCTAGGACCCTATCTTAAATCAGTTTTCTATATAAAATGGCTATTCTGAGAATTAGGCTATTCTAAGCGATCATAAAATTAGGTACCTACTTGGCTTCTTGGTGATGTTGTTCAAATCTCGAACCCTGAAACACCAAGAGTCGATTCCAAATTGAATACTATTTTTAGTGGATCACACTCCTCCACTAGTCTACTTCAAAAGACTTAGACAGGAAAACATGTCCCAGACTTCTTCAAACTAACAAAAAAGTAATCACCAAAATATCATCAGGAAGGCAGGCCCCGAACCGTGGGACCCAATAAAGTAAGTTCGTTAAATAGATCAACTAACAACATAAGCTGATTAAATGTTTAGGCAGGGTTTTCCCTGAAAAGAACAATATGTTTAGATTCCAACTAGAGCTTGCAGTCCCGGACGTATATTTGGATCCCGGGCTTTTCGGAATCAAAGAAACAAAATACCGGGATGCCGGGATTGAAGCCGAAAAATTGTAACATTAATAAAGGAAAATTATTATTGTTATTTCTATTATTGTAATCTCTATATATAAAAGAAAAAATTTAATGACTGACTAACTGATTGACAGACGTAGCAACGCACATCCCACACCGCTGGGTCTAGAAACTTGAAATTTTTCGCAGAAGTTTCTTATATGACGTAGGCATTCAACCCCTAAGGGGTGAAACAGGAGTTCAAACTTTATATCGAGAAGAAATATTAGATGGACCTATTAATTCTAAACTTCATAGAAGTACTTTAAAAAATAAATATTTTACAGCTTTGATTTGAACTCCTAAGGGGGTAATAAGTACATAAGTACTTAAATGAATCTTCCAGGGTTGCCATAACACGCGTTAAACATTAATTTTATGAAAAATACTGCAATGATGCATGAAGCGTTAATTTAATTAGGTTTTTTTTAACATAATTTATAATTTATTTATTTCAGGATTTAAGTGCCCAATCCCGAGGTTTTTCGGGACTGAATTTTTAACGGGATCCCGGGAATTCGATCTGATAAGATCAACAAGCCCCCCCCTCCTGAGGTCTTGTATAAGAAGGATTTCAATAGAAAATTTTATAAAAATAGACATTCTCATATATCATATATCTCATTCAACATATTCTACAAAATATTATAAACAAATACAAACATTTGCCGTGTAAGTAATGCAATATGCCCCAAAAATATGAATAGAGATCGATGATATATTACATAAAAAATGCAAGCCTTTCTTAACATTTGTGATTAACATGCTCTTTGGTTGCTTCTGAAAACATTCCTGACACATATCACTGCGATTTCATCAAAATTTGAGCCGGATCGGTTTAACTTCTAAAGGAAACAAATAACCAAATGTTTCTTTTTTAAAAACAGCTTTTTCGAAAACGGATTAACGAAACTCTTCAAAAATATTCTCTCGAAAACACGTACTTCAAAAGTACATTTTTTTTAATGACCCCAAAAAATATTGTTTAAAATATAGGAAGGTACATTTACCGAATATATATTTTTTCAAAAACAATATTTCGGAAATTAAGTTATGAACTCTTGTAGCTTGGAAAATGTTAATGAAAAAAGACAAAAAAAAGTCCTGGACAAACGCACCTTTTTTGGGTTTGATCGTGTTGATCAATAATTGATGTTTAGGTTTTTTCAAGATCTTTTTTTTTATCTTTTTTTCATTAACATTTAGGTTTAGTATGTTACTTTCTCGTAAATTGCTCTGTCAAAAAGCCGTTGCTTCAAAGAATTATATCCAAAAAAATTTAATTTCAAAAAAGATGTTCTCTGAAAAATTTTATTTTTGAAAAGTGCTTTAAAAAAAATTTGAAGAATTGATTTTAGAAACTTAACTTAAATATTTAACAATAACTTTTAACAATGGAAACAATGGCCCTTTTGATCACAGACCCTATAAACATTGGCAATCACTCCTGGCGTTTGACTTTTTAGCGTTTTTCCATAAATTGATACATGATGAATGGATTAAGCAAGTCATTTATTCGCTTTCCAAGTCAAATTCTCTTAGAAAATGTTACCTCTCTAAATTCCGACCTTTGTTTTCTATCATCATAAAATCTTCCTATCTACCTACGGATGTTACGACTACCTAGGTAGGTATACAGGTATTTACGTTACGTTACGGCTACATAATGGAATATTGCAATTTTCAGGCCTTAATTCATTAAACAACACAAGACAAACAATTTCATTAATTATTGTCACCATAATATATTGTTTCGAGGATGCATGCCCATGTCTGTCGAGTTTATATTTCAGTGAAAATTTTTAAATTCCAAGCTCTAGTTATTACATGCATATTCCTTATTGGTTCTGATGGTCCACGTCTAACATTCGATTGGATTGGATGAAATGAAATTGACATTTAAGCCGCTCAATTTTATCGGATCGGAATTTCACGATATACCTTATTTAGAATAAAGTTATTAAGTATTCTCTTTAGTTTCAAATGATTAATAATATATGAAAATCCAACAAGAGATCCAGACAGAAAAAATACTCAAGGACTATAAATTTTCTACTCAAAATACCGTTTAAGTACTGACAGCCAAAAAATAAGTCCCGAACTTTTTAAAAAAAAGCTTTCTAAGAAGGTTTTCAATAAAAGTTTATTGTTAAGCTATGCCTCGTATAAAATTGACAGAAGAATAATAAATGAGAAAATACCCAGCTTAAAGGATTACTAAGAGAACCTTTCTAAAGCTTTTGCCTTTATTGTTCATTTCCGTGATTAATTATTATGTCATTTGTTATGAGTTTAAAACTTCTTGTTGTACGGATTCGAGCAAAATATTTTAAATGTTATGGAGACAAGATTACAATCCAAATGAAATCTAGGACAACGCGAGGTTGTTAAAAAGTTGAAGGGAATGCGCGAAAATCATAAAAGTTTGAGAAATATTTTTAAAACTCTTATTATATTTTTGCTTTAGGACAGCTTTTGATATTTATATTCATTTTTAATGTTTGACGAGTGCGAAAGTTTAGACTGATTTTAGTTGTTATATAGCTTTGTTTTGCAGAAGAATGTGCTTGCTCTGTCATTTCGAGTTTTCAACTGTCCGGCACCGACGGGAAAGGAAAGTGAGATACTAGATTCATTCCACCTTGAAGATCTCGTTTGGATGATGGCTCGTGCGAAGGAAGTGAAGAATGTAGAGGAATCGGCTGATGACGATCTACCTGAAACTGTTCGTAATGCAGATGATAATGAAATCGACACATGAATTCATGAAGACGTTATTCATATTTCAAACTAGTCAGCATATAACTCTTTAGTTATCGAGAAGACACTCAAGGAAATGCGTGTTTGTGTGTTAGCTCTTATTGATAGCTCAACTTCTTTAGCGATGCAGCTTACGTTCATGCAAAGGCTAGAAAATGTAACTAAAGTAATTATAGGCACTGAATCACAAAGATTCATCTCCCTGGTTTTAGGACTCTACAAGCCTGTATTAAAACTTGCAATGGCAAACAAAAATTTGTCTTAAAATTGGGTTCTTGCTTGTTGAACTTCATACAATTATGGCTATGTTGCGAACAATTGTGATGTATCTGGATGGTACAGGTCTTGAGGCAACTTTGACCGAATTGTACAATAAAAATGTAGTATCAAAGATTCTAGCAGGAAAATGTGCAAGAGGAGCTATAGAAGCGCATACTACTTTAAGACTTGCACTTTTTAAATGTTACATCGATGTTTTTTATTCACACCATCAAGAAGTTAAATGTGACAGTGAAATTGAAAAATTAGTCAACAGCTTGAAAGGAAATAATTATAATGAAACAAAAGAACTTCATTCGCACGCAGTCAAGATATTATCAGATTTGAAAATACTTGAGAAAATAAAAGACTTTGAGATAACAGAATCAAATGGAAAACCAACATTCAAAGTTTTGGAATGGTTGATTCTATGCTTATGTTCATACGATCTATTCGGTCAGCTAACGGGGAATTGCACATTGCTTCACTACAGGTTTTGTCCAATACTATCCATCATTCAAAAATTTATTTGTGAGGTATATACCAGTGACGAAGATTTCAGACATTGGGGAGCTTCGTTGGTGGATGTTCTCTAAGCATACGCAAAGTAACAACCTGCCTCCTACAAAAGTATAACCATCTCCTTTTATTCGTAGAGCACATTACCAGGGTATGGAATGGCGTCTTGCTGACCAGTCTCATCCTAATCTACCAACACCTGCTGATTACGGATGGGAAATGAAGGATAATTACCATGTTCCTGTTTTGTGTACGCTTCCTTGTGCACCTGAAACCATTTTAAAATTAATTTTGTGTCCATGTGTAAAAGGGAAATGTGCTGTATCCTGTAAATGTAAATCCAAAGACGTTTTCTGCACTGAGCTTTGTATGGGTGGAGGCGATGAAGACTTATGCGAAAATCATGGCCATCGATGGCCTTTCAGATGAAGAATATTAACCTTAAAACATTTTACGTGCAATAGAACATTACAATTAATTCAATAAAAATATTGAAATAAATTTTAGATTATTAACTAGTTGTTAATTTGCAACCTAAAAATCTAAAATTCCTTAAAAATCAAAAATTGGCTAATATACTTTATCCGGCTATAACTGATAACCGATAGGTTATACCACAAAAACTGATAGAACTTTTTTGCTTATAATTTTATTTAGAATTGCCTATTGTAACCGGTTTGTCAAACGCCACCGGTGGAGTCTGAAAAGCGACTGGTATGTCAAAATTCAAAAGAACAACAAAATAAGGCAGTAAGGTGCAAACCATCCCTAACGGTCGCTAGGGCTCTGGTGTGAGAGCCAGAGCTGGAGTGAGGTTGCCAACTTGTTTGATGGACGAGGGCCAACAATAACTGGGCGACGAATATTTGAGGTTAAATACGATTGTATTTGTTTATATTTTTAAAAACCCCTTTAGTTGTCTATAACAAACCCTTTATTTTTCTGTTGTTTAGAGTAATTATTGTATAGGAGGCCGTGACCAAAACAAAATAAGTGATTCATATAAAAATTGCTAAAATTCCAATGTTTTACCTTTTCCATTTGATTTTGTTATAACGACAAAAAGAATTCACAAAAATAACCACCTCTATAGCTCTATTATTTTTAAACGAATAGGGCAACGACAAATTACTTGCTAAAATGAAAGTGTTGAAGGAAAGTAACCAAAGGGAAATTTAGCAGAATATCCATATTTTTATGGAGCTAATAGGAAAATTGTTTTAATTATAATGTTTATAAAAATAGTTTATAACTAAGAAAAATTCCAACAATATAATATTATTTTTGCACAAGTCTAACAACAAAATGTGATTCTGATTAAGTATAATGTTATAAAGAGTAATTTTGGTATATTATTGAAGGTAAAGGGTATATTTTTTGGTAAAATGCATATTATAAATGAACTTTATTTTTTCTAAATTTTTTTATTATGGTTCATGTCAAGGTCCCTAGGTACCTACTTAGAATGTATTATAATAAAGTAGATGCCTATCTGCAATAAAAAAGTACCATTTCATGTTAAAATATTGAAGAAAGATTTTTCTTTCAATTTTTTTTAATTGGAACGTAAAATTTTGCCAAACAAATATTTTATCCCAAATTTTACTAAATACATCACTTTAATCACAGCATGTTGTGTAATTAGTTAAATTCATCGTCCTCTCTTCGTTCAAAACAACTGAAAAAATAAACAAATCCATGGTTTTGTAGAGGAAATTATTGTAGTTAAATCATTGATTAACAAATAATTTGGACAGTTGCTGAATAAAAAACGCTTTGTTAAACTGACTATCTTTTGTTTTTAATGAATTAGTATTTAACGCTTGATTAAAATTTGTCTGCAACCGGCTGTTAGTCTATTAACCTATTAATGTATAGTGATATATCAAAATATGTCAGTACCTTAGTACCTAAAGTGTAAGATTTATTGTTATAAAATGATCATCTACCACCAGTACCTTCGTAAAAAAAGGCCTATTACCCTGTCATGAATAATGCCACGCCAAACACTGAAAGCTCTCCATCCTGAAATTTTGACTGCCTTTACGACACGAGTGTTTTCTTGGCCCCAATAATGGGTATTATATTTATTAAAGACACTGTTTGTAGCAAAGTAAGCCTTATTTGTCCATATAATCCTGTCAAAAAAGAGTCATCCCTATGTAGTTGTTGAAGCATAACATTACAAAATTTTAGTCTATTGCGTTTATTTTCTTCAGAAAGCTGTTGGACTTTACGGAGCTTATAAGGTTTTATATTTTGATTTTTTTATTGAAATAAGGCATTTTTTATTGAAATAAGAAGAAGCTGAATGTGTATATCAAGCTGGCGTGCTGTCCTTTTTTGTCTTTTAAAATCTTAAGAATTTATTATTTTCCTTTAGGTCCTTACATGGTGTAATGGTCCATACATAGGTGTTTAGGCTTGAAACTTACCCGTTCTCATACAATCTTGTACATAATGTCCTTGCTTCCCTCTTATTTTTAGTGCATTTTATATGTTGTAAATATATAAACATTTTCTGGCTGACTGTAACCTATAATAAATAAACTAATAATAAACTGTCTTTCTTTGAATGACTCACGATACACTTACAACGGTATGCTACGCCTTGACATCACTTCGAGGAAAATCATAAATTGACTAAACGCTTGCACCCCTTGTACAGGGTCTTCCAACGAGGACTGAACAGGGGCTCATTTTTGAGCTTCCTTGTATTTAAAGAAAAATCTAAAATAGCCAATCGATGTACTTTTTCCTGCAGAATTCAAAAATGAAACCAAAAATTTATTTGAACCAGAAACAAAAGAGTTACGCTATGGATAAGGTGTTTTTTAAATGGAACATAGCTTTTTTTATACGATTTTCGGAACGAGTAATTTTTTTTATGTCCGTTCTGATTAAAATATTTGATATTGTGACAGCTATTTTTATTAAATTTTAATGTTTTATCCAGTATAATTTAACTTCAACCTGTTTGAAACATACACTAGGTAATAAAGGTAAAATCACCTTGAAATCCTTCAAAGTCAAAAAATTTGACAAATTTACTATAATATTGCCGAAATGAAATATTCATTAGATGAGAGATTGCAGATTGTTATCTTGTTCTACAAATGCCAAGACAATGCAAGAGAAGCAAGGAGAAGATTTATTGCAAATTTTCACAGAAATATATCCGTCAATACTATAGTAATATTATAGTAAATTTGTCAAATTTTTTGACTTTGAAGGATTCCAAGGTGATTTTACCTTTATTACCTAGTGTATGTTTCAAACAGGTTGAAGTTAAATTATACTGGATAAAACATTAAAATTTAATAAAAATAGCTGTCACAATATTAAATATTTTAATCAGAACGGACATAAAAAAATCACTCGTTCCGAAAATCGTATAAAAAAGCTATGTTCCATTTAAAAAACACCTTATCCATAGCGTAACTCTTTTTTTTCTGGTTCAAATAAATTTTTGGTTTCATTTTTGAATTCTGCAGGAAAAAGTACATCGATTGGCTATTTTAGATTTTTCTTTAAATACCACGAAGCTCAAAAATGAGCCCCTGTTCAGTCCTCGTTGGAAGACCCTGTACATAAGTACAGGTCAGTTTATTGTCGGATAGTGTGTTGAGTTGACGTTTATTAAAATATTATCACAGGTCAGTTTATTCTCGGGTACTTGTGGAGCTTACATTTATTAAAATATTATTGTCATATTTTTGCTCAGGTAAGCGCCTAGTCAATTTAAGATTTTGCCTCGAAGTGACGTCATATCGTAGCATACCGAGTGTATCGTAGAATGACTGAAGCACCTGGTTAGAGTACCTATCACTTAACTAAATATTGTCGATGTTTCCATAGAAACCATATACTACTTGCATTAATTTATATACGAAAGGTATGGAGGGTTGCTTGAGTTTCGTTTTATTTTTTAAAATTATTGGAAAACAGTCGAACATCGGTGTAGGTACTTTAACAGAAAATAGATTTCTAAGCGAGAACAATTTAAAAGACAAAAAAAATAATATGGCGAGCCCACTGAAAAAAATTAAGGTTAGTCCAGAAGTCGCTTATTTGATGTGCAATTGTGTTTCGAGTTACGTTTCCTGATGGTTCTTGTACAAATCTATAATTTTTCTAATCAAAACATTTTTCAATCTCTTCAAAGAAAAAGTTATCTTTTGGTCCAAATATAGTCAATAAAACCGAACTTTAAAAAAAATATGTTTTTGACAAATGGTGTTTTTGAAAATGTTTGTCGAATAAAGAATTTAAAAAATAATTATGAAAATATCATGCGGTTCAGGCTTATAAAAACTCACAACCTTACTAGTCCGCTCCTTGTTTATCTTCTTTTGTCCACGAGTGCAATAACGAATATCAATTTACATTTTCTCCTATTTCAGATGCACATGGGTAGTGGCTTGGCAACAAGTTGTGCTCTTCTGCTGATTTTTATTCACCTGGCGACGTTCACGACCCTGCTGCCTTCCTGCCCGCTCGAGTGCCTGTGTCTCTCGCAAACTCAGGTAAATTTAATTATTTTCTGTCATCAACAGGGTCTTATTTAAATTTACTGCTCTAGAATCCGTATGTAGGTATGCTCTTAAAAATAATGATTTAGTTTCAAATCAAAATTAACACAGTTCCGACTAAATCCAGGTCCACTTCAGATTGATTTAAATAATTAACACTGCGTTACCTTAGAGTTACACTCTTGTATGTAAAATCAATTAACTTTTGAGTGAGTGAGACATACCATTTAGTAACTGGAAACATGATATTTTACCTTTCATACAACTATGTAATTCTGCTTTCCTACATCCTAACCTTGATCTTACAACTTTGAAATTGTATAGAAACCACAGACATGTGGACATACACTTATGTCATAGTGAAAAGTCCGATCTGACAAAAATGCGACATACAACGGTAACTCTAGGGTAACGATTGGTCATTGGTTAAATTAGGAGATTTGTGGTTAATTTGCTTATTCATAATTGATTAAATTAACGATTAATTGTTTATTCAGAAACAGGAATACAACAGACCCGGGTCCATTACGTTTCTGCAGTTTTATAGTAGTGGGTAATCTTCTCAGTTACTTAAAGGAGAGTTTGATTAGTGACCTTACATGTCTCTTATACCTAAGGATACAAATATCGAACACCTCCATACTCTGACAGTAAGTATTAAAAGTGTGACTCATCCTACAAACAGGGGAGTTTTGCTCTGAATTCGCTTTTCTAAGGGGTGTATTAAAGGTATTATGCAGTCTCAAATCTCTGACAGGTACAGGGTCTTCCAACGAGCTTCCTTGTATTTAAAGGAAAATCTAAAATAGCCAATCGATGTACTTTTTCCTGCAGAATTCAAAAATGAAACCAAAAATTTATTTGAACCAGAAACAAAAGAGTTACGCTATGGATAAGGTGTTTTTTAAATGGAACATAGCTTTTTTATACGATTTTCGGAACGAGTGATTTTTTTTATGTCCGTTCTGATTAAAATATTTAATATTGTGATAGCTATTTTTATTAAATTTTAATGTTTTATCCAGTATAATTTAACTTCAACCTGTTTGAAACATACACTAGGTAATAAAGGTAAAATCACCTTGAAATCCTTCAAAGTCAAAAAATTTGACAAATTTACTATAATATTGCCGAAATGAAATATTCATTAGATGAGAGATTGCAGATTGTTATCTTGTTCTACAAATGCCAAGAAAATGCAAGAGAAGCAAGGAGAAGATTTATTGCAAATTTTCACAGAAATATATCCGTCAATACTATTCTAAGGATAAAGAACCTATTCGAGGAAAATAAAACATTACATGACAGAAAAAGAATTCCAGAAAGGAAAAGAAATCGAGACCGTGTCATTGTGAATTATTTTCGACTGAATCCAACCAGATCAATTTCGGACGCAGTTCGGGACGTTCAATACGGCGGCGGTGTAAGACGCAGAAGAGTTACCCAAGGAACTGTTCACAGGACTTTAAGAAATCATAAATTTAAGCCTTATCATATCCTTCCACTTCAACATCTAACACCGGCACAAAAAGAACTTCGCTTCCAATTTGTTTCCCAAATTGTGATTCGGCAAGAAAACGAAGACCCTAATTTATTCAGAAATATCTTATGGACTGACGAAGCCACATTCACAACATCGGGGGTTTTCAATAGACATAATAATCATCACTGGGCCGCTGGAAATCCAAGAAAATTTCAGACAATTAAATTTCAGGGAAGGACTTCAATCCATGTTTGGTGTGGCATAAAAAATAATAGAATTTTGGGACCAATATTTTTTAACGGCACTTTAAATGGACAGAGATACTACGAGTTCTTAGAAAACGAAATTGAGAACTTTTTGGAAGATTTACCATTGGAAGAATATCAAAATTTAATTTGGCAACATGATGGTGCCCCTCCGCATGCCGTGCGTGAAGTTATTCAATATTTAAACGGACGCCACGAAGAATGGATTGGTAGAAATGGAACCTATGCTTGGCCACCCAATAGTCCCGATATGTCAGTATTAGACTCATTTCTTTGGGGCCATTTAAAGAACGTGGTATACAAGCAGCGAAACCACTATATTGATGAGATCATGCAGAAAATTGTGAACGAAATAAATCGCCTTAACCAGGAAAATCACATTATAACAGCAAGTTTGGAAAGGCTACAAAGAGGTTATCGCTCTTGTTTCGAGAACAACGGAGGTCACATTGAACATTTAAATTATTAGTGTTTTTTTTAGTTAGTATAGAGTTGGAATTCTTTTTCTGTCATGTAATGTTTTATTTTCCTCGAATAGGTTCTTTATCCTTAGAATAGTATTGACGGATATATTTCTGTGAAAATTTGCAATAAATCTTCTCCTTGCTTCTCTTGCATTTTCTTGGCATTTGTAGAACAAGATAACAATCTGCAATCTCTCATCTAATGAATATTTCATTTCGGCAATATTATAGTAAATTTGTCAAATTTTTTGACTTTGAAGGATTTCAAGGTGATTTTACCTTTATTACCTAGTGTATGTTTCAAACAGGTTGAAGTTAAATTATACTGGATAAAACATTAAAATTTAATAAAAATAGCTGTCACAATATTAAATATTTTAATCAGAACGGACATAAAAAAAATCACTCGTTCCGAAAATCGTATAAAAAAAGCTATGTTCCATTTAAAAAACACCTTATCCATAGCGTAACTCTTTTGTTTCTGGTTCAAATAAATTTTTGGTTTCATTTTTGAATTCTGCAGGAAAAAGTACATCGATTGGCTATTTTAGATTTTCCTTTAAATACAAGGAAGCTCAAAAATGAGCCCCTGTTCAGTCCTCGTTGGAAGACCCTGTACATTAAAACTAAATTTTGACCTCAAAACATTGGAATCGGCATTACTGTTTATTACTTTATACCCCATCACGAGATCAGAAACCACCCGTCTACCATGCAATGTTAAAAATGAAAATCTTTTACGAATAGGAACATAGTTACTATTTCCTATTGCCACATCTGTTTTGCGAATATTAAAAATCTGTTTTGAATACCGTCCAACCTCTGCTGATAGACTGCGTAACGAAGATTCCAAACAACCGATGCAAAACACAAACGACTCAGTATAAAAGAGTAAAATAAATTGAGAACTGTTGAAGGGTTCTTAAAATCATAACGATTCCTTATCACAAATCCCAATCCCTGAAGGGCAATGGTATTTTGTATAAACAACAATGAAAATCGTTAAATTTATTTACAGACTGAATAAAAATGAAATCAAGAAATAAATAAAATCAGAGGTTAATCAATTGGATTTTTCACCGCGTAGGAGTATATAAAATAGGAATTAGAGGTGCATCTTTTTTTCTGTATATGTAGGTCAAAAGTTGAAAATTCAGTGAAACTGATAATCCCTGGGCCTGCTTTTAAATTATTGATGGAAAACACCAATTAATTTATTCGCATTTTGTCATTGACGTCATCGGTTAAATCAATGGATTTCGCATGAACAAGATTTTAAGAACGGACTAACGGATAAGCCGATACTGAGTTAAATATTATTTTTTTTAACTATAAAGGGTGTGCCAATAGCACAAAGCCTCCTAGTACGTCGTTAGGCAATATCTTTATTTTTACGTATATGCTGAAGTAACAATAAATACTTTAATATTTAATAAGGACATGATTTTTAAAATAACAGACCAATTGTTACAAGGATTTGTCTACAGATAGACCGACTAACAGGCAGACGCAAAACATCTTCTATATGACCTAAACGTAAAGCTTAGTAAAAATGTTTAACATCGCAGACAAAAAATTATACACAACCCGGTATTTCTGAAATCAACATGAAAAGAATTAGTAAAAGAGCGCCAGAAAAAAACGATGCCAGGCTTTGGCATTATATCCTAAAGTGAATCGTTATCCAGATATTTCCATTATTAGCAGTTCTTAGTCTTGTTTTTTTCGATACAAATATTTATCTTTCTAGCAGCGGGTTGCACAAAACTTGTAATCAAGTAGTACATTTAATTGACGTTTAGAGTCATCTTTGGCAATGACGTTGACATAAGTGCTGTCACATTACAAGTGATTAATTAGTTTAATTCGTGATTAAATTGTTTGTGCAACCGGACGTATGAGTGTCATATTTTGTTATTAGTTTTGCTGGGATTTTAAATCCCTCTACACATGTTAAACCATATGTCACTTCCTGTGTGAAAACTGAATATCGAAAATTAATGGTTTTAGATTATTCTTTGTTCAGAATTTTAGATTATTCCAGTAATAATTATTATCCAACAAATTGTAATAGTCCATTTTATTACAAACTTAAACCGTTTTATTCTAATCAATATTCGAACTAAGCAAATTCTAAAAGTAAATAATGGAAAATAGGTGAACTTAACCGAACACACTATCTGAAAACATCCATCTCGAATCAAAAAGTGATCGATCAAAAGATGGTTTAAAATTGGTAAGCAACAGTATGTCACCGGTGACAGTGAGTGACAAATGTGTTTCGTGCTATTCTGCTAGAAAATGGTTTACTTGTTGTAACTGCCTTTTACTATTACTAAAGTGTTTTAATTTAAATTTTTATAGAGCTCTTTATGGCAATTTTCACTTTAATAGTTTTCGTTAACTTCATTATCATAAAAAAAATTGGTAGTAGTTTGGGAGAGTTGAGTTAGAGTATATCTAATCTAATTAATATATGTATTTGAATATAACTTTGAATATATATGGTACTAAACCGATGGGGATCAATTTTTTATAGGGTGTCCCAAAATGAACGTAAATTTTAGTTTGTAAATAAAACACATTTATTTTTTGAAATGTGCAGATATTCTACTATTTTAACAAGGTACACATATCACAATCGGGAATATGATAACCCAAATAAATCTTAAATATATTTTTTAAAGTCTCTGCATAAATTAAATGTTTATGGCGGTTGCTGTTATCCATTTATTTTCGTCTTTATTAACAAAAAAAGGACTTTCTACTGCAATGTCGCGAATTTCCAAACTCGTAAAATGTGATCCCATTGGCTGTGTGGTCAAAAGTATTTTTGGGACTCATAATGAGCACATGGCCAATTCTAGTGTTGTAGGGTCATCGAAAAATCCATGAAAATGGCATTTAATCTGCAACTCATAAAATAAAATATCCCTGCACTTAAAGTAGAAGGTTCCTAAAATCTTATTCATGTATATTTAAAGCCAAAATCGGCCCAGGAACATTTCAATTTCGCAACAAAAACTGTCATTTTTGCGAAATTTTGACACTTATATGTGAATAATTTCGAGTAAATAAATTGCAGTTCTTTGTTTTCATGACAATTTTCGAAATTTAAAAAATTTTCAAATTTTGCATGTCGCCGATGCAAATGAACCTATTTATTGGGTTCGTTGTCAAAGTTCAGGTCGTATTCGAGAGTTTTTTCTTCGGAAATTGTTTCTAAGAATTTTTGAGAATTGGAGTACCATTTGTGCAATTTGAAACCTGCATTATTTAGAATACAGTTGACTTCAGAATATAATCTTTGCAATTCTTCATAGCTGTGACACCCACGAACCAGGGAATGTCATCTACGCAACATTGAAGGGAGAGTGCTTCTGAATAGAAAACAAGTTATTAAAGCAAGCCACTATTTTGTGATACCCGGTACTTTTGTATAGTAAAAACTATTGAAAAAACAAATTAAAAAAGTATTCGATTCTTTTAAGAATTTGGACACATTCGATTTTTATTTAAGTGCCTTTGCTAACACTGAAAATAATCATTACCGTTGGTCTCAGAGTTAAAAGCTAAAAAGCACTGCACACAAAAACCACTAATGTAGTATCAAAAGACAATCAATGATAGACTATATTTACTATTTCTGAACGATTACTATATTTAATTCAATGCTTAAGTTATTTTTGTTCAAGCAATACCGATTATGATTGATTGAAGAATAAGAACACATTGAACAATGACAGGCTCCATTTGGGTCAAAATTATGTATACTTAAACTCTACTGCTTTTTATTAAAAGGCTAGGTTTAAGGCAAGATAAGCTACAATGCTTTTAAATACCTGTTATGGTGTGTGGTTAAAAGTCACTTAATTTTATCACAATGTCGCTTATAGTGGCATCGAAAGGTATTGAAATATCTAGTGGATATGAGCATTTACTTCAACCATTCGTCAACACAAAATGAAAAATGATGCCTTTATATCGATCCGCACACGCTTAGAGTATGAGGGATGCGTATCCTTAGTATTAATAAAATAAACATGTCACATACTACTCATCTAGACGCACAGCTTTGTTTAATAAGAAATTCTTTGTCTGATTTGTTGATGTCGTGTTGCGAAGAGGAAAAAATATACCGGATAGAGCTTGTGACGCTAGGGAAGTGTGGATGTTTTTTGTGTTGCATAACAGATCTGTTCAACTTTAGGAAGACTTGTAAACTGATATTTTGACACTCATAAGCATACAATATTACAAGTAATAATCAGCTTGGTAAATCAATTATTGATATAGGTACAATCGTTCGAGAAAATGCTCACTTGCTTTGAGACTATCACAAAAGTTGTCGACTCATATACGTTTGTGTGGTACCACAGGATAAGCTTTACATTAACATGTAGATTGATAGTTATTTGTAATAAAGTATACCGAGAAGTAAAAAAAATTGCTTCTTTTTTCTAAATTGTTCTAGTAATTTTCTTCCAAATAATATTTTTGAGTTTATAATGACTTCCTTGAACGATTTTTGCAATAGAAAATATAGATGCATATTTCTTATTGATATCCGTGTGCTCTTTTAGGTATATTATTTACTACTATGTATTTAATAAAAAGGCAACAGGCTACATTTGTACAAACATAGAAAAAATCGCAAAATTTAATGAGGCGACACGGACGATACGGAAGTAAAATACAGATAATATTAGCTCCGAGCACGCACAAACAAACGCTTTAACTTTATTGCATATCCTAGTAATCAATTCTAATCCTAAACACACAAAAGGGGCTTTTGATAGATTAAATAAACGTCAAAAACTCTAATACACAGCAGCAGAAGTGAAGTGCTTTTTCATTCTACAAATCATTTATCTAGTAAATAGCTAAAAATTCATTTGTCACTCACTGTCATTTTTAACGTAGGTATTGATGCTTACCAACATTAAAGCCTAGTTTGATCGATTACTCCCTATTTTAAAATAGACGTTTTCGAAGTACAGTTGTTTTCATATTTTATTTGTCATTTTCATTTGTTAGCTGTCAATTCACCAAGGAAAAAGTTGCGGGAATATTTGAAAATTTTATACCAGATTCATTATTCAATGTCTTTTCTTCGGAAAAAGAATAAAATAACGGTCGGTTTCTCAAAGGAATAAATTTAACCGATGGTTACCTGCGACAGTAACATTAATATGGATGCTGTCATATGTCAAATTAGCTTATTCCTGATTATATTGTTTTGTTTTTCTAATTCTGACATATAAAGCGACACTTTTCAAAATCGATGACAGTTTTGAAACATCTTACTTTTCGTAATTCACTGCGACCCATCAGCCTGACATAATTCCTGCTGAAAAGCCTGGAAAAGTACTGGATGTACCAGTATGCCTACCAGGCTAGTAAATCAGTAACCTTATGGCGCTGAATTGGTTTCAATCTTATCTGGAAGATAGAAGACAAAAGGTTTTAGTTGGAACACTTGCATCGGATAATAGAGTTATAGAATTTGGGGTTCGGCAGGGATCGGTATTTGGGCCGGTTCTGTTTTTACAAACTTCTATTTAACTTCACCTGCCTGTTAGTATGTATGTATATATGTTAGTATGTTTAAGTCGAATATTGCAATCAAAATTTCGACTGGTTCTAATCAAGCTAGATCTTGGAAATTTTGTACACGTGTGTCCGGTGACAATGCAATATAGTATATTTAATAGTGTTCTCAATTAAATATGGCAGACGCCCCAAGATGGCGAAATACCTTTTTCTTTACAATCCCCTTGATATGGATGTCAAATGAAAGGGTTTGATGAGCAGAATACGATAAGATGTGACGTCATTTTAAACCCAATATGGCTGAAGCCACAAGATGGCGAATTACCGTTTTCTTAATAATCCCCTTGATATGGGCATTAAATGAAAGAGTTTGACGAGTAGAATACGATAGCAGGTAAAATTTCGTGTAATAATGATGCATTATCAGAAAAGCATGGGTTAAAACGTAACTAAAAATTTAAAAATAAAATCTTGTAAAAAATACTTTTTAAAGAAGAAAGCTTTTATTATTTAAACGTACTAAAACGAAAAAAATAACTAGAGTTTTTCATTGTGGCAATGCTAAATGCTATTTATAAGTGGACGTAGTTCGCGTGGGTGGATCCTAATAAAAGTAGTATCAAAGTTATCAGTGAAACAGATATAATATTATATTATATTAAATTTATTGTCTTAAAAGCTTGTCGCGTGAATAGAAAAGAAAAAAAATACATACTTACTTACGTACATGTAATTAAGTTTGTGGTATTTACCACGATAAGTGTATCGTGGTATTTACCTAGTTGTTGATTGTCAGTATAGATGTCAAAGTGAAAAAACAAAGGTTAGTCGACTTTTATCAAACTTTAAGTATAAAATAGAGATCGAGGAAGAAATTGAAAAGAAGAGGTGATCGATGGAGTATCGGAAGACATTCTCGAAGAAGCCAAGAATGTGAACGTCGAGCTGTTATCAGAAAAATCGAAATTTCGTTATGCCAAAGAATTGGAAATATTTATGATGAGAGCGGCTACATAAAAATGCCTAAACCTAGGTGTAGTCAAAGATTCGGTGGCACCACCGATTGCCGATAGCTCTTTCTTAAATGCGATTGCTAAACAAAGATGGCATGACGAGAGTTGGGTCCACTACCTTTTGAAGGCTCTGATTCAAAAACATAATGTAGGTTAGTGGAGTTTTAGGGCAACACAAACGAACAGACCTCAAGTTACATTAGTAGTTGCTTATTATTTGCCACTTGTCTTAGCTGAATTGAGATAGTCAGAGCCTTGCGTCTTTTTTGGTCTATCAGATTTATCTTTCTCTCTCTCTCTCTCTCTCTCTCTCTCTCTCTCTCCTTTGCAGGTGGCCTGCAAAAAATCAAAAGGAAACTATCACTATCTGCACTTGTTGTGGTGCCAAGAACCTTGTCCAGTTCAACGCTTCCAAAATCCAGTCTTGTTCCCTGTCGCGCAAAACATCTGGCAACGCTTACTCCATCCACATGAGTGGCCAAGTCCGACAGAACAATGAAATGTGATCTCAGCTGGCACAAAATATTACTTCAGCAGCCACATCGGCAGCTAAAAATCTTCGTTTTCTCTTTCGAGATAGAAAATGCTTCTCCCCTTCCAACTTATAAACTCTCTATGTTTCCCAAATAAGACCTAACCTAGAGTACCTACTGCTCCCGTATATGGTAGCGGCATTACCTTCGATAGGTACCTAGCATCATTGATTCTATATAAAAGAGAGACATTCGACTTTTCAATGACCCAGTCCTCACAAGAAAATCCATTCTCTCGCTGATCGCCGCGCTGGTGGGGATTATCCCTTTTCTGCCAGTACTTCCACGGATTTTGCTCTGAAGAACCAGCCGGTATTCTTCCCCCCCTTGATTGTTCCTAACAGAACAACAATAGGCGCGTTACGTATGCATCCCTTTACTGTCCAGCTACAAAAGCCTAGAACAGACCATTTCTCTCGCTCATTCATACCTAGGGTATCCAGATTATGGAACAAATTGCCAGCAGATGTTTTTCCTTTCCATCCCAACCTCCAATCTTTTAAATCCCGTGTCAATAGACTGCATTTTCCTTCTCTTCAGACGCCCACGGTACGTTAGTACTTAGGTTTGAAGTCTACGTGGGATGTCGTGGATGAAAAAAGGACCTTTTTTTGCTTTATACAACGCCATCAAAATTAAAATTTATATAAGTAGCAAAAAGAGACCACGCCATTTATTCATAACTGGCTTTGGATGCGCCGTTTTCTAAAGTTTATGAATAGAGTAATTTTAAGAAAAACTAAAAACTACTTAAAATTGCACTACAAGTATATTCCGACATGTCAAAAACGTTACACACCAAATGCAACGCCTTTATAACTGTTAAATCAATGAATGAACGGGACTAAGGTACGTGCTACGAAGAGTATACTTGACCAGATTAGGCGTAACTCTGGAACAGCCGATTGCTACTAAAACTGCTTTATTCAATTACCTACATATTTATAATTTCAGACCTATATCTACGTTTGTACATATAACATATAACAGTTTCTCAATCGATGGAATTGGTCAATTACACCTTTGCAAAACGCATGTAGCAGATGTCGACAGATGTCGCCACCATGCGACATGCCACACTACAACACAATGATACAATTCTGGCTTTGTAATTACGTTTATAAAAAATTGTATTACCCTGTTGATTTACTTAAAGTTATTTCAAACGGGAACACATCAAAAAATGTCTTATTTTACTTGCTAAATCATTTTTATTTCGCCTTTGCAATTTAAACGAAAATCTAAAAGATGAGCAGCTGATTTATTATACGAAAGGAACAAATCAAATTTGTTTTTTAAATGGGCCTTTTCTTGTGGGTGTAGCGACAAAAAATATAGAAGGGAAAATATTGAGGGGAAAATGCTTTTTTCAGACCTATTTACAAATGATGTTATTTTATTGGTTACTTTTTTAGATAACAACTTGTTTCATTTACATATGAAATAAAATTGCTGGGGTTCTTTTACTATGTAGGTACAGGGTTATTCCATATATTTAGACAGCTTCTACGGAGTTTATTATAAGAGATCGAAAAAAAAAATTACAAAAGTTGTAGGGCCTGAAATCCTAAATCGCTAGACACGGTTTCGTATTAAAGCAAATGAACATTGCAAAATTAGTTAAAAATACAAACTTGGCCAATTTTAAATAGAACACCCAGTATATTGTGGAAAAATTTAATGCATTTCTGATTTCAAAAATATGTAATATGTTGATATTTGGTTCAGCCGTTTTCATGATATTTCAATTTAAAGAACTGTTTAACCAAATCCCAGTTTTACCAAATGCCAGTCCACCTTTCATTACACCAAAGGGAGGATGAGGGGGCGGAAAAGCTTTCAAAGGAAAATGCGCACATTTATAGCGAATGAAAATTAACAACTTGACATGTTACTGTATTTTTAGGGTGGACAAGAGTTTTAAATTCCTATTTCTCAGATTGAAAAATTCGTTTTTATTTTTTTTAGAAAATCCAGAGTACTCGATAGTATATGCTGCTCAATACTTTGGGAAATCAACAAAAAAGATTCTGTTTTACACAAAAATGGATATCATCCCTATAAAATGTTGCTCGTACAAAAACTGACAGCAAATCACCAAATTAGAAGGCTAGCATATTGTAATGAAATGCTATTGAGAAAAAATAGAAACAATAATTTTCTTAATAAGATTTTGTGGCACGATTAACCTTTGTTTACCACAGCAGGGGTGTATAACCAAAAAAATACCCTTATCTGGGCATCAGAGAACCCTCACACATGCGTCGAAATTAAACATCAGGGACGTGTATGTCACTTAATGTTTGGTGCGGTATATTATGGAACCTAGTAATATGGATGAAATTATGTTTGAAGGTTCATTAACAGGAAATATACTCATATATCCAGGGATTTTAAACAACGAATGGCATCAGGACGGCTCACATAGAGGCCATGTATAGGAAATCTTGACAGATATTACAAAGATAATATTAACAATATGACTGGTATTATTGAGCGAAACGCAAGTCTAGACTTGTCGGGAGCCGTACGTACCTACCACCAAAGTATTCGAAGAACTGCCCTGCGTTTCACTACGCCTATCATAACTTAGTCTTGATACCGCCTTCCTCTGTACGCGACTATAGGAGAAGTTCCAGTGCGTTGTTTTCAAAGTGCTGTCTTGTGAATTGTAAAACATTATTGAACCGTTTTTGCGATGGGTGGTATTCCTTTAGGTTAGTACACTGATTGTTTGCCATTAAATATCTCAAATTAGTCGAAATAATTGTAAGAAAGTTGAACGCAGTCAAATTTACTTCGAAAATGATAGTAACAAATAGTTTGTGTAATGTTTTGTTTGAGTTCCGAGTAAGTCCGGGTTAAGATTTTGCCTTTTTCTGATAAATTAACTTGTCCAGTACTATTTTCAAGCAGACAAGTTTGCGCATGTTTGCGCCCTTTTTTTTAATTACAAGATATTTATTGGTTGGCTCGAATGAAGAATCATTCCTTGACGAACATCACACAAGCATTTTCAAATCATATAAATGCACACTGCCAAGTGTTTAAGAAGCCTGAAGAAGCACAATATTGTACAATGTGCGAAACGTTGTGAATTTTTAAATTTTCTGTTGTTTTACAAAATAGCCTATGCCCAAGAAAGCTTCCTATATATATATATATATATATATATATATATATATATATATATATATATATATATATATATATATATATATATACGGTGTCCCATATAAGAATGCACACTACAGGGATCTCGTAAACCAGAAGAGATACAAAGATGATTAAATTAGAGAAAAGTTGCGCTTTGCTGAACCTTTCAAAGTCACGATACGAAATCTAAAAAAATCCGATTACTTCCGAAGATATTTGGGAAAAACCGAATTTTCCCGATTTCGTTTTTATTTTTTTCTGACTCTATTTAAAAAGATATGACAAAATAAATTTCACATTCTCATTGCCACTTTTTCTGCTCTACAAGCCGACGTTCTTAGATTTTCAATACGACGTTTCGTTTCTTCGAAACCATCATCAACTTAATTTTTTTAAATAGTCGAAAAATTTTGTTTTATTCCTAAAACATTCTAATTTTAATTCTAAATCCCACGACATATCGCTTCTTACATTTATCCGACGTTTCGGACGAAAAAATCATCATCAATATTATTTGATGATTATTACGAAGGAACGAAACGTCGGATCAAAAATCGAATTACGTTATCATGTAGAGGAGAAAAAATTACATGGGAATGTGGATTTTATTTTGACCTGTCTTCTTTTGTGAAATCAGAAAAAATTAATTGCCAAAATTTTTGTTTAAAATTTCAAGAATTCGTAGATTTTTTCTGATTCTACTGTAAGAGATAGATTAAAATAAATTTTACATTTTTATTGTCGTTTTGGCTTTTCTGGCGTTCTTGGCTTCGATTCTATGTTTTGGCTTTTCTCGACCATTATCAACTTTTTTTAAATAATCCGAAAATTTTATTTTAGCACAGTTAAATTGCCCTTGTTATTCTGAACATATGATTAAATAAGATTGTTTCAATGAACTTTTTGTAGCGTAAAAATAAAATATTTTGTTTTTTGATAATAACATCTTGCTTACTTGCACGTATGTGATAAGTCGTTGAATTCAGAATAACAAGGGCAATTTAACTGTGCTAAAATAAAATTTTCGGATTATTTAAAAAAAATTGATAATGGTCGAGAGAAGCCAAAACGTAGAATCAAAAATTGAATGACGTCATGTTGTAGAGGAGAAAAACGGCAATAAAAATGTAAAATTTATTTTAATCTATCTCTTACAGTAGAATCAGAAAAAAATCTACGAATTCTTGAAATTTTAAACATAAATTTTGGCAATTAATTTTTTTCTGATTTCACAAAAGAAGACAGGTCAAAATAAAATCCACATTCCCATGTAATTTTTTCTCCTCTACATGATAACGTAATTCGATTTTTGATCCGACGTTTCGTTCCTTCGTAATAATCATCAAATAATACTGATGATGATTTTTTCGTCCGAAACGTCGGATAAATGTAAGAAGCGATATGTCGTGGGGTTTAGAATTAAAATTAGAATTTTTTAGGAATAAAACAAAATTTTTCGACTATTTAAAAAAATGAAGTTGATGATGGTTGCGAAGAAACGAAACGTCGTATTGAAAATCTAAGAACGTCGGCTTGTAGAGCAGAAAAAGTGGCAATGAGAATGTGAAATTTATTTTGTCATATCTTTTTAAATAGAGTCAGAAAAAAATAAAAACGAAATCGGGAAAATTCGGTTTTTCTTAAATATCTTCGGAAGTAATCGGATTTTTTTAGATTTCGTATCGCGACTTTGAAAGGTTCAGCAAAGCGCAACTTTTCTCTAATTTAATCATCTTTGTATCTCTTCTGGTTTACGAGATCCCTGTAGTGTGCATTCTTATATGGGACACCGTGTATATATATATATATATATATATATATATATATATATATATATAAGAATAAGAAAGAAAGTGGCAAAAAAAGACCTAAACAATTCATATATTTTTTGAAAAACATTATATTTTCAATCTTTTCACACCCCTTGTATTGTTTTTTACCTTTTCGTAGCAATTGTCACAATTTTATATGTATTTTTAGGTATTCGTAGAGTTTTTCTGGTGGAGTTGGCAGACATGGGATTAAAAATTTTACATGTAAACTATGACCCGCTCTACAAACTGTACTGGAAACACTTTTTTCTACGACTGTCAATAAAAACCTTTATTGTATGTTCAATAGTAATTTCGGAACATGGTGCATTGTGTTTTACACATTTTCATTGTGCTTCAATCACCATGGTGATTGAACTACAAAGTTCCCATTGTGCACGGGTATTTTTTACAAAGGTGGCGTTGACATCCAAAATCTTTATAATTTTTATTTGTGGAATGTCAGATTGACATTTTTTGACATCTTAAAAGGAAAAATATTACTAATCCCATTTTATGTAACAGTAACATTCGTAGAAAAAGTATAGTGTAAAACTCGCATGGAATGACCATTTCCTACTCGTATGATTTGCAGCATTCGCCTGCGGCTCATGCTGCAAACGTCATACTCGTAGGAAATGCATGTCATTCCATGCTCGTTGTACAATATACTATTTTAATGTTAAATAGTAATATCGCTATTCATTGTTTTTTACATTTTATGCTATATATAGAGAACTTGCAACCTGCGGCCCAGATTTTAAATAAAGATAAGCCATGTAATTTCATGTTTTCTGTCAATCGATCTACCGGAAAAATTAGAGCTTTGACGTTGGAGGCCACTGACTTTGATTGATTATTCCGTGTATACCAACCTACATTATGATGTGAGATAAATATTAAAATGCGGACTTTTTGTGTATTATTACGTATAGAACTTTTATGATGGATCTTCAATCAAATTTAAATTTGAGGAAAAAACAACAGTTTAACCTTCTAGCTTCTAAAATGCGATTTGTGTTCATAATCTCACAAAGTTTAAAGTCTAATAGGACAACACTTGTCACAAACCAAACACGTTGCTTCAATAGACGCAATGGCTGCTAAAAAACTGGGATTCTGGGATTTCTTGAACGTTTTCTAATCTTTTTTCAACCTGTATATCCTGTATGCTTCCGAATTTAACCTTACCTGGAATACTGCTCACACATCTGGGGAGCGAACTCACCTTTTACTGTAAATATTTATAACTAAGTGTAGCGTAAATTTGAGCATCTGCGATGCAATGCGACCAAGTAAGAGTGAAGCCTAAACACGGCCGGTTTTGTATATGACTTTTTCAAGCCAGGTCAATGAAACGACCGGGTGGAAAATTCTTTAAAAATGTTCACTATGTCATTTTCAGGGTTACTGAGGATTAAAAATCCAATATTACATGGACATTACAAATTTAAAGAGGGGGCAATAAGCTAAAGGGATAATAGGTGAACTAAAAAGAAAGAATTGTTTTTATCAAAAAAAATTAACCAACTTCACAAAAGAAATATTAAATATTATTTATATTAAATATTATTTATTTTTTATTTAAACAAATTTTGCATCATTTTGTCAACAGTTTTTAAATTTTAAGAGAAAAAAATGTGTCAGTAGAAAGTTATTGTCATTTGAATTTTTTTTAATTATACTTTAGGTTTAAAAAAATTCGAATGACTATAATTTGCTGCTAATACATTTTTTTCTCTTAAAATTTAAGAATTGTCGACAAAATGATGTTAAATTTCTGTATAAAAAATAATAAATAAAATACCTTAACGTGTAAATTATTTCCCAGGTGGGTCAATTCAAAAATTTAACTTTTTCCGCAGATTATAATTTTTCTTCTTCACCAAAACATTCCTAGTAGGCTCACTATTAAAAAACCTGAACTTGGCATGGATCCCAAAAGTAGCAACAGAGATATACAACTTTCAAATTTCGCAGGCCGCGCCTTGTACCCGCTATGAGAAAACGAGCTATAGCGACATCTGATGGTAGAATGCGTACTATTTTATTGATTTTTATTTAAATTTAATAGGGTATACCGGTTTCAATATATGCAGTGAATTTCATAACACTTTGTATAAACTTTTACGTGTTCAATATGTCTTGGACTTAATTTGAAAACTTTTTAATACAATTTTAACCAGATGTCAAATTTTAAATAATTTTCTGGTGTTAATAATTGTAAAATAAATGGATAATCCGTTATGGATTTTGTTTATTACTTATTTACTTAAATTAAAATAAGTACTATTGATCAAAAACGTCGTGGATAAAATATTCCTTAATGCATTATATGTCCATATACATTCTCTTTTACATTTTAAAAATAAAATTACGTCCGCCTTGTGTGCACATAACTACTAAGTAGATTTAGCCAAACTTTATGTAAGGAATGCCTGTTCGCATATTACATAACTTGTCTGACTTTGCCTGTTTTGCCTGCAATGTGCACTCGCTTGAATTAAGTTTAACTAAAAATTTCTAAAGCATATGGTAATAAAGAGAAGTTTCATCATGGAACATTTTAAGAGAAAATATTTTAAAAGCTGAAAATCTTAAAGAAACTTTCATTTTACTTCATCGAAAATCCATCGAAGTTATGGCGAACTACATAAAATATTACTTAATAATTTTTGGACAGTGGTTTAATCTCAAAATGGGGAAATTATTATATTTTATCTAAAGTCTACTTTTTGTATTAACTCGTTTTTATTCGATTCTGAAAATAGAAAACTTTTTTGTTACTAAATTTTCAGAATATTTAATTACCTACTTTATTTATTTAGACAAAGCAACCCAACATAATTTATTTATTTATTTAACGGATCAACCATTTAACAATATAACTAAGTTTACAATAAAATTCTAAAACACAGAAAAAAAGCCTTAACATTTAAAAGAATTCTTAAGCCTATGTAAAGATGTGTTGAATACATCGATTTTCAAAGAATTAGCCTACATCATAATTCTGTTGATTGCAGACAATTTTCCAATCAGAGTGCGGTGCTATTTCAACCTAAATGTGCATACCTTCCACGAAAGATGGCACACTAAAATTAAATACAGGCAATAACTCAGGACAATCGATAAAATTGTTAAGATTAAAAACAAGCAATTTATCAAAATTTAGATGCCTGATATTGAGAATATTAAGGCTTAATAACCTTAATAGCATTGCATAATCAACAAGTTCTAAAGGAATGGGCAACTTAAATGCTATATAATGCAAAAATGTATGTTGAACTCTCTCGATTTTATTCGCAAGTATTGTAAAATAAGGCCGAACTAAACAAGTATAAAATGATTTAATTGAAACGACATTGCCAGAATCTCTGGTGTTGCGTTTAATAAATCCCTAGATTTTTAAAGCTTTGTTGCAACAGTATATGATTAACGAAAGTTAGAAAGTTAGATGGCATGGTTCTACCTATGCCATAACTAGACAGTTTATCTATTAAGAGATTGTCAACACTATCGAAGGCCTTGGAGAAATGAGTGTATATTGAATCAACAGAAACACCCCTCTCCAAGACCTCCGACAAAGCGTGCTTATATAAAAGAAGGTTTGTAGTGGTTGATTTGCCTTTTGAGAATTTGTGTTGTCTTGTGGTAATAACATTGTTGAATGAAAATGACAAGAACTTTGTAGCAATAAATTCAAACACCTTTGTAAACTGGGAAATTAGTCAGATTGGTCAATAATTCAATACCAAGTGTTTACTGGTGCTATTTTTAAAAATTGGAGTAACAAAGGAAGTCTTTTATACCTTAGGAAATACACCAGTATTTAGGGATTTATTGTAAAGTAACCAAAACGATTGTTAAAGGGCTAACGCACATTTTAAAAATGAATAAAGATGAAATTATATTGGGACCAGGCCCGCCTAATATCAAGGCATTATAGTCTACGGGGTACAGTTAAGAGAGGTACGCTCTTGTGGTGTACAGGGTGTCCAATTTTCGGCACTTTTGCGGGGTATCTCCCATATTTTTAAAGATAGAGGGTTGCAGTTTTCGCGACAGTGTGCTACTTTTTGATGAAACGAAAGATGGCATAAAATATTTTTCATGGCCCCCTTCGTTTTTGACATACAGGACGAAATTGATTTTTTTTTCCATTTTCGGACCCCCCTCGCATTTCAGTTATCTTGTAACTTATATAAAAAGTAAAAATGGATCACATTAGAGTTTTCTACGTAGAATCGAGTGGCGTGGTTAGATTTTCATCAGATGTGATATTTTTCGAGATATTAACCACATAAATGTTTTTTTAAATGGAACGTTCTGTATATTTCTTAACCATTAAGTTTCCCCTTTCGAGAGCTTTTCAAAAATATATAACACTTTATAGTTATTTTTTATTTTTAGCCCTTAAATCGAACTATTTAATTTTAAACTTTAATTTTGCGTAGTTGGCCGTGTTTAACAAGTGGTTTAACGTCAGTTCAGGTATTTAGATTTCAAAAAGAAACTGGTTAAATCCTGTATTTTCATTAATTTATTAAAATTCGTATTATTTTTTAAACTACAACACTACTTGTTATCTAGATATATAGAAAATCCTAACCAGAACTAAAACGGCTTAGTGTTTAATCACTTGAAAATTAAATTAGTTGTCTTGAATTATTAATAGCAAATAAAAGTCAAATTTAAAAACAAAACATACAAGACTTTAGGTAACGAAAAGAGTTAGTCCATTTAATCCATTCTAGCTCTTTTCGTTGCCTAAAGTTTTGTATGTTTTGTTTTTAAATTTGACTTTTATTTGCTATTAATAATTCAAGACAACTAATTTAATCTTTAAGTAATTAAAAACTAAGCAGTTTCAGTTCTGGTTAGGATTTTCTATATATTATCTAGATAACAATTATGTGTTTTAGGTTAAACATAATACCAATTTTAATAAATTAATGAAAATACAGGATTAAAATTAAATAGTTCGATTTAAGGACTAAAAGCAAAAAATAACTATAAAGTGTTATATATTTTTGAAAAGCTCTCGAAAGGGGAAACGTAATGGTTAAGAAATATACAGGGTGTTCCATTAAAAAAAACATATGTTTGGTTAATATATCGAAAAATATCACATCTGATAAAAATCTAACCACGCCACTCGAATCTACGTAGAAAACTCTAATAGGATCCATTTTTACTTTTTTTATAAGTTACAAGATAACTGAAATGCGAGGGGAGTCCGAAAATGGAAAAAAATCAATTTCATCCTGTATGTCAAAAACGAAGGGGGCCATGAAAAATATTTTTATGCCATCTTTCTTTTCATCAAAAAGTAGCATACTGTCGCGAAAACCGCAACCCTCTATCTTTAAAAATAAGGGAGATACCCCGCAAAAGTGCCGAAAATGGGACACCCTGTACTTAACAGAAAATATAAAAACCATTACCGACACCAAAGCAAGGAGAAGAAAATAAAAAGAAAAAATCTAAATGTTAAGTAGTAATAAGTAAAGCACTACAATTATTTTAGCAGTAACAAGCTAAACCTAAAATTAAATGAAAGAAACGTTCACAGTCTGCCTCCTAACTAATTATTAAAAATATCCGTAAGATTGAAAGAATTATTATAATTACTTTGCAGTTGGCATAATTAAGGATTTCTTGAATTAATATTATATCTAAGTATTTAAAACAGAGCAGCGGAACGAGAATGGAACTGTTAAAAACTGAAATTTATATTTTTAAGAACAAGTGAGCAATCTATGTTCCCCGCTAAAAGTTTGCACAAAAAATAATATACGTAATATTTCTACGAGAACACAGCTTTAACAAATTATAATACTTCAAACCATGTTTATAGCCTAAGGTAGACAAAGCTCGGTTAAAGCAATAATTTTGGGTGAACACTGCGAACAGGGAATTTATTTTGAATAGATTCTATCCTATTCATATACTTATAATACAGAGGATTTCAAGTATGGCAGCCATATTCTAAGTGGGAACGAACCACAGCATTATACAGAAGTATCGAAGACCTAGGCTCTTGAAAATCTTTAAAAATTCTTAAGATGAAACCGAAATTACGATAGGTCTTACTAACAACATGTTCAATGTGTTGATCAAAGCGTAAATTATTCTTCATGAGAATTCCCTGGTCTCTGACACAAGCTTTTTTTTAAGGATTATTACTAATAATTAAAACTAAAATTAAAACCTGTTTTCAACCTTGAAAATCTTATACTTTTACTATTTTACATAAAGGAAAAATCTGTTCTATTTGCAATAATGTTCGAACCTAAAACGATCATCTAGTATCAAAGTACCCTCCTGTAATGGGAAAATGTTTATATCATCAGCGTATAATGAATAATATTAAGAATCGAGAAAACAAAAACTGATTAATGAAGATTAAAAATGTTGAAGTTTGTTCAGGTTTGCGCAGTTTTATTTAGGTTTTTGAGATTGTACAAAAAAAAAAGTTTGTTTTGACATGGGAATATTTAAGGTAAGTTATACAGGCTGTGTCAAAAATATTAAAACGTTGCTTTACTGTTTTGAAAAATATTTAATATTAGATCATAAAAATACTGTCTTACAGAATTTTAGCTCGAGATTATAGTTTTTTCTTAGATTAATTTAAAAATAGAACACGTTCAAAATCGGTCCATTTTGGAAACCGACTATTCGTCAGTAAAATTTGGAACATAAATCAAATAAAAATCCAACTTGGCGGAAAATCCACCATGACGGATTCTGACACAAAATAGGTAGCGACTTCTGCTTTAGAAAGTTTGTAGTAGTTATCACATCCACCTAACACGCGGAATGTCCAGCGGGTTCGATCCCGGGCGGAAACAGAATTTTTTTTAAATTTCTGGTTTAATTTCAAATACCTCTATTTTATGATAATCGCAACAAACAGATATATATATATATATATATATATATATATATATATATATATATATATATATATATATATATATATATATATATATATATATATCAGGAATGCATGTAACCTTATTGACAAAGAGCTATTAATAAAAATTTTTGATTGGAGTATACACATACACTAATAGTAAATAAATATCATTTGGTATCTGAATAAAAAGTTATGAAATCCCACCAAAAACATATGTGTAAACAACAGGCCAAGTTCTCCGTCAGGACTGTGTGTTTTGTTAACTGAAAAAAATATCTGAAATGTAAAAAATTATGCCAAGTTCCTTGCCTACACGTTATTAGCAGTGTTTTGATAAGCACATAAAAATATTATGTGAACTGATAAATTTACAGACGAAACTTGGCAAGTTTTCATTAAAGAACTGAGCAATATTGAGACCCTTGAAAACTTGCCAAATTTGATCCGTAAATTTATCAATTCACGCAATACTTTTCTGTGCTTATCAAAACACTGCTAATAATGTTTACATTTCAGTTATTTTTTTCAGATTACAAAACACACAGTCCTGACGGGAACTTTGCCTGTTTTTGTACATGTATGTTCTTGGTGGGATTTTACATTAAACTTAACACACTTATACGACACTGATAAAACAGTATGTAAACTGTATTTTCCCCATGGATTTATTATATAAAAGGATACGGGATGATGTAACATTCTTTGAAGCCAAAACCAACCATTCTAAGCGACACTGTAAACACGATTTGTAAACATTGGCCACATCTTATTTTACCTTGTATTTGTGTACAAAAAATACGTTAGAAGCATTACAAGATTTGCTAAAAGTAATAAAAGCCCTAAATTACTTTATTTTCTGCTAAATAATAATAAATTTAAGTTAAAAATGTTTTATTATTTATAGGTTATGTTATTTCTAAAGATGTTTATTTAAAGTCGCTCCGGGTTATTTATAAATCTATATAAATCTATACGTCGCACTTTTTCTTTTCTAGTTCATTAGACAAAGACGTACGTGTAACCGAGTGTTCAGACCGAGGTTCAGCCGTTTTCCTAAACAACCAGCACAGACAGCCACACTTCTGAGCTCCAATACTCCAATGCTATTTTATCTCTTTCTACTACCATTCTTGATTCAATTACGTAGTAATTCGTAGTCTTGTCTATGTTCGTAGTTCGTAAACTGCTCCCCCAAGAGAATAACAAACAACAAAATATAAGGCTTCACGTTCGATACGCTCACAGTATACGGATATCGAATCCTTTTATATAATAAATCCATGATTTTCCCCTATACACAAAAGAGGTGGTACATTATTGAACTTGTCTTATTATTTTTTATATTTTTAAATTATGGGCCTCGGATATTTATTTTTAATAAAATTAAGTCTTTAAATTTAATTTTGTCCCTGCTTCAGAAAAATGAGGAAACCGTATAAAAAAATGGCAACCCTAAAAAAATTTAATTACCCAAATCTTTTTATAAAAAGATACTGCAAAAGACAAGAGAGAATATTTATCAAAGGGTTATGGTGCGATCATTCTTTTGTGAAAGCAAAATGCTCAAAAAATGTTTTGTTCCATTTGAGTAAAAAGAAGATAACGGGTTCACATAAATAAAGTGAAGCAAAACAGGATTATTTTTTAAATTACAATTTGTACAGAGGGCGATATTATATTCTATACAGATTTTTTTTGGTTATTGCCAATATGGTATATTGTACAAGTTTTAAAAATGAGTTAACAAGTGTCTTTTCCCGAGCGAGAAAATTTGTAGCAAGACGAGGCCCGCAGGACCGAGCCAGGCACGTAACTACGGGTGGGCCTGGATGGGCACAGGCCCGCCCAAAAATGGTTGTGCCCATCCTAGTGCCCATATACCGAAGTCGTCAAAAGAACGACAATAAATTGATGGTTGAATTGGTGCCTTGAATATAAGTCATGATCCACAGTACTGGAGACTTTTCATAGACTCATCAAAACTCAATCTTAAAGCTGTTACTTCACAATTGTAACAAACTTCCACCAATTCCAATCGGGTATGCAGTCCATATGAAAGAAACATACAGTAATTAGAATTTACTACTGTCAACTCTACAATATAAAATGTGTGAATGGCAGGTTTGTGAAGACTTAAAAGTAACTTGACTTAAAGTCTTGCTTGGTATGCGGTTAGAATATACCAAATACTGCTGTTTCCTTTGTGAGTGGGATAGTCGAGCACGATCAGAGCATTACTTTAGGAAAATATGACCATCACGAAAATCTTTTTAACCTGGAACCAAAAATATTACCAACACGCCCTAGTTGCTCCAGAAAAAGTTCTACTGCCTTCACTTCATATTAAACTAGGCCTTAAAAAGACTTTATAAAGGCCATGGACAAAGAATGTCGTGCCTTTACTTATTTAAAAGTAAAATCCCCAGAATCAGCGATGGAAAAATAACAAAGGACTTTTTGAGGGTCTCCAAAGTAGGAACCATTTTAAGGATGCAGAATTTGATTCCATACTTGGGGGTAAAGAAAAGGATGCTTGGAATTCCTTTAAAATGGTTGCGACTACTTTTCTAGGTAAAAAAGGGCAGAAAACTACAGAGATCTTCTTGCATATCTTCTTTCCTGCTACCAGAAGGTAAGATGTCATATGTCACTTAAAGTACATTTAATAGATTCCCATCTATGTAGATGACTTTGAAGACAACTGTGGTGCAGTAAGTGACGAACACGGGGAGAGATTTCACCAAGAAATTTTAAATATTATGGAGAAAAGATAAGGTATATGGAGTTCTGAGATGTTGGCCGACTACTGCTGGACTATTATAAGAGATGCTCCAGAAGTAACTTACAAGAAAGAGGCCAAAAAGCGCAAGAAGAATGTTTAATTTAGTATCATAAATATACTGTTTATTACTTTTTTATACCTAAATTGATTTAGTTCAATTTTTTATGTTCAGTATGCCGCTTTATAAATAAGTGGTATACAAACCGAAAAGCGTTATATTTCTTTTAGAGTCAAGCAATACTTTTAACAGATATTTTAGGCCTACTTGGGCCAGAATGAATAAAAAAAATATTTTTGTTAAGAATGCAAAAACCAAGTTGAAATTTGTAGGCCAGTGCTAATTAACCATGTCTCTTCTGTATGGGAGTTACGACTTCGTTATATTACTTGTGTTGTTATTTAAGTGTGTCAGATTTTAAGCGTTTATATTCGCCGGTTTAAAAATTAAACAAATATTATTACCTGTTTCTAAGAAACAAGTGTTTGACGTTTTAACTGAAACACTCTGTATGATTAAACTATTTTTAATTGTTTCAGGTTTTGTGTAACTCCGGTGGCCTACGCGAGATCCCTCTGAAACTACTGCCTCCGACAGTCGAACATCTCTCTTTGACGAGGAATCACTTTCCAATTATCAAAAGTGATTCATTCGCTGGGCTTCGCTATCTGAAAAAGCTCTCGCTCGACGGAAACAACATATCCCTGATTAAGCCCTTTGCGTTTCGGTAAGTTAGACTAGTTAAAATGGATTTATTTTCCGAATGACTGATAATCATTTGGTGATTTGTGTTTCGGGGGTACAGGATGTTGGAATGTTCAAACGACAAATTTTCACCAGTCACTCTTTAGGCAGAAATACAAAGGTCTTTTGAATACTGGTTCGGAAGCGCTTCGTTTCCGAAATATAGGGAGTTAAATTTTTAGTATTTTCCAGTGTTCTTTAATTATTCACACAATAACAATAACACACCCTCTCAGATTTTTTATTCAGAGGTAGGTGTTGATTATATTTCGATCAACCAAGAGACGATAACGTTTCTATTTGAAGAGATAGAAAAATGTTTAAGTTAGAAATTTTTTTGTTTTATACAAGAACCATCAGGAAACGTAACTGAAACAACGACGGAACATCAAATAAGTGAGTTTTGAACTAACCTTATGTTTTTTTAGAGGGCTCGCCGTATTTTTTTTTAATTCTATTCGTTAAGAGCTCTATTTCATCTTAAGTTACTTACACCGATGATCGATCATTTTCCTATAATTTTCAAACATAAAACGAAACTTAAGTAATTTTCCATACCCTTCGTATATGATTTAATGCAAGTCTTATTAGGGTTTCTACGGAAACATCGACAGTCTTTAGTTCAGTGACAGATGCCTTAACCAGGTGCTTCAGTCATTCAAAGAAAGACAGTTTATTTATTATGGGCTACCTACAGTCAGCAAGAAAATGTTAATATGTACAACATATATAAAAATGCAATAAAAATAAGAGGTAAGCAAGTATGCAAGACTGTATGAGAACCAGAAAGTTCCAGGCCTACATACCGTTGTAAGGACCTACAGGAAAATAATAAATGCTCAAGATTTCAAAAGAAAAAAAGGACAGCAAGCCATCCTGACGAACACATTCAGGTTGATGTTCTGCTTTATTTTGATGCAAACCTGACTAGGTTTACACCGGTGGCATGTGAAGCATTAAAACCATATTTTGCAGAGTCCCAAGCACTCTAAAAAAGTGCAAATATGAACCTTATAAGTTCCGTAAAGTTCAACAGCTTCCTGAAGAAAATAAACGCAAAAGACTGAAATTTTTTAAAGTTATGCTAGAACAACTACACATGCATGCCACTTTCTTTGACAGGATAATGTGAACAAATGAATCTTGCTTTGCTACAAACAGTGCCTATAGTAAACATAATACCCATTATTGGGGTCAAGAAAATCCTCGTGCTGTAAAGGCAGCCTAATCTTCAGGATGGAAAGCTATCAGTGTTTGGTGTGGCGTTATCGATGACGGGGTATTAGGACCTTTTTAACGAAGATGCCATTACTGGTGATAGATATCATTCCCTTTTCACTGGAGAAATAGATAACTTTTTAGATGAGTTACCACTTAATATCCTCCACCAAGCTATTTGCCAACGAGATGATGCCCTAATGTGACTCAGTTTTTAAATCAAAAGTATCAGACTTGGACTGGTAAAAATGGCTCAATTCGATGATGTCCCAATAGCCCAGGAGGACAATCCATAGTTAACAAGTACTCGTCTAGACGTATACATAGACGTATTTTCGAAATGAAGATCGGGTATAGTCGGGACGTTTTTTGGATGTGCTTTGCATCCCTCATGTGATTGATTGAAGCAAGATATCGGCCTTTTTGCCTTTACTGATATTTTACCGCTCTTAGGGCGGCTCTATCCAAGTGTTGACAAAGTTACCAGCAAGTTAAATGAATGATTGATGCCGCTATAAATAGAATTAACAAGAACAAGATAGGCAGGCATTTTATCTAGCTGGTATCTTTACCAGCACATGTTTCAAAAATTAATGGAAAATATTCCTCTCGCAAGATGGGGCACCTCTCCACAACGATCAGATCGTTATGGAACACCTAAACACCTTCTTTCATAACAGATGGATGTGAAATAGGGGACCAATTCGCTGGCCAGCACGATCCCCTGACATGATTCTCATGGATTATTTAAGGGGATATCTGAAAGAGCTTGTTGACCAGGAGCGATCAGCTAATTTGAAAGATCTTAAAAACAAAAGTCGTACCCTCACACCTGGTATAATAAGGAGCTTGTACAAGATAGTGGCGTAGCCAGCATTTTGGAACGGGGAAGGGGCAATAACAGGGTGTTATAAAAAATGGTTATTCGTTATGTATATGCGCGGGGGCGCTGATCACACGCTGGTCAAAAGGGTAGGGGCAATCGCACCCCCGTGGCCCCACTTGGCTACGCCACTGGCACAAGATGGATTTTACGTCGTCTGGAAGCTTGTGTTAAGACCGGAAGAGCACAATTTGAACATCTTTTGTAGCTATTATTTAAGTTTTGTACTGGTTAAAGATTCTTGCTTTTATAATTCACTACCCACAGGTAAAAACCAGGTAAGTCTGAAAATCCAAATTTTACAGGGGAAGATTAAAACGTTTATTTAATGCACCATGCATAAAATATATCCGATTTCTGTATCACTGCATACATATTGTTAAAAGCATCCTGCTCATACATAATTATGCGAAAAAAAAAGCATTTTTTTTAATGAAAAAAAAAACGCTACTTACTTGGTTATTAGCAATTCAAAAAAATACTTGTCCGGTTTTAAGCGAAAATGAAAAATCGAATGTGTAATTAAATTTTTACTTCTCATATAAAAACAACTACTCCATCTCAAAGTTTTCAACACACTGGGGATATTTAGTCTACTTAAAAAGATAAAAAAGTTTTTAAGATACTACAAAGTTATATTAAGATATCAAAAAAAACATACCTGGTTGGTGGCTACGACATATCTGGTTGTTTTCATTTTTGTTTAAATAATATAATACTAAAAAACACAGGAAACATAGAATAAGCAGAAATTTAACCTATTCAAAAGAACTCTATTTTAAAAGAATCTAACTCAACTACTCAGAATCGCTCCCAGAAGAGCTAATATCTGCTAAATCAGGGTCAACAGTAGCCCTGGAATCCGTTTTTAAATTTTCATAAAATGAATGAAATGTTGGCTCTATAAAAGGTAAAAGTTCCAAAAGATTCGACTTCTTCTCAGCACTGATAGGGACTGGACCATCATGGCAAAGTAGTGGTAGGCCTATTGAGAATGCGTTGTTCCCATTACTTTTTCGTCGAGCGATTCTTCTTTTATAATCGATCTCTTGGAATTGTGCCCCATCTAACAGGGATGTTTTATATTGCATGGAGCCTATACAGGATTTGGTATAACGACACCATTTGATATTACTCCATGCGACTTTTTCTCCATTAAGGTTAACTTTTCTTTGAACAAGCACACCTAGAGGAATAAGACCATTTAGTTACTTACAATAAAATCGGATTTGTGTAATACCTTTTAGTAACGACGAAAAATCCAAAAAATGCTCCTGTTCCATTTGAACAACAACGAATTTGGTTTTAGCCCCACAAGATTCCACCAATCTGTACCAATCGTAAGGGTGATTTATTTTGATATTTGTCTTCTTCTTTTTTCGTTCTATTATGGAGTGGTCCTGGTCGCATTCCATATGAGTGTGACCAGGTACTAAGAACTTATGGTCAATTGTCTGAACTCCAATATTTTCTTGAGATATAGCACAGAGGAACATTGCCGAGACATGATTATTCTTATTCTGGCCTCCGCATGTATCCGAAAACAAAGTTAAATGTTTTATGTCTTGAGACAAAGAAGATATGTGACGAAACAAGCATGAGGCTACTTGATTCCCACCTCTGCCAGATATGGCTTCATGCCACATGTAACAGAAAGCGGTACCAGTGTCACAATCATGGATAGTGAGATTGAACGTCCAGAGCTGACGTTTGTAGAATGCCACTGAAGCGGGAAGTTGGGGGGTAGCAAGGCACTGTTGCATATCAAACACTAGGGTTTTTCTGGTGGAATCTTTTCGTGATTCCTCTCTATCGGCACTTTTAGTTTCATACGCCCTCTCTGCTTCTGCATGGTGATTATTTAATTCGCGTTGTACCTCTTCATTGTGTTCTATATCCAACTTCATTTTTAGCGTATCACATTTAGAACAAGTGTCAGCTTTCGGCTGCTTAAACTTTAAGCCCAGTGAATGAAATATGTTACTATAGATCGTGCGGCTTACTTTGGGTTGACCTTTCTCTAGATCCATTGTATACAAATCATACATTTTTTGAAGATTTAGGTGTGAGGGTAGGTATTGCTTTGACGAGCGTTTTCTCGTATAGTGAGATTCATATACGGGAAATTTTTTGATATGCTCCTTGACAAAATTTATGGTTTCTGGTAAGTGTTTATTAGCTGAAATAGGTAAAAATACAATGTAGTTAGTTTTTTATATGTACATGTAAAAATTATACCTGATGGACACGTTCCCCTTTCGTCTTTACTTATTATTCCTGGTACTGTTGAGCTTTGCTTCTTTTTTATACATTCTTCAATAAAACTGTTAGTCTCCCCCAAAGTCCCGACAAAACACTTTTTGCATACTCTGACTTTTTCACCCTCGTTTTCAAAATAGTACTCATAACTATATTCCCTTTTCTTCTGTTTTTCTATTGGTACCTTCTTAACTCTCATAACTTGTTTCTCCTTTTGAACTAGTGAACTTGCTACAAAATGTCTTCTAAAATCATAGTTTCCTCTTTTCCAATACTCTTCAAAAATCGCTTTTCTGAAACTTGCTGATAATTTTTGAACACAGTTAAGTCTACACGGATCTAATTGTTTCAAGGTTCTAGATTTCACAACTTTTCCTGATTTAGTAAGATATTTCTTCCCGGTATTTCTCATTTCTTTACGAAATTTCACGGCTTCTCGAGAATGAACCTTCCAACCTTGGCTTAAATCTTCCTCTTCATCTGGCTTTTCATTCAAGCTCCTGACTTCAGTGTCATCTATATTCTCTTCATTGGCCTAATTGTTCTCTTCTAAGTCTGAAACGCTTTGAGAATCACTAGGTTCATAGTCCGGATCAACTATTTTTCGTTCATCACCCTCACAATTAAAGCGGTCTTCATTTTCATCAAAAATCTGTGACGTACTACGCTTATCGATATTTTTTATCCCAGAAATATGTTGGCCATTTAAATTAAAGATATTTTCGTTATCAGTAGAGCTAGCTGCAAAACTTTCGCTCAAGTGACACTCATCTATGTCATTTTGAAATAAAACTGGCAGACTCATAATATCTACGTTTTGCAATGGAGTCAGTACAGGCTCTTCATTTTCTATGAGCTCAGACTCATTTGCACAGAGGTCATCGTCAGCATATACAGATATCTCATTACCACCTAGATCCGTGTTATTCATTACATCACTACTCGTATCAGTACCTGGAAAGAGTACTTTTCTAAAATTGCAAGTATTTCCCAGACTACTAAACAGATAAAGAGTGCCGCATATCAATTTAAAAAATATTTCACTAGAAAAAAAATTGGGGTGTGCTATTCAAATTCAAAAACTAAAAGTGTTGGGAAAAATCTATCTTGCAGAAAAATTTCTCCTTTGAAAAAATTTTAAAAAATATCCTCACTCAAAAGCATGTTCAAAAACAAAAAATTATTTGACATTTTTGAAATCGGCAATTTGTCAAAATCACTCTGTAGATTGGAAACACTTTGACACATAAAAATGCGGAAACGCATACACATTTTTGGCTATCTAGACTAGAAATTTCAAACTCCCTGAGAGCCCCTCAATTTGAACTACCCTGTACATTCAGAAAAGTATCCTTCGCATTGTTATACTGTTTGAACACACCCTATATGAAATGGAATAATCCGTTGAAAACAGACTACTTTTTTAATATACCCCGTACGGTGCAAAAATATGTTTTTAGATATAGGGCCAATTGTATTGTATTTCTGTAATTACCAGGCAGTTAATATAGACGAAATCATGCATATAAGATTTTTAAATTGGCCTTGTTTTCATTGGGATTATTTTTATTGTACCCATTCATCCAATATTCAGTATTTCAAGTATTTAGTTGAAGCAATTTTGAATATTTTACTTACCCATATCGATAATATGTGCCTTTGCAGCTAGTTCAAGAATTTTGGATGTTCTACTACTCATTTTTACATAAAAAGCACAACTCACTTTTCACAAACGACAAACAACAAAAATGAAGATCTATACCGTAGTATTATAACCTCAAAATAACTATTATTAACGGAAAGTGTGGTAAAGCCGCAAAAGCGCGCGAATTTTCTGCAACGCACATAACCAGATATGTGCACTTATGATAGAAAACAAACGGATGTTAGTTAGCAAAAAAACGGACAAATCTAGTGCACGAGCCTAGATTTTTGATTCAGAATCATTAAGTCTACTTATCTGGTTTTTAGCAGACATAACTATTCATTTTAGAATAATATTGTTTGATAAGAACCGAACAAGTACATATATGTTGCTTTAAGCGGGATAATTCTTATGGTGAAAAAACGCATTTGTCAACTTGTCTTATTTTTAGCAAATAAAATGCTTCCGAAGTGTCAATGATTTAAAGATTTGTCCACTTATCTCTACATTTTGAACGATAAGTCTACTTGAGCGGTTTGAAACTTTGAAAAGTACAAAATTTGTGACTTATCTGTAAATTATTTTGCACACAGATGAAAAACCGCTGTTAGTAGACTTGTCTGGCTTTTACCAAACAAAGCGCAATCGTCTAACAAACCCAGAGGTGCAAAAAACACGATTTGAAAAAAAATACGACTTATCTGGTTTCTATCCGTCAGTAGTGAATTATTAATTTGTCTCTTTCAAAATGTTAATTTTATGTTAGTATGAATGAAAATTGCTTAGATTATTTGTCATGAAAATAGAAATTAAAACAATGCTTTTAAAAAATATTTTCTTATTCGTTTCCTGATATTTCCATAAAAGATAGGAATAAATATCCTAAATAACCTTATTACCAGATATAAAACAAGGTAAGATTTCTATTTTAGTGAAAAAAATAGGGGTCTAATTTGAAACGTTTGGAATGCGGGTGGATTTTTAGGGGTTGACATAGTGAAAAATGATTTCGAGGATATTTTGTAGAAGTCCATTCGATATCCTGACCAACTCCGCTTGGAATAATTTTTTTAGCATTTATAATAACTGAGATATTGCTCTTTAAGGAAATTCTGGGACACCCTGTATATTAAAGCATTTTTATAACACCCTGTATTTTCAAGTTACTTCATTGGCCCTCTTAACAAAGTCCTCTTTTTGTTTCAGTGGTTTGCCAAGACTGCGAGACCTGTCAATTCAGCACACGCCGCTGCAAACCGTGTCACCGTTCGCCTTTGCCGGTCTGCAAAATATCACGTCCATTTATTTAAGCTATAATAAAATTAAAAAGGTAGAAAGTTACGCTTTTGCCGGAACAGTTAATTTAAAGTTACTGGTTTTGACACATAACCCTCTTATTAAACTCGAGAGCAACGCGTTTACGGGAATGACCGAAATCGATCGGATCGTGCTCCCTTCGGGAATTAGAACACTGGAACCGGATTGTTTTAATGGCATGGACACACTGGGCCACTTACAATTGGCCTTTATGGATCTCCGAGGTCTGAAACGTGGAATTTTTAGAGGTCTAACGAATGTAAACTACTTATCCATCCAAGAGTCTGATTTAGGGAATATCGAGGGTGATGCTTTCGACGACTTGACGTTTGTAAAGACTTTAAACATCTTAAACAATAAAGTGGACTCTATTCAGTGGTTAAATTTTACTTGGGAGCAACATATCGGCCATTTACGCTTTCAAGGGAATCATATCCTGGAGATTCCTCGTGCAGAGACCCTTCTCGTGGAAGTAGAGAAGCTGACTGTGATATCTAATCATTTTCCTTGCGACTGCCATATTCACTCACTCTTAGACGGTCCATTAGCAAACGGTAGCATGATCCACTTCATATCTAGAAATTACTGTATTTCACCATTGGAAGTTAATGGGTTGCCTATGAGTAGTATAGACATTGATACTATAGGGAGGTGTCAGGAGGAAGTGACTAGAGGAAATTTGGAAGCCTCAAAAGACTCAACTAGTAGCAGTGAAAGACTGACCAGTTTCTGCAGTTATTTAAATTTAATGCTATATTTTCTAAAGCTGCTGCGGATAACCTAGGCTTTCCCGATGTGTTGTTGTGGTAGTGCGAATCAAACTATTGGACTTAAAAAATTGTGATATTATAGTCTATTATTATTGTTAGTTTAAGTGGAAGATGCAGGTTTGATCATGTCATCTAGCACAGGCAAAATCTCTGGTGAAACTATGTAAGGAAATGTAAACATCATATTATATCGTTCAGTAAGTATTTAAAACTTTAGATATTGAACGTAAATGAAATACACTAACCAGCACGAAAAACGGATATCAAATTATGATAAATATGAAAGTTTTAGAACTTTTCTCTTCTCGGCGGACTTTAATGATTCTTTAGGCAACTCATAGATAAATTGTTCCAATTTATAACGTGATGTTCTGTAATTGTTAACTGATGGAAGGCGATAGAGGAATTCTTCCTCGGCCGGGGTGGAACCACCCCACACATTCTCTTAAAGGGCTGGTGAAATCTATATGGATGTTTCCAGCTCTGGACGTGTAAGTCGGATTTCCCCAGTACACTCACGGTACATAGTACTTAGGCTTCGGCCTTCGTGGACTGTTAGAAAATAAAAAATACAACATTAGCGTTTTTTTCTTTCTGATTCAACAACAAGTTATAAAGCCAAACAATTTTTCCACACAAGTTGCTTAAAGAATCATTAAAATCCGTATAGAAGAAAAAACGTCAAGTTTCAAAATTAGTCAAAATTTTAAGGTACCCGTTTTCCACGTTGTCAGTGCACAATCCACTACCAACTTATCAGAGGTACAAGAGTAAATACGTGTAAAAATCTAGAACTCTAAAACCACCTGACGATGAATTGAAAAATGAGGACTAAACAAATATTGCGAAAACAGCTATGCTCCGGGTTATAGCTACGTCGGTAGTGAAGTCACTCTTTGAATCATTCATCTTCATCTTTCGATAAATATTCCACTCGGACTACTCGGAACTGCTAGGAGATTGCGCTGCCTATTTCACACTACCAAAGTAGTTCGACATTAGAGCTGTCAAACTATCGATAGCGGATATCGATAATATCGATAGTTGTACAAAAACTATCGCTATCGAACTATCGATAGTTTGTATTTAACTATCGATAGTGGCAACTGACAACATCGGCAACATCTCATCTGTCTACACGGAAACTGGGAATTCCCATATTATTGATTGTTATTTGTGCTCTTCTGCATTTTTATTTGTTTTGTATTGTACTTCGTGTCGTCGCGTCGCGTTTTGCTGTTCACTGGTACAGACTACCACACTACGGTTTGGTTAGTTCATTCGTAGCCAGTATCTGGAGTCAAGAGTGCTGCCCATTAATACTAATCTACTTGAATTTTGGAATACTCAATCGCAAAGCAACCCTGTGTTGGCCGACTTGGCAAAAAAATTCCTGTGTGTACCAGCGACGTCTGTTCCCTCAGAACGAATTTTCTCCAAGGCAGGTCAAATTATACGTGACAGGCGATCAAACTTAAAATCAAAACATGCTAATCAGTTGATATTTTTAAGCCAAAATAAGTGGTTAACATAAAAGTATGTTTATTATTAAGCGGATAGGTTTTTACTTTTATTTTCGTACATGTGATTTTTATACGTAAAACTTCTAATATTTGTTCCTAAAGACATTTTGGTTTTTTCGTTACGTTTTTATTTTTTAAACCAAAGTTTAACTTGTTATATGTTATTTTAAACTATTTTTTCAAGGTGTTATTTCTATTCTATATAGAAGGGTTACAAAAACTGCGTATTTTTGGCTGTTTTCGAGGGAATGTTTTGGTTTAGTGTTTTTTTGTGTGTTAGAAATTACTGTTCTTTTTATTTATTTTTCACAATAAAGATTTTTATCTTTTGTTACTTTTTTTTTCACTATCGATAATACTATCGATAGTATCGATAGTTTGGCCAAGTCACTATCGATATATCGAACGCCACCACTATCGATAGTTTGACATCTCTATTCGACATTTTAGTAGTATTTACTTTTTCAGAAGGCAGTGATACGTTCGCTTGCCCAATACTGACTATAACTAGAGTTTTAAAACGGTTTGCAAGTAGCGAATCCCATGGTACAAATACAGTGAAAGCAGGTTTTCTGCTGTTAAGTAGTCGGCGCCGACCAGGGCCTATACAGTGTGTAACAAAAATATGGAAACCTCGAAATATCTTGCAAATCTTATATTCGATTTTTATGAACTTTTGTATACTTAGGTACGAAATTACGCTCGATACAATGGTGAGTTTCGCATTGTTGTCAAGTTTACCGTTTTCCTGAAATCGACAGGAACTTTTTTTTAAATGGAACTCTATATTTTATTCGATTTTCGAATTCAGCTTAAACTTCTAAATACTTATTATTGGGAACATTTTATCCAAATGTTAACAGTTTTTGAGAAAATGGTGGTCAAATATCGTTATTTTATTGTATTTTACCTTAAAATACCTGTACATGAAAGTTTACCTGAAATGTCTGACATTGTCAGTTTCGTTTATTTACAAAAAATGGATCGTTTATCAGAAACCCAAACAATCGAAATTTTAATAATACTGGGTTATGGGGACAGAATGCGAACGCAACAAGAAGTTTGTAATATTTTTAATGGCAGACATCCTGACAGAAATCCATTAACTAATTCTACTGTAACTAAAGTTTTAAAAAAATTTGGTCAAACTGGAAACGTAAGAAATGCTATACTATTTGGATATTTAGAACAAGAATAAACAATACATGAGGAAATAATTTAAAAGTTAACTAAAATCAACTACTAAATAAAATGTTTTCCATTTACTTATTGGCAGTAAGCCAACCACTGCGGAAAAATATGCAAAACGTTTTGAAGAATGTCAGTTTCCTCGATTCTTCTACATTCTGTGTCTATCCTTAACTTTAAATCATCGAGGGCATATGGCTTACTTTTGAAAACAGCATTTTGGAGGTGGCCGCACAAGAAGTAGTCGAGAGGCGTCAAGTCCGGAGACCGAACTGGCCACTCGATTGTACCCCTACGTCCAATCCATCTTCTAAAAAAAACACCATCGAGATATTGCCGAACATTGTGGGCATAGTGCGGTGGGGCACCATCCTACTGAAAGTATATTTCATCTTTTGGTGCTTGATTATTGCCTAAAAAAATCATATTCAAACAATCAATACAACAGGTAAAATAAAGTAACAACACTTATTTACGATTATTTGGAAATAGTTGTGCAAGAGCAGGGACAATTTCATTTCTTAGAAGATCCAAATAACTTTCTCCATTTAGTGTCTCTTGCATGAAGAAGGGGTCAATTATTCTCCGATCTATTATACCCGAACAAACATTTACCTTTTGGGGGAACTGGGTATGATTTTCGCATATGCAGTGAGGATTTTCCCTGGCCAAATGTCGACAATTATGCCTTTTAACTGTTCTGTGTAAAAAAAATTTATTCGTAAGAGAAAATTATTCGGAGGACAAAATCTGGATTGGCGTTGCAACGTTCCATCATGGTTTCACAAAATTCCAAGCGCCTATCGTAATTATTTTCTGAGAGCTCTTGCACAAATCCTATATTGTACGGACGAAACTTCTCGGTTTTCAGAAGGAAGTCTACCGACATGTGTAAAACGTTGTTTTCTTTTCCCAGTGTTCTAGTAGAAAGATGGGGATTTTCCTCTAAACTGATTAAAACATTCAAAGCCTTATCACCATCCGTTGCACTTTTAGGTCGGCCAGAGTGTATAGCATTTTTTTACGTTTCCAGTTTGACAATATTCTCTTGAAAACTTTACTTACAGTAGATTGCTCTTGGAGGGGCATGAATTGCGGAAAATAGTTGTTTAGCATTATTTATTTAGTCCTTAAAAGTAGTATGCGACATCTTCAAGTAGTTAGAGGATTCCAAGTTTTCACACACAAATATAAATTGTTGTATACTGTACACTATTACAATAAAGAGCATATTTTGTTTTACCAAATGACATAAGAAAACTTGCAAGAACCATTCAATCCATGTAAATATCCCCGTATAAGTAAAAATTAATAGTATTCAAGAAGTGAAACGACGACGCTTTGTCCTTTAACTAGTATTTTGTAAATAGTAGGAGCATGTCAATGAATATATGGTAAAAACCAGCCAGAAAGTAATATAGAATTTAAGAATTCTGAAAAAGCCTGTGCAAGGACCTTCCTTTGTGAAATTAAATTATAAAAATAAAAGTATATAATATTTTAAGCCAAAGGCCATAACTACCTGCAAAATATTGTAATCATATAGTATACAGGGTATCTCAATTTAAATATTTATACCTGTTCATTTTTTAAAAATATTTTAGGAAATAATTATACTTTTAATATAGTGTGTTACAAATTCGATGTTTACCACTGAGATCTAATAAACACTAAGAGATACAGCAAAGATTAAATTGAAGCAAAGTTGCTCAATTTAGTGTCGACTACGCGTCGTCAAGTAATTTAGAATATTTCGAGTACATGGCTTTTTATTATATTTAGACCAATGAAGGTATTACTAAGGCGTGCTGTCCGGTTGAATGTCTCTGATAGTGGTAGCAATGACAAATGCTGGGTTAATACAGAAGTGATCCGTAGTGTTAAAAATTTACAAAACATATTTTATTGGCTCTACAGGAACACTGATGGTGGTAATATTCTCGAATACTATAAAAATGAAAAAAGAAGCATTGTTGATTATGATACCATAGACTAAATAATACATAGACGAACACTGGCGTGTAACAAGAATGGACCAAAAAGCGGGTCTCCCTGGAGACATTTTGTATATATAGGTACTATATAGATATATACAAATTCCTAAAGCATAAACCAGTAAACCGACCCAAATGTTTCAAGGGAGACCCGCCTTCGGTCCCATTTCGATGTATTCGAGAATTTGTCTAAATTGTACAACTTTGCCCTAATTTAATGTTTGCTGTATTTCTCACCTTTTGCCAAATCCCAATGGTGAACATGGAATTTGTAGGAACCTGTATATTTTTCCAATGGCTTACAGTTTATAATCAAATTATTTAACTGCCACAGTAGACTAACCTTGAAACCATTATAGCTTCTAGGATCCGAATTAATATGGCATGAATTTGAATTACCCTGTACATTATTGGTGTTTTTTTTACAAACATAATTAATTATAAATAAACACCAAAAAATCAATCTAGCGTGCTGGTTTTTGTATTGTAAAATTAAAGCTTTAATTTATACTTAACATTTAAATGTTAAAAAGACCTTAAGTGTAGTTATACATTATATTTTTTTTGTAATCGAACAAGGCATAATGCCTAGGCTACAAAGAGTTTTTAGTATACAGAAACAGCTTCAAATAGAAAACGCCCTTTCTTAAAATCCTCTCTCTCCGAACATGGACGATTACCAAAACGATTAACGGACGGATGCTACGATTACCAAGGTCATTTTCGTGCCCGTATTTCTTTTATTTTGATAAAACTGTTACTATGGTCTAACATAGAACTGACTGCATCTGTTACTGAAATCTTTTTGGTAGGGTATTGTGCAGTGGTCGTTGGTGAAATTTCGAAGTTGTATATCTGTGTTCCTACTTACAGGACCCGTGCCAAATTTAGGGGGTTTAATAGTGAGCCCACTGAGAATGTTTTGGTAAAGAAAACAAACATTTTGTAGTTTGCGAAAAAAAGTTGAATTTTTGGTGCGCCCCTCTTAAGAAAAAAATGAACACGTCGAGGTATCTTCTTTATTATTTTTTTAACACAAATTTTACATCATTTTGTTGACAGTTTTTAAGTTTTGAGAGGAAAGAATGTGTTAGTAGAAAGTTATAGTCATTTGAATTTTTTTAAGCCTAAAATATAATTTAAAAAATAATTCAAATGACTATAACTTTCTACTAACACATTTTTTCCCCTCAAAATTTACAAACTGTCGACAAAATGATGTAAACTGTGTAAAAAAATAATAAATAAGATACCTCGACGTGTTCATTTTTTTCGTAGGAGGGGCGCACCAAAAATTCAACTTTTTTTCGCAAACTACAAAATGTTTGTTTTCTTTACCAAAACATTCCCAGTGGGCTCACTATTAACACCCCTAAATTTGGCACGGGTCCTGTAAGTAGGAACAGAGATACACAACTTCGAAATTTCACCAACCGCCACTGGTATTGTAGCAAAGAGATTAATTTAATAACGCCATAATATAAATGTCGTATACAGAGACTGGGAGAATATTGCAGGTTTTAAGTCCCGTTTGCCACGCGACACACGACTACACATTGTATACCAAGAAGTCAGCAAAGTATACCTCGTCCAAAATCTCCGGGTACTAAAACGTTAACCGTTAACCGAATTCAATGTAACTATTCTTGTTTAGAATTAGTATAATTTGTAGCATTTTTCGTTGGTCAATATTGTTGTAAATTTGTCAAAGTATTTTTGCGGCATATTTTTAAACCTCAGCAAATAATTTTTTTACGTTTCATGTTTTTGCCAAAATAGGCAGATGATCTTAGCTGATCATTTCAGTAGCTTCGCTCAGAGCATACAGATATTTATTTTATATGTGATTGCCCTAAAAGTAAATTATCCTGTTCCCCTGTCTAAAATTATCAAACTATAAAGAAAAATTTTACAGTATTCATTTGGATCCTAAAATGTGTGCTACAGGTGAGTGCACATAATGTTAATATTATTACAACTTTTTGGATACAATTAATTATTTTACTTGCCACAACTCGATACCTCATCATTAGTTTGGTGCTTGTTAGTCTCCAAACTGACAATCTTTACACGGTTTATAAAATAATTCAATGAATTAGCTATATTTGGTTGGATATCATACAACAAACATCCCACAATATTCCTTAAAAGCATTATTTAAATTATTTTCAAATTTTTTATGGCGGATAAAAATAGTGGCAAAAAACACTTTTATGGTATCACCTGTATATTTCTGGCCTTTTTAAGTCAGTGTTGTAACACTTACAACATTCTGTAACAATTTGTATAACAGTATTGTAAATGCTCAAAGAAAATCAGAAATTTAAAATAAGTTTATTATATAACTTACAATTGTACAGAAATCTGTCCTTTTATTTTAAACATAGGCTAGCGATAGATAGAATTTTATTTACACCCAAATGCTGCTTTTTTAGCAATCTAACCCTAAACATGGCTTTTTTAAAACCTCTCTATTAGAGGCTGTTAGTGGATTTTTTACAGAGAATTTAAAATTATTAAAATCTATACAGGGTATCTCTGTTAACTCAGTTACACCAAACATAGTTTTTAGATGTAAATGTCCTGTTTACTGAGTAAGCGAAAAAGGAAAAGCAGTTATTATTTGTTGATAATTTTCAAGTTTGTTTTAAAAAATAGTTTTAATCTTATTTAATTCAATTTTGTTTAAGTGTTATTCATTGTCCGTTTTATTTGTAAAAGACATGTTAAGTGTAAAAAAGAGCTTTTTGTACCAATTTTGACTATGTGCAGTACTAGATGTTATAGTATTAAATATATCGAATTTGTTTTGTTCGTTATTGCTTTATTTATCTTTTTTTATTATTTCGAAACGTAGGCGTTACTTTTAACCGACGAAGAAGTACTTATCCTACAAGGGCTTGTTTAAATTTACGCCTACAATTGAGTCTTCTCCAACTTTTTATCTGTTCTATTTATGCTAAAGATTTAGGACTTTAAAGCAAGTTTTAGAATACCCTATGAACTAATATTACCCTAAGAATCTCAATCAAATTCTGCTTTGACTCTTTGCTTTCATCCTAAGTCTCTATCTCTTTAACCTTCTAATAAAAGATAAGCGCTATTATATGCCATATAGCATGGTAGACGTGGCGTTGGAAAACATAATCTAAGGTTTTTTTTGATATTTTTTAACAACAATGTTGGCAGAAAATTACGTTCATACAGGTTATTTCTTCTTCACATTTAATGGTAGTATGATTTGCACGTTATTGGTATATTACATAACTTGCGGATGTATGATATGTTTTTTTCGTTTTACGGTTTATAGTTATACTTACCCGTAAGTTTCAAACTGAGCAAACATATTATATATGCCATGATAAGCATATGTGTGATCGTTGCTCTCACCAACGCAAGACAAAAACTTTTTGTTTGTTATTATTATTATTTCCTGACAGTTAATTAGAATCAGGTCACAATTTAGTAAAAATGCAAAGAAGTAGATTCTTCACTACTGCAGGCACAGAAAAGAAAAACAAGCTATTTTTGGTTCTAGTCCAGGTGTCCTTTTAGGCCAAGCAACAGAGCAAAATATTAGCGATTTTTTGACATTAATCTTATTAGAAAACCGCCTGCGCCATCATTTGAAAGACGATCCGTAGATGATTCCTGTTATATTTCCAACTCTCAAATTTTTTCCTTTAATTTGTTATAAACATCTTTAAGCAAAAAAACGCGATTTTTTAGTTTTTTGCTTATAGAATGGAAAGTAATGAAGCAATCTTAATAGTGTAAGGGGACGATTTGTAGAGAATAAAAAGAATAAAAATACGAACAAAATGAGAGGTCGAACGTCCCGATAGGATAAGTAGCAACGGAGAAAATCCGGAAAAACAGGAAAATTAAGAGTTTTTTTTTTTAATTCATAAATCGGCCATTTTTAAACGTAGAGGGCTCAAACTTTGGGAAAAAGTAGTAATTTATAGCTACTTAATATGTGCACGCTGTCCGACGATTAGTTTTGCCACAATCGTCATTTTAATTTTTCAACACACTATTTTGCAGCAGGTCTGGATGCTCTATGGATCGTACGATTTTAATTATTGAAACGGATTTGAAAAGTACAAGTTTAATTGAATAATATGTATATTTTCATTTTTCCATAAAATGCTACGAAACCGGTTGAATATGCACGTAAAGATGCGTGAAAATGGCCGAGCACGCGAAATATGTCGCGTAGCGGGAGAACAGCGGAGCGAAGGGGAGCCAATATTCGCGCGCTCGGCCATTTTCACGCATCTTTACGTGCATTTTCAACCGGTTTCGTAGCATTTTATGGAAAAATTAAAATATACATATTGTTCAATTAAACTTGTACTTTTCAAATCCGTTTCAATAATTAAAATCGGACGATCCATAGAGCATCCAGACCTGTTGCAAAATAGTGTGCTGAAAAATTAAAATGACGATTGTTGCAAAACTAATCGTCGGACAGCGTCGGGGTTTTGCACACATAAGGTAGCTATAAATTACTACTATTTCCCAAAGTTTGAGCCCTCTACGTTTAAAAATGGCCGATTTACGAATTTAAAAAACAAACTCTTAATTTTACGGTTTTTCCGGATTTTCTCCGTTCTCTCTTATCGGGACGTTCGGCCTCTCATTTTGTTCGTATTTTTATTCTCTACAAATCGTCCATTTACACCATTAAGATTGCTTCATTACTTTCCATTCTATAAGCAAAAAACTAAAAAAATCGTGTTTTTTTGCTTAAAAATGTTTATAACAAATTAAAGGAAAAAATTTCAGAGTTGGAAATATAACAGGAATCATCTACGGATCGTCTTTCAGATGATGGCACAGGCGGTTTTCTAATAAGATTAATGTCACGACAAATCGCTCTATTGCTTGGCCTATTTTGCTATCGCGATTTCTGGGCCCTTCCCTTCATCAGGCAGGATAACACATGCATAATGCAGTATCTGCAGAACAGACGATGTTTTATCTGAATTAAAATCAGATCCTTTACCCTCACTTAGTTTTGTGTGAGTGAAACGTAGTAGCTCGCGTAAATTGCATTCGACTGCTAACACAATATAATATGTCTACAGTACAAGCGCAGCACCTATACATAAAAACAGCGAAATCCCTTCGGTCTATAAGTACTACAATAAGAATACAAATAAATAAATTATTTGCTGGTTGGCGAGCCTCTACATCAACACAGAATAAATTTCTTGAATAAGAAAATTGTTCAAGAAATGAAAGAACCCGTAATATTTTACACCGAGTAAATAATAAGTCGGTTTGTGCTGTGGCCAAATTTTCCCAAAATACATAAATTCTGTTCTAGCACGTTCCTCTTAATGCATTTATATTATTTATCGCTTGCTGTTTTTACCTGTAACTTGTTTTAACCTTTAGATCGAATAAAAGACAGATAACAGGAATTTATATTTACTACTAGTAATTGATCCAAATCACACTGTATTCTGTCTAATCTAATACGATTTTTAAACAAATACCATCTAAATAATAACCCTTTCGCGAGTCACAAAAGAAACTGGCTGATGGAATGGCGCGAATGGAGGACACGCTGTATGTGTTAATGGAAGTCGTATAGCGTTTCTATCATAGACTTTAAAAGTGACTAAAGACAAAGTTATTTACTATTCAAGGCAATCAGTCATTGAATTTGCACTAAAAACTTGTGGATTGTGTTGACTGGTTAGCTGCAGACGGTTGCCAAAGTGTAGTTACAAAATGTCCTGATTGATGATATCCATGCAATACAGTATTACCCAACATTTATTTGACTATATTTTCATCTAATAAAATTAGCATAAATAAGTATTAAGTTAGAAAAAAGAAGTAGTACTCACATTTTGTTCGATTTTATGCATCATAGCCGAATAAACTTTTATTCCCTTCTCACTGTGATAAATTATTCAGTTATTAAGTAAAAGTGACAACGCTATGGAATGGCGAGGCAAAGAATTTAATAACAATGCAATTTATTCTTTTAGCACAATAAGTTTTCGATCAGTCTATGCGACGACAGATAAATAAAATCATTTCTTAGGTCAATAATTTTAAGCTAATCGCTCAGATTTACTAAAAAGGTTAAAGATTTAGTTCTGGTTTAAATTAAAATCTTCTAGTTGATCAGTTAGTTTTGACAAGTTTTTGTCCAACCAAACAATGGTCATTTGAAGAAACAACCGAAAGGACATTTGGATTTTAATTTGTTCATTATTGTCATTAAATCTTAACTCTACGTTAATTTTCTATTGTATGCTGACGATATAAAAATATATAAAATATTGATCATATATAGAATGTATTATGGAAAAAATTTAAGCAAATAAGAACAAATTATAAGACAGATCAATGAAAACGTGTTTTTATTTAAGCTGTAAATAACAATAATCTACGAGCTCATTTGACCGAAGGTGGACTTGTATTTGTAAAACATTACACAGGTCTATCACGGACCGAAATATATCACCGTAAAATAAAATAAGAGGAAACTTGATCCAAATTGGATTTCCGTATCGCGGCAGTTTGGCCGAGACCAAAGTTTAAAGGGGAGCGCAGTTTGTCTCTTTGTTTCACCTGTGGAATCCATTTCGTATACAGAATCGCCGTGTTCTGCTGTGCGCATTATCTGATTGTGGTTAGACCGAAAGTTGAAACACCAAAAATTTTAATTTGAAAAGTTTTAGGGCTGGTGGTGGTGTATTTTACATTACTATAAACGTTAGCAGGATGGTACAAATTCGACGTAAATGTAGACAGTTAAAATGGGGTGAACTGCGTTACTGCGAAGTTGCTTAATAAAATGTATAACGATAAATCAAATAAAAACGTGAGAAATTTCAACGGAGCACTGTGAACTCTAGAGGATATAGGTAGGCTTAATCCTCTTCCTAAAGTTCATGCACAGAGATGTCATCGTCTTTCTGGCACGTATTAAGTTATATTTTTCCTTGGCGCAAAGCACTGTGAAAGGTTGGGGCTATAATTTTCATTTAATAAATGCAGGCATACCACAAAGCTTAATACTACCACCATCCCTATTTCTCCTGCATACTAATAACCTACTCTCTTCTCTTTTCAATCTTATATATACTAAAAGATATACAGTTAGACGCCATGACCAAACCAATTGATTTAATGTCAAAAGTGGCTATAAAAGATCGAACTATAAGCAAAAAAGTGCCACAATTTGAAAAAGACCCACTAGTGGTACAGATGGATTAAACATGGCAGAGGGGAGATCTTTGGGCCAAGATGCAAAATTCAAAGTTTCTGGGTAAAGGTCATTCCATCTTTCAAGCAGAAATCCACGCGATAGTTTTATCCACCACAAAATGTGCTAACAAAGGCCTATAGGGTGCAAAAATTTACATTTTATCCAACATCCAGGCAGCTATAAAGGCTCTAGCTTCGTGTACCTTCTACTCTAAACTGGCTTGGGATTGCCGATAATGGCTGAATCAACTAGCATAAAACAATAGTATAACTCTAATGTGGGTGCCGGGTCACAAAGGTGTGGAAGGCAATAAAATTGCCACTTTGCCTGCATATTAGTAACACATAAGATGTTACAGCGGTTACGAAATTCATTTAGAAATAAAATGACAACTTCTCAAGCATGACAGACGATAACTAAGTTGAAATTAGATGGTAATTTATTCCTAATAAATTATAATTCCGCAACCGAAAGAGCGAATCAAAAAAAAATTGTAAACATACGTATTTTTTACGTAGTTTAAAAGTTCACTGAAGTTACTATTTACACTATTTACAGGAAAATGGCTCAATATTATGTTCATTAACACAGAAACGCGGTTTCTTTGTGGCGTTTTCTTCCACTGATCAATAAGTTGAATCCTTGGGATACCAGGAGGCGACCCTGAAAAAAAATTCTGTATCTTAGATCGCACGTTTTTGCACTATAAATCTTATAGTAATCAAATATGGAATACTATTACTACATAATTAAGACCAAATCGTAACCCGACAGCAATCGACTGCATAATTTTTATTTACATAAAGTAAAAATTCATTACTATTTCAGCCTTCTTATCAACTACTTTTGAAAACAGTTGTATGATTTTAAAACTGAATTTAAATACATACTTACCTGTGTTACCCAAAGACATTGTAATAAATGCACAAAAAATATTTTTTACTTAGCGTAACAGATAAACTACCACAAAGACTTTTTATAAAGAACTGGATGAGTCGTCAACAGCTTATTACTTTTTGTGCGACTTTGGGCATCGTTTTTGTGCACGTAATGAGTAAGTGGTAACTCATAATGGCCATATAAATAACATTTTATTTTACATTGTATTTTCATGCATTTTTGAACTTTTTCAATTTGGTATTATGTCCAGCTGACGTATTATGGACGAAACACTGTGCGACCGTTTGACACCTACTTGCGTAGTTGAAATGATCTCTGAACTTATTTAACCGATCCATATCGGTACTCTTACTATAAATATGTCTTAGTCTGGCAAAATCTGGATTTTTCTTATTACACTGTAAAATTTTTCTCTAACACAAATACCTGACTCGTCATTTAGAGTCTGTAGCACTTTTGGCACGTCATCCACTATTCGCAAGGATTCACCAAAGGATAATGAAGTCATTCGCGCACAGCCGGTAAATGTCTTTGCAATGTACTTGGGCCGGGCAATTTCCATTTAGAATTATATTTCTTCCAAAACTGACGAATTGGTTCTTTATTTAATATAAATAACGCCATATTACACGACCGCAGCATAATAAGAAAAAGAAAAGAAACTGTGTCTGAGGGCGTTGGCTACTCTTTTTTAATGGATGCGTTGCACTGTTTACGTGCCTTATACATGAAGATTTTTTATTGGCCAATAAGCTTCGCTGGCAAACCACGCACATTATTTTTTAAATCAGGAAATTTCCATATAAGCCCTCTAACACTGTTCGCCAACAGTCGCGTGTTACTGCATACTTTCGGCATAGTACGAACTACCAAATTTATAGCGACGCGATCGAAAATTAGAATCAAAAAGTGGCACAGCTAACCTGAACTGCTGCTGCGGCCGAGTTCCCCGCGATGTGCGGCACTAATGGTGGGCAGCCGAAGGCTGCAAATTTCGAGAGAGCGTTTCTAACGCTCAATGATAATATATTAAAATGCGCCCCAGAAATATCCTAAATTTCATGAAAATTTTGCGAATTGATAGGGTATGTAGAGTATTCACAAAAGATCCAATTCGGTCGAAGTGACATAGGGCTACCAGAGTTGACCAATCTGATTCAATACAATACAATAGCCTAGAATATTATTTACATATAATATAGGGATCGGCACCACTTCTGTATAAAAGTTATTACAGAATAAATCTGTCAAATGCAACACAAAATAACTATAGTAATAATATTACCTTGATATTCAGAGCCCTGAGTTGGCCAATACTAAATAAAATTATCAATATTGTTATCCCTTTCAATACTATAGCTAGTGCAATTATCCAAGAAAGATTAAGACACGAAATTGTAGGATTAAGAAACGACCACAAGCATGCCTCGGCGTGTAACCTCGCTAATATTGCAAGCGCTGCTTTTAGACAAACCCGCCTAACCACGGATACGTGATTGGGATGCGTTCCCTGGAAAATTGGAAAATCTGTTTAACTCCGTTTTACAAAAGGAGCCGGGAAATGTATTTATTGATATTTTAAAGCAGCTTGGTGCTTAGAGAATTCCGCCAGATCGGAAAACCAATCGGCCGAGAAAAGGGTTATATTAAAATGGAGTGTTTAATGTTTTTACTAAATAGAAAATTAAGAAAATTTTAATGAGTTCATGGATTAAAGACATACAACGCATCCTACTATTCCGTATCCAATTTATTTTGAGAATGATGACAGAAACCCATTTTACGACGGAGATCAATTATGTCTCTCCCTCTCATGTTCTTTTTCTCACATTTTTTATCTCTCGTGTTCTTTCTCTCTCATACTCGTAAAATTTTTACAGCTGGTAGAAAGCTAGATTATGTGAAATATAAACATGACATATTATTCGAAGCCTGTCCCATCATATAAGTTGTTTTTGCAATGTAAAAATATACTTAAAAAGTTTATATAATGTATTAGCAGCTTAAATTCCTGTGTTCTGTGAATCTGAGACTGACTAACGAGTATTGAAATATTACGCTACATATTTATTCTCCTTTACATTACTTGGACCGGGCGTTATGGGAATGAGTAAACAGGGACGCCGATCCGATATAAAGTTGAGAATAGTGGGCATTACAGAAGATTTCTTTAGTTATTGAGCAAGTAGTGAAAATTGCACCCTAGAAACGTTTGGTTTCAGTCTAAAGCTGAAGTCACAGTGCCATTACAAAGTGTATCTATTCTTCTGGAACTAAGACTCAACAACTACAGTTGTAAATTGTGAAATTTTTATCGCGTCTTACAAAACGGCACAGTTCGCAGGTAAGCTGTATTATAGATTCATTTTCATTATATTATAACGTAGAATAGGGAATATTTTTAATTCTGATTATAAATTGTTTATCCTAATAAAAATATTTACTCATTTTCGCTATTTTTTCTTTATTTATTTAAAAACCTTTCCTCCGATCCTTTTATTGCAAATTATTGGTTAGAGGGAGTATTGTTACTTCGGTAGGAAACAATTTTAAGTAGTGTAAAATAAGAATGTTAATGTGGCTACACTGACACTGCTTTGTTTAATAAAAACCAGATTTTTGCAAATGCTGTTTGTGTTCAGTAAAAACAATGGTCTTTTGCTATAAAATCATAAAACTTACGTACATATTTTGGCAGGTTAGAAATTTATTTTTTATGACAATTCCGATTAAACTTTCACAGTAGGCAACCAGAAATATTTGCACAAACCAAGCCGACTGTGATAAAATGTTTGATTATTCTTTATTAATGGCAACAACATCGTTCTTTTATTAATAAGGATAGAAAGAAATCGGATTCCGTTGGGAATTTTATCAGGAAAAAAAAAATAATTTTGCGATGACTAATCTTTCGAAGTATATAACCAGCAATACTTCTACAAGCAAAGAAGGTACGATACAAATTTGAACAAATTCTTTTTTTATTTTGTCTTTGTCTAATGCACTTTCGCCAACACGGATAGGAAGAAATGTGATTCCTCCGTGATTATCAAGAAGGAAAAGATGAATATTGTTGTCATTAAAATATGTTCTGGTGTAAACTGTCCATGGAACTGACCAATAGGGTGAATTCTTATTCAATTGTTTTTTCTGTCATCATTCTCACATAAAATTGGATACAATATAATTTTCTTAATAAATAGATTTTTAAATTTAAGAAACAATCTAATAGCAAGTGATGTTGCAGCAGCTGTTTTATTAAAAGGAATGGATTGACAATGATGTCACGGTCGTCAGAGGCTGTTGAGACAAGAGCCAAGATAGGAAATAATAAAGGTGTCTTTCTAAAGCTAAGGACACACACATCTCCTCTGACCTAGTGTCTTTTTGGCAAGTCTATTTTTTTCTTAACACCCTAGTTCGTAAATACCCACACACACAAGGTACTTAGTGCACCCAAGGTGTCACATTTAGGTAACTAAAACTTACCTGGAGGTTTACAAAGGTCTTTTTGGCTCTTATTTCAACTGACTTTGGTCTATGGCGTAATTCCCGATCCATTATTTTAATTAAAAACTGCTGGAAGAAATATTTCTTGAAAAAAATAATGTTTGCTGAAGAACTAACAGGTCACTCAATTTTCGTAGCATGCCATCCACAGTTACGATATCTCGTCCCCCCCCCCCTCCATATTAAGATCGAACGCTTCTGATTCTGTTGGGTTAGCTGGACAATCCTCATCCCAGACGGTAAATATCTTTTATGTGTAAAGCTGTGGCACTCTCTCTTTTCGTTTACTAACTTTTCCTGTAGCATTTTTCTATTAGCGTCCCGAGCATCTTGACCTTTTTAAGAACATATGTCGGTAAATAGGTCTAAAGAAATATTAAATTCATTAAGACACTTTACTTGCATTATTTTTGCGGTAGAATTTAAAATAAATTATGCACAGTTCTCCTTATAAACTTCTTCACTCTTTTTTTTAAGTTAAATGTCCAATCAAGTATTTTTACCAGTTCTGACACTACTGTGGTTACCAGCAGCAAAAGGTAATAAATTAATGTCATATAGATTCGTCGTTGCGGTATTAATGGAACCCGTTTTTTTTGAACAGCTTCATTTATTTTCTCAATGAATCTTGACCAAAACGCGATATTTAAAATACATTGCGGCTCAAATTAAGGAAGCCTGCTGTAACCAGCTGATTTTTAACGGGGAAGAAGGGCTCATTTGACTACAAAATTGACAAAGATGCCAAATAAAACAATAATGAAGACAAAGACGAAACGAAAACATTCCCCGTTATAGTAGTTAGCAAATGGGCTGAAAAGGACGCCACGCTCTTAATTTGAGTCGCCAATAACGTGACATACACTAGCTTCTGAACTAATAATTTTTTGAGAATAATTAAAACCATGGTAACCAAATTTATTCGACTTGAAATAGGGTTTCTCTGAGAGTTTAAAGGCTCTCATTGACTTAAAAAGCAGGCAAAGTTTTACGCCTTTCATAATTTTTTCGAGAAAATACAGGTAAAACTCTACGAGTCGAACAAAGAGTGGAATAATCGACCATAAAATCTAAAAAACATCTTTATAAACAATAAATATTTTGTTAAAAACAGCTAAATTGGCCTAAAATCTAATTTTTTAATTATTAATACTTCATCGACTTATTATTCAAAAGTCTACATTGGTTTTCCTTTGTTTTTACCCAGTGATAAAGAGATTTTCCTGCAAACATAATGATCCTAATCAGTGTTGACAGATGAAATTTTCAACACTTGGCCCTAAATAGCGGTAGGAAACGGTAGATTGAGAAAACGGTTTGTTCGCAGTAACCTCTGGTAGCAAGTCTAGCGTGATAGTGTGAACTGATTTTATATTCCTACCATTCTATCTTGTTTCTTTTTATATAAACAGAGAATGCGAATATATAAATGTATTCACTGCACATGGTGCACATGGAATTTTTGAGTTAATTAAAATATACTTTTATTAAAACTATACTTTAAAAAAAAATACAGGTATGGAAAGTACTTAACCGATGTCTTGCTTAGGTGTAATTGTGAAATAATACTCCACTTATAATTTAATATTATATTAAACAAACATGAATAAGATTTTTAACACAAAAATTCTTTAATATTTTAATATCCACGTATTTAAAAAAAAAGTCATAATAAATTTGACAACAACCAAATTTATTTAATGATTTTATCTTACATTAAGATATTTTATTTGGTAAATATATTTGGTCATTAGCCGTCTATTTTCATTGTTTCCCTAAAAATTAAAACAATAACTTGTACTAAGCCGCTTGTATAGTATCAGTACTTAAACGGTTTCTTTGATTAGTTTTTAACAAATTTACAGTTGACAAAACTCTCTCAACAGTAGCAACAATAGATGGCGCTAGCAAATTTGCGCACAAATGAAAAAGCGGTATTTTACAGAGCTAAAACTGGAGAACGGTAGATGACTCTCTAAAGCGGTAGAAATACAGCTTTAGCGGTAGTTCTGGCAACGCTGATCTTAGTCACGTATCGCTAGTTGGGTCGGTTGTTTAAACGTCAGCTTGCAGTATTAGCGGGATTACATACCGAGGCATGCTTGTGGCGATTTCGTATCGCTATATAGGCCAAGCAACAAAGCAAAATATTAGCGATTTTTTGACATTAATCTTATTAGAAAACCGCCTGCACCATCATCTGAAAGACGAACCGTAGATGATTCCTGTTATATTTCCAACTCTGAAATTTTTCCCTTTAATTTGTTATAAACATTTTTAAGCAAAAAACGCGATTTTTTTAGTTTTTTGCTTATAAAATGGAAAGTAATGAAGTAATCTTAATGGTGTCAAGGGATGATTTGTAGAGAATAAAAATACGAACAAAATGAGAGGTCGAACGTCCCGATAGGATAAGTAGCAACGGAGAAAATCCGGAAAAACAGGAAAAAAAAGTTTTTTTTTTAATTCATAAATCGGCCATTTTTAAACGTAGAGGGCTCAAACTTTGGGAAATAGTAGTAATTTATAGCTACTTAATATGTGCACGCTGTCCGACGATTAGTTTTGCCACAATCGTCATTTTAATTTTTCAACACACTATTTTGCAACAGGTCTGGATGCTCTATGGATCGTACGATTTTAATTATTGAAACGGATTTGAAAAGTACAAGTTTAATTGAACAGTATGTATATTTTCATTTTTCCATAAAATGCTACGAAACCGGTTGACAATGCACGTAAAGATGCGTGAAAATGGCCGAGCACGCGAAATATGTCGCGTAGCGGGAGAGCAGCGGAGCGAAGGGGAGCCAATATTCGCGCGCTCGGCCATTTTCACGCATCTTTACGTGTATTTTCAACCGGTTTCGTAGCATTTTATGGAAAAATTAAAATATACGTATTGTTCAATTAAACTTGTACTTTTCAAATCCGTTTCAATAATTAAAATCGGACGATCCATAGAGCATCCAGACCTGTTGCAAAATAGTGTGCTGAAAAATTAAAATGACGATTGTTGCAAAACTAATCGTCGGACAGCGTCGGGGTTTTGCACACATAGAGTAGCTATAAATTACTACTATTTCCCAAAGTTTGAGCCCTCTACGTTTAAAAATGGCCGATTTACGAATTTAAAAACAAACTCTTAATTTTCCGGTTGTTCCGGATTTTCTCCGTTGCTACTTATCTTATCGGGACGTTCGGCCTCTCATTTTGTTCGTATTTTTATTCTCTACAAATCGTCCATTTACACCATTAAGATTGCTTCATTACTTTCCATTCTATAAGCAAAAAACTAAAAAAATCGTGTTTTTTTGCTTAAAAATGTTTATAACAAATTAAAGGAAAAATTTCAGAGTTGGAAATATAACAGGAATCATCTACGGATCGTCTTTCAGATGATGGCACAGGCGGTTTTCTAATAAGATTAATGTCACGACAAATCGCTCTATTGCTTGGCCTATTTTGCTATCGCGATTTCTGGGCCCTTCCCTTCATCAGGCAGGATAACACATGCATAATGCAGTATCTGCAGAACAGACCATGTTTTATCTGAATTAAAATCAGATCCTTTACCCTCACTTAGTTTTGTGTGAGTGAAACGTAGTAGCTCGCGTAAATTGCATTCGACTGCTAACACAATATAATATGTCTACAGTACAAGTGCAGCACCTATACATAAAAACAGCGAAATCCCTTCGGTCTATAAGTACTACAATAAGAATGCAAATAAATAAATTATTTGCTGGTTGGCGAGGCTCTACATCAACACAGAATAAATTTCTTGAATAAGAAAATTGTTCAAGAAATGAAAGAACCCGTAATATTTTACACCGAGTAAATAATAAGTCGGTTTGTGCTGTGGCCAAATTTTCCCAAAATACATAAATTCTGTTCTAGCACGTTCCTCTTAATGCATTTATATTATTTATCGCTTACTGTTTTTAGCTGTAACTTGTTTTAACCTTTATATCGAATAAAAGACAAATAACAGGAATTTATATTTACTACTAGTAATAGATACAAATCACACTGTATTCTGTCTAATCTAATACGATTTTTAAACAAATACCATCTAAATAATAACCCTTTCGCGAGTCACAAAAGAAACTGGCTGATGGAATGGCGCGAATGGAGGACACGCTGTATGTGTTAATGGAAGTCGTATAGGGTTTCTATCATAGACTTTAAAAGTAACTAAAGACAAAGTTATTTACTATTGAAGGCAATCAGTCATTGAATTTGCACTAAAAACTTGTGGATTGTGTTGACTGGTTAACTGCAGACGGTTGCCAAAGTGTAGGTACAAAATGTCCTGATTGATGATATCCATGCAATACAGTATTACCCAACATTTATTTGACTATATTTTCATCTAATCAAATTAGCATAAATAAGTATTAAGTAATAAAAAAGAAGTAGTACTCACATTTTGTTCGATTTTATGCATCATAGCCGAATAAACTTTTATTCCCTTCTCACCGTGATAAATTATTCAGTTATTAAGTAAAAGTGACAACGCTATGAAATGGCGAGGCAAAGAATTTAATAACAATGCAATTTATTCTTTTAGCACAATAAGTTTTCGATCAGTCTATGCGACGACAGATAAATAAAATCATTTCTTAGGTCAATAATTTTAAGCTAATCGCTCAGATTTACTAAAAAGGTTAAAGATTTTGTTCTGGTTTAAATTAAAATCTTCTAGTTGATCAGTTAGTTTTGACAAGTTTTTGTCCAACCAAACAATGGTCATTTGAAGAAACAACCGAAAGGACATTTGGAGCATATTTTAATTTGTTCATTATTGTCATTAAATCTTAACTCTACGTTAATTTTCTATTGTATGCTGACGATATAAAAATATATAAAATATTGATCATATATAGAATGTATTATGGAAAGAACGTAATAAAGGCAACAAATTTAAGCAAATAAGAACAAATTGTGAGACAGATCAATGAAAACGTGTTTTTATTTAAGCTGTAAATAACAATAATCTACGAGCTCATTTGACCGAAGGTGGACTTGTATTTGTAAAACATTACACAGGTCTATCACGGACCGAAATATATCACCGTAAAATAAAATAAGAGGAAACTTGATCCAAATTGGATTTCCGTATCGCGGCAGTTTGGCCGAGACCAAAGTTAAAAGGGGAGCGCAGTTTGTCTCTTTGTTTCACCTGTGGAATCCATTTCGTATACAGAATCGCCGTGTTCTGCTGTGCGCATTATCTGATTGTGGTTAGACCGAAAGTTGAAACACCAAAAATTTTAATTTGAAAAGTTTTAGGGCTGGTGGTGGTGTATTTTACATTACTATAAACGTTAGCAGGATGGTACAAATTCGACGTAAATGTAGACAGTTAAAATGGGGTGAACTGCGTTACTGCGAAGTTGCTTAATAAAATGTATAACGATAAATCAAATAAAAACGTGAGAAATTTCAACGGAGCACTGTGAACTCTAGAGGATATAGGTAGGCTTAATCCTCTTCCTAAAGTTCATGCACAGAGATGTCATCGTCTTTCTGGCACGTATTAAGTTATATTTTTCCTTGGCGCAAAGCACTGTGAAAGGTTGGGGCTATAATTTTCATTTAATAAATGCAGGCATACCACAAAGCTTAATACTACCACCATCCCTATTTCTCCTGCATACTAATAACCTACTCTCTTCTCTTTTCAATCTTATATATACTAAAAGATATACAGTTAGACGCCATGACCAAACCAATTGATTTAATGTCAAAAGTGGCTATAAAAGATCGAACTATAAGCAAAAAAGTGCCACAATTTGAAAAAGACCCACTAGTGGTACAGATGGATTAAACATGGCAGAGGGGAGATCTTTGGGCCAAGATGCAAAATTCAAAGTTTCTGGGTAAAGGTCATTCCATCTTTCAAGCAGAAATCCACGCGATAGTTTTATCCGCCACAAAATGTGCTAACAAAGGCCTATAGGGTGCAAAAATTTACATTTTATCCAACATCCAGGCAGCTATAAAGGCTCTAGCTTCGTGTACCTTCTACTCTAAACTGGCTTGGGATTGCCGATAATGGCTGAATCAACTAGCATAAAACAATAGTATAACTCTAATGTGGGTGCCGGGTCACAAAGGTGTGGAAGGCAATAAAATTGCTAACCAACTTGCTAAAGGAGGAGCACAAGATCCTTTCTATCAACCTAAGCCCTTCTGTGGCATCACTACTTATGAAAATCCTCAGGCACTGTGGAAAAAGCCTGTAAATAGCCCACTGGAGAAACGCTCCAGGACGAAGACAGGTAAAGAGAATGGTTATATATCGGTCTGACTACACAAAATGGCTCTTGGAGCTTTCAAGCTGATGGCGACTGCACTTTAGATGATATGAAAGACTGAATCCACTTTGCCTGCATATTAGTAACACATAAGATGTTACAGCGGTTACGAAATTCATTTAGAAATAAAATGACAACTTCTCAAGCATGACAGACGATAACTAAGTTGAAATTAGATGGTAATTTATTCCTAATAAATTATAATTCCGCAACCGAAAGAGCGAATCAAAAAAAAATTGTAAACATACGTATTTTTTACGTAGTTTAAAAGTTCACTGAAGTTACTATTTACACTATTTACAGGAAAATGGCTCAATATTATGTTCATTAACACAGAAACGCGGTTTCTTTGTGGCGTTTTCTTCCACTGATCAATAAGTTGAATCCTTGGGATACCAGGAGGCGACCCTGAAAAAAAATTCTGTATCTTAGATCGCACGTTTTTGCACTATAAATCTTATAGTAATCAAATATGGAATACTATTACTACATAATTAAGACCAAATCGTAACCCGACAGCAATCGACTGCATAATTTTTATTTACATAAAGTAAAAATTCATTACTATTTCAGCCTTCTTATCAACTACTTTTGAAAACAGTTGTATGATTTTAAAACTGAATTTAAATACATACTTACCTGTGTTACCCAAAGACATTGTAATAAATGCACAAAAAATATTTTTTACTTAGCGTAACAGATAAACTACCACAAAGACTTTTTATAAAGAACTGGATGAGTCGTCAACAGCTTATTACTTTTTGTGCGACTTTGGGCATCGTTTTTGTGCACGTAATGAGTAAGTGGTAACTCATAATGGCCATATAAATAACATTTTATTTTACATTGTATTTTCATGCATTTTTGAACTTTTTCAATTTGGTATTATGTCCAGCTGACGTATTATGGACGAAACACTGTGCGACCGTTTGACACCTACTTGCGTAGTTGAAATGATCTCTGAACTTATTTAACCGATCCATATCGGTACTCTTACTATAAATATGTCTTAGTCTGGCAAAATCTGGATTTTTCTTATTACACTGTAAAATTTTTCTCTAACACAAATACCTGACTCGTCATTTAGAGTCTGTAGCACTTTTGGCACGTCATCCACTATTCGCAAGGATTCACCAAAGGATAATGAAGTCATTCGCGCACAGCCGGTAAATGTCTTTGCAATGTACTTGGGCCGGGCAATTTCCATTTAGAATTATATTTCTTCCAAAACTGACGAATTGGTTCTTTATTTAATATAAATAACGCCATATTACACGACCGCAGCATAATAAGAAAAAGAAAAGAAACTGTGTCTGAGGGCGTTGGCTACTCTTTTTTAATGGATGCGTTGCACTGTTTACGTGCCTTATACATGAAGATTTTTTATTGGCCAATAAGCTTCGCTGGCAAACCACGCACATTATTTTTTAAATCAGGAAATTTCCATATAAGCACTCTAACACTGTTCGCCAACAGTCGCGTGTTACTGCATACTTTCGGCATAGTACGAACTACCAAATTTATAGCGACGCGATCGAAAATTAGAATCAAAAAGTGGCACAGCTAACCTGAACTGCTGCTGCGGCCGAGTTCCCCGCGATGTGCGGCACTAATGGTGGGCAGCCGAAGGCTGCAAATTTCGAGAGAGCGTTTCTAACGCTCAATGATAATATATTAAAATGCGCCCCAGAAATATCCTAAATTTCATGAAAATTTTGCGAATTGATAGGGTATGTAGAGTATTCACAAAAGATCCAATTCGGTCGAAGTGACATAGGGCTACCAGAGTTGACCAATCTGATTCAATACAATACAATAGCCTAGAATATTATTTACATATAATATAGGGATCGGCACCACTTCTGTATAAAAGTTATTACAGAATAAATCTGTCAAATGCAACACAAAATAACTATAGTAATAATATTACCTTGATATTCAGAGCCCTGAGTTGGCCAATACTAAATAAAATTATCAATATTGTTATCCCTTTCAATACTATAGCTAGTGCAATTATCCAAGAAAGATTAAGACACGAAATTGTAGGATTAAGAAACGACCACAAGCATGCCTCGGCGTGTAACCTCGCTAATATTGCAAGCGCTGCTTTTAGACAAACCCGCCTAACCACGGATACGTGATTGGGATGCGTTCCCTGGAAAATTGGAAAATCTGTTTAACTCCGTTTTACAAAAGGAGCCGGGAAATGTATTTATTGATATTTTAAAGCAGCTTGGTGCTTAGAGAATTCCGCCAGATCGGAAAACCAATCGGCCGAGAAAAGGGTTATATTAAAATGGAGTGTTTAATGTTTTTACTAAATAGAAAATTAAGAAAATTTTAATGAGTTCATGGATTAAAGACATACAACGCATCCTACTATTCCGTATCCAATTTATTTTGAGAATGATGACAGAAACCCATTTTACAACGGAGATCAATTATGTCTCTCCCTCTCATGTTCTTTTTCTCACATTTTTTATCTCTCGTGTTCTTTCTCTCTCATACTCGTAAAATTTTTACAGCTGGTAGAAAGCTAGATTATGTGAAATATAAACATGACATATTATTCGAAGCCTGTCCCATCATATAAGTTGTTTTTGCAATGTAAAAATATACTTAAAAAGTTTATATAATGTATTAGCAGCTTAAATTCCTGTGTTCTGTGAATCTGAGACTGACTAACGAGTATTGAAATATTACGCTACATATTTATTCTCCTTTACATTACTTGGACCGGGCGTTATGGGAATGAGTAAACAGGGACGCCGATCCGATATAAAGTTGAGAATAGTGGGCATTACAGAAGATTTCTTTAGTTATTGAGCAAGTAGTGAAAATTGCACCCTAGAAACGTTTGGTTTCAGTCTAAAGCTGAAGTCACAGTGCCATTACAAAGTGTATCTATTCTTCTGGAACTAAGACTCAACAACTACAGTTGTAAATTGTGAAATTTTTATCGCGTCTTACAAAACGGCACAGTTCGCAGGTAAGCTGTATTATAGATTCATTTTCATTATATTATAACGTAGAATAGGGAATATTTTTAATTCTGATTATAAATTGTTTATCCTAATAAAAATATTTACTCATTTTCGCTATTTTTTCTTTATTTATTTAAAAACCTTTCCTCCGATCCTTTTATTGCAAATTATTGGTTAGAGGGAGTATTGTTACTTCGGTAGGAAACAATTTTAAGTAGTGTAAAATAAGAATGTTAATGTGGCTACACTGACACTGCTTTGTTTAATAAAAACCAGATTTTTGCAAATGCTGTTTGTGTTCAGTAAAAACAATGGTCTTTTGCTATAAAATCATAAAACTTACGTACATATTTTGGCAGGTTAGAAATTTATTTTTTATGACAATTCCGATTAAACTTTCACAGTAGGCAACCAGAAATATTTGCACAAACCAAGCCGACTGTGATAAAATGTTTGATTATTCTTTATTAATGGCAACAACATCGTTCTTTTATTAATAAGGATAGAAAGAAATCGGATTCCGTTGGGAATTTTATCAGGAAAAAAAAAATAATTTTGCGATGACTAATCTTTCGAAGTATATAACCAGCAATACTTCTACAAGCAAAGAAGGTACGATACAAATTTGAACAAATTCTTTTTTTATTTTGTCTTTGTCTAATGCACTTTCGCCAACACGGATAGGAAGAAATGTGATTCCTCCGTGATTATCAAGAAGGAAAAGATGAATATTGTTGTCATTAAAATATGTTCTGGTGTAAACTGTCCATGGAACTGACCAATAGGGTGAATTCTTATTCAATTGTTTTTTCTGTCATCATTCTCACATAAAATTGGATACAATATAATTTTCTTAATAAATATATTTTTAAATTTAAGAAACAATCTAATAGCAAGTGATGTTGCAGCAGCTGTTTTATTAAAAGGAATGGATTGACAATGATGTCACGGTCGTCAGAGGCTGTTGAGACAAGAGCCAAGATAGGAAATAATAAAGGTGTCTTTCTAAAGCTAAGGACACACACATCTCCTCTGACCTAGTGTCTTTTTGGCAAGTCTATTTTTTTCTTAACACCCTAGTTCGTAAATACCCACACACACAAGGTACTTAGTGCACCCAAGGTGTCACATTTAGGTAACTAAAACTTACCTGGAGGTTTACAAAGGTCTTTTTGGCTCTTATTTCAACTGACTTTGGTCTATGGCGTAATTCCCGATCCATTATTTTAATTAAAAACTGCTGGAAGAAATATTTCTTGAAAAAAATAATGTTTGCTGAAGAACTAACAGGTCACTCAATTTTCGTAGCATGCCATCCACAGTTACGATATCTCGTCCCCCCCCCCCCTCCATATTAAGATCGAACGCTTCTGATTCTGTTGGGTTAGCTGGACAATCCTCATCCCAGACGGTAAATATCTTTTATGTGTAAAGCTGTGGCACTCTCTCTTTTCGTTTACTAACTTTTCCTGTAGCATTTTTCTATTAGCGTCCCGAGCATCTTGACCTTTTTAAGAACATATGTCGGTAAATAGGTCTAAAGAAATATTAAATTCATTAAGACACTTTACTTGCATTATTTTTGCGGTAGAATTTAAAATAAATTATGCACAGTTCTCCTTATAAACTTCTTCACTCTTTTTTTTAAGTTAAATGTCCAATCAAGTATTTTTACCAGTTCTGACACTACTGTGGTTACCAGCAGCAAAAGGTAATAAATTAATGTCATATAGATTCGTCGTTGCGGTATTAATGGAACCCGTTTTTTTTGAACAGCTTCATTTATTTTCTCAATGAATCTTGACCAAAACGCGATATTTAAAATACATTGCGGCTCAAATTAAGGAAGCCTGCTGTAACCAGCTGATTTTTAACGGGGAAGAAGGGCTCATTTGACTACAAAATTGACAAAGATGCCAAATAAAACAATAATGAAGACAAAGACGAAACGAAAACATTCCCCGTTATAGTAGTTAGCAAATGGGCTGAAAAGGACGCCACGCTCTTAATTTGAGTCGCCAATAACGTGACATACACTAGCTTCTGAACTAATAATTTTTTGAGAATAATTAAAACCATGGTAACCAAATTTATTCGACTTGAAATAGGGTTTCTCTGAGAGTTTAAAGGCTCTCATTGACTTAAAAAGCAGGCAAAGTTTTACGCCTTTCATAATTTTTTCGAGAAAATACAGGTAAAACTCTACGAGTCGAACAAAGAGTGGAATAATCGACCATAAAATCTAAAAAACATCTTTATAAACAATAAATATTTTGTTAAAAACAGCTAAATTGGCCTAAAATCTAATTTTTTAATTATTAATACTTCATCGACTTATTATTCAAAAGTCTACATTGGTTTTCCTTTGTTTTTACCCAGTGATAAAGAGATTTTCCTGCAAACATAATGATCCTAATCAGTGTTGACAGATGAAATTTTCAACACTTGGCCCTAAATAGCGGTAGGAAACGGTAGATTGAGAAAACGGTTTGTTCGCAGTAACCTCTGGTAGCAAGTCTAGCGTGATAGTGTGAACTGATTTTATATTCCTACCATTCTATCTTGTTTCTTTTTATATAAACAGAGAATGCGAATATATAAATGTATTCACTGCACATGGTGCACATGGAATTTTTGAGTTAATTAAAATATACTTTTATTAAAACTATACTTTAAAAAAAAATACAGGTATGGAAAGTACTTAACCGATGTCTTGCTTAGGTGTAATTGTGAAATAATACTCCACTTATAATTTAATATTATATTAAACAAACATGAATAAGATTTTTAACACAAAAATTCTTTAATATTTTAATATCCACGTATTTAAAAAAAAAGTCATAATAAATTTGACAACAACCAAATTTATTTAATGATTTTATCTTACATTAAGATATTTTATTTGGTAAATATATTTGGTCATTAGCCGTCTATTTTCATTGTTTCCCTAAAAATTAAAACAATAACTTGTACTAAGCCGCTTGTATAGTATCAGTACTTAAACGGTTTCTTTGATTAGTTTTTAACAAATTTACAGTTGACAAAACTCTCTCAACAGTAGCAACAATAGATGGCGCTAGCAAATTTGCGCACAAATGAAAAAGCGGTATTTTACAGAGCTAAAACTGGAGAACGGTAGATGACTCTCTAAAGCGGTAGAAATACAGCTTTAGCGGTAGTTCTGGCAACGCTGATCTTAGTCACGTATCGCTAGTTGGGTCGGTTGTTTAAACGTCAGCTTGCAGTATTAGCGGGATTACATACCGAGGCATGCTTGTGGCGATTTCGTATCGCTATATAGGCCAAGCAACAAAGCAAAATATTAGCGATTTTTTGACATTAATCTTATTAGAAAACCGCCTGCACCATCATCTGAAAGACGAACCGTAGATGATTCCTGTTATATTTCCAACTCTGAAATTTTTCCCTTTAATTTGTTATAAACATTTTTAAGCAAAAAACGCGATTTTTTTAGTTTTTTGCTTATAAAATGGAAAGTAATGAAGTAATCTTAATGGTGTCAAGGGATGATTTGTAGAGAATAAAAATACGAACAAAATGAGAGGTCGAATGTCCCGATAGGATAAGTAGCAACGGAGAAAATCCCGAAAAAACGGAAAATTAGATTTTTTAAATTCATAAATCGGCCATTTTTAAACGTAGAGGGCTCAAACTTTGGGAAAAGTAGTAACTTATAGCTACTTTATGTGTGTAAAACCCCGACGCTGTCCGACGATTAGTTTTGCCACAATCGTCATTTTAATTTTTCAACACACTATTTTGCAACAGGTCTGGATGCTCTATGGATCGTCCGATTTTAATTATTGAAACGGATTTGAAAAGTACAAGTTTAATTGAACAATATGTATATTTTAATTTTTCCATAAAATGCTACGAAACCGGTTGAAAATGCACGTAAAGACGCGTGAAAATGGCCGAGCGCGCGAATATTGGCTCCCCTTCGCTCCGCTTCTCTCCCGCTACTCGACCGATTTCGCGCGCTCGGCCATTTTCACGCATCTTTACGTGCATTTGCAACCGTTTTCGTAGCATTTTATGGAAAAATTGAAATATACATTTTGTTCAATTAAACTTGTACATTTCAAATCCGTTTCAATAATTGAAATCGGACGATCCATAGAGCATCCAGACCTGTTGCAAAATAGTGTGTTGAAAAATTGAAATGACGATTGTGGCAAAACTAATCGTCGGACATCGTCGGGGTTTTACACACATAAAGTAGCTGTACGTTACTACTTTTTCCCAAGGTTTGAGCCCTCTACGTTTAAAAATGGCCGATTTATGAATTTTTAAAAAAACTCTTAATTTTCCGGTTTTTCCGGATTTTCTCCATTGCTACTTATCCTATCGGGACGTTCGACCTCTCATTTTGTTCGTATTTTTATTCTCTACAAATCATCTATTGACACTATTAAGATTGCTTCATTATTTTCCATTTTATAAGCAAAAAACTAAAAAAATCGCGTTTTCTTGCTTAAAAATGTTTATAACAAATTAAATGAAAAACTTTCAGAGTTGGAAACATATCAGGAATCATCTACGGATCGTCTTTCAGATAATGGCAAAGGCGGCTTTCTAATAAGATTAATGTCACGACAAATCGCTCTATTGCTTGGCCTAATACTGTTGTCTCAATCTATGTAGGTAACTTAATTAGTCTTCCTGTGTTTGATAATAGGAATCCGATGTCACAAATTATAAATATTTATTTTTCAAAAATTAATTGCTAACCTAATTTTAATGTAGGCAAAAGAGATTCAGCTGTAGTACCGTATAAAGCGATAGAAAGGAAATTCCTTTATTTTTTTCTTTCTTTCTCCATTTCGTACTATGTAAGAATATTCGATTTTATTTATTGCTTGCCGATCCCATACGCGAATATTTAGAATTATAAAAAAGGTATTAGCTCTTTTCGTCGGTGTTTCTACCCCAGTATTTTTACAATACACCAAATTCCAATTAAACCTTGTGTTCAAAACAGCTAAGTAGGCCTAAAATCTAATTTTTTAATTATTAATACTTCATCGACTTATTATTCAAAATGTCTATATTTGTTTCCCTTTGTTTTTACCCAGTGATAAACAGATTTTCCGGCAAACATAATGATCCTAATCACGTATCGCTAGTTGGGTCGGTTGTTTAAACGCCAGCTTGCAGTATTAGCGGGATTACATACCGAGGCATGCTTGTGGTGATTTCGTATCGCTATACTGTTGTCTCAATCTATGTAACTTAATTAGTCTGCCTGTGTTTGATAATAGGAAACTCCGATGACACAAATTATAAATATTTATTTTTCAAAAATTAATTGCTAACCAAATTTTAATATAGGCAAGAAAGATTCAGCTGTATAGTACCATATAAAGCGATAGAAAGGAAATTCCTTTATTTTTTTCTTTCTTTCTCCATTTCGTACAGGCCAAGTTCTCGTCAGGACTGTGTGTTTTGTTATCTGAAAAGATAACTGAAATGTCAATATTATGCCAAGTTCCTTGCGTAAACGTTATTAGCAGTGTTTTGATAAGCACAGAAAAATATTGTGTGAATTGATAACTTTACAGACCAAACTTGGCAAGTTTTCATTAAAGAACTGAGCAATATTCAGACCCTTGAAAACTTGCCAAGTTTGGTCTGTAAATTTATCAAGTCACACAGTATGTTTCTGTGCTTATCAAAACACTGCTAATAACGTATAATTTTTACATTTCAGATATTTTTTTTTAGATAACAAAACACACAGTTCTGACGAGAACTTGACCTGTTTGTTTGTGGGCTTTAATAACTTTTTGTTCTAACAAATTTTTATCTAACAATGAAAATAAATTCAGTAGTGTGTAATAACTATTTTTAATATATTCTGGACAAGGGTGTTTATTTATATTTTAAGATGTAGAAGTTGTCCCTAAAATTTTAAGGGAAATTATAGAAACACCTTGTATACACAAGCACAACACAGCGCAGCGGTCTGGAATCTCTTACTGTTATAGAGTTACTCAAGAATGCTTATGGGTTTCATACCAGTAACCGAGGTATTTACCTTATCGTTAAAGGAATAGCAGTGGCTACTTTAAATGAATGCAAAAATTTTATTACTGGCCGGCCTGAATACCCCCGTGATCGAGGTAAATAATATTCGGATGTTGTCGCCGCACAGTGCAGCAACCCGTGGACAAAAACGTAGATATTGACACTTTATTATAGATGTAATCACCAGCTAATAGGGTAATAAACATTCCAGTTAAGGGTTTTTAAGAAATCCTATTATTATAATTATCAGGTATCGTCCCGGTTTTATGGCTATGAAGTAAGGGTAACCTACAGGTAGTGCATTACCTATTTTATCAGTTGAAATTTTGCTTTAGCTGTAAATAGTCGTATTTTGAAAGTATTGTATTTAAAGAAAAACAGCTAAAAAACGGACCCTGTTGTGGAAAATCAGCTAAAAAACAGACCCTGTTCTGGAAAACAGCTAAAAAACAGACCCTGTTCTGGAAAAACAGCTAAAAACAGATCCTGTTTCTGGAAAAACAGCAAAAAAACAGACCCTGGTCGGGAAAAACAGCTAAAAACAGACCCTGTTCGGGAAAAACAGCTAAAGAACAGACCCTGTTCTGGAAAAACAGCTAAAAAACAGACCCTGTTTCTGGAAAAACAGCTAAAACACAGACCCTGTTTTCTGGAAATCAACTTAAACATCTAACTGTCCAATGGAGAGCGTTAATACAAGTAGGTTACCTTTATCAATATATTATACCTACATGATTATTTGATACCTGACAACTTCAACCTATTGTATTTTAGAAGAGTGTAAAATTTTATTCTTAGCGATTTTTTCAAATTTCTATAAGCTTTTAAAAAAAAGTATATAAAAGTATATCTGCAATGTTTTGCTATTTGTTAGCAAATTTTTACGTAGGTATATTTCGGCAAAAGCATTCACTTTCGTAAATCTGTGCAAAGTTTTAAAAAACAAAATTTCAAAGGGCCATGGTCTTCATGTAAAAGAGTTTGTGCGAGTATTCCGAAAAACAAAGAAACGTAAAGTAGAGACATTGGTAAAGAGTAATAATATGCAAGCTTAATATAAATAAATTTAACGATCTTGCTCGAAAAACTAGGGACTTGTATCTTACAGAGTATTCGTGGTATAATATGCCTATAGGTGTCCCTAAAATCCTTGTTCTTGGTTTTGAGGTTATCTCCCAATTTAATATACCAATTGACGAAATGTCAGAAGAGTGTTTGGCAGCTAGGCACAAAGAAATTTGAAAAGAAAGATTAATACATACCAGAAACCTTTCCCGACTAAAATCAAATATTGATTTCATGAATCGCTTGATCATTACATCGGATCATTTTTACGAAATAACCTTAGAAATGCTTGTTTCATTCATTATATAATGGCAAATTAGTTGCTCTGGTATTTTTCTTATTTTAGTGCAAGATTTTAATTTGGGCCCTATAGAAATTCATGAATTTCGATTAGCGGTTAGTACATAGTTTTTGTAAGGTTTCCATCATTCATACAAACCAATTCATGCTATATTATTTTTAGAACCATCACAATCGATGTGTAAATACATATACATATGCATAAAATGTAAATAATGTTCCAGTTGTGAGCAAGTAAAAATGGGTCAAATATAACTGAAGTTTTAATAAAAGTTTTGGGGACCCAGATTTTTGTGTTTGCGATATTCAGCTACATAAGTGGTAACTTCAACAAACGGTTTTTGATTTCAACAGGAACAACACCTTCAAAAAAAGCAGTTGCACTCAATTTATAAATACTTCAATGATCTATGTCACAGCGAGCAATACAGCAGGCAGTGGCGGCTGGTCAAATTTCAAAGGTGCATATCTCTGTTCATACTTACAAGACCCGTACCAAATTTAGGGTTTTTAATAGTGAGCCCACTAGGAATGTTTTGTTAAAGAAAAAAAAACATTTTGTAATTTACGAAAAAAAGTTGAATTTTTGATGCACCCCCCATAGGAAAAAAATGAACGCGTTTAGTTATTTTATTTATTACTTTTTATAAACAAATTTTACATCATTTTGTCGAGAAATTTTAAATTTTAAGAGAAAAGAATGTGTTAGTAGAAAGTTATAGTCATCTGAATTTTTTTTAAATTGTATTTTTAGGTATAAAAAAATTTAAATGACTATAACTTTCTACTAACACATTTTTTTCTCTTAAAATTTAAAAATTCTCGACAAAATGATGTAGAATTTGTTTAGAAAACATATCAAATAAAATATCTAAACGCGTTTATTTTTTCCCATGGGGGGTGCAGCAAAAATTCAACTGTTTTTCGCATATTACAAAATGCTTTTTTTTCTTTGCCAAAACATTCCCAGTGGGCTCACTATTAAAGCCCCTAAATTTGGTACGGGTCCTGTAAGTATAAACAGAGATATACAACTTTGAAATTTCGCCAGCCGCCACTGACAGCAGGGCGAACACACGGAATCCTAAACACTTCGAAAGCTGGCTAGTGCTTATGATATTACGTAAGTAATATTGCAAGAATAATAGAAAATAATAATTTCGTAACTAGCCCGAGGAAGTATGCAACGCCTTTACAGTGCAAGTACACTATCTTAAATCAGTTTTTCTTATAAATGTGGCTTTTCTAAGCAATTACGAAACTAATCTTGATGGTGATGTAACTTTGGAACATCAAGTGTCAATTCCTAAACTGACAAATATTCTTCGTTCTCCACTAATCAACCTCAAAGGGCTTACACAGGGACACACATCCGAGATCTCTCCAAACTATCAAAAATCCAGCACAGTCAAAAAAACCTCACACAACTTGCTCTGAAAAGAACATCGTGCAAAGATGCATTGAAATAATTAATCACATGAATAATTAATCAGGTAATTAGGCTGGGTTTTCCCTAAAAAGAACAATATGATGAGATTCCAACACGTGAGATTATAGGTTAGAACTCACGTCCATTCAAATTACATAATTGAATCGTACTACTCACCCTTTAGAGCCCCTTCACAATAACATCCAGATAAATTCAAAATGATTATTTGTTGTTGCCTAACTACCTAACATAATTTCGGATAAAAATTTAATCAGGTGAAAATTTTGATGCCTGTGTTTGTTTGTAACATTTATTTATTGTAGTTTTAAAGACATTTTTGGCATTTCTGTATACAAATTTTTTTGAAACTAACTGTACTGCCCGAGAAGAACGAGGTTCTACCACGGCGCGTCAGTATCTGGCATATATATTGCTCCTAATGCGTTTTTGCACTGTCTTGTACGCAACCCACAAAATCCTCAAGTCTCTTTCAAGATTTGACAAGCTGTATACAGGCTGATACAAAATTCTCACACTTAAACGATTTGGCGTATAGGGCTGAAATTTTCTTGAGGGGTTCCTCTTGTGACAGAATATCGTGATAAGTAGCATACAGGGTGTTTCACAGAGATGATCCCAGAAAACAGCTAAACAAAATTCCGTTTACCGAAGAGTAGTGAAGAGCTTTCTAAGCGTTATGGCTAGTTAAACATGCCACAACTGTTATACGTGGCTTTGCTTGCTTCAAATATATATAATAGTATATACAAAATTGCAGAAAATTGTGAAATATTTAAGACATTTGTCCATCAGTAAGTACAGTGTAGATTCTATATATTTGAAAGCTGTGATTTTTTCAGATTCGATAAGTTAGGTTGGCTAATTTATCTCACTCGAGCAAAGCCGCGGGTACTGGCAAGTTAAAATACAAACGTATTATAAATCTATAAAAAAAACGTAGCCCAAAAACGAATCATGCTATTCTACAAGCTTCTTTACACTACAATAAAAGTTAAAACAGAAGTTTAAAGTGAAATTTTAATTCCCATCTTTATAAATACCGGTTTGTAAAGTAGAATACGTTATTGTCCAAGAAATGGCTTAGGGCTTATTTATTATTCACAATTTGCCACTTTCGAAACTTCGAAAACACTCGAGAATTAAAAGAACCTAAAGATAAAAAGTCTAAAAGCTTTTGTATATAAAGTAAGACATTTATTTGGTATTATACAAGCTGTTAGCGGGAATTATTTTATTTTGTCTCGCGGTTTATCTTTTAAGAGAAATGGTTTTTAACATGAAATTATTATTTTTTTTATTCGTGAATCAGGTGTTATTTAAATGGGAAAAACAACCTTACACCTTTGACATATATCTATAATCTATAGGAATGCACAGCTTACTGCCTGAATCAGCTGAAAATGTAGAACTTTTATGAAGGTATACTTTTTTTGTAGAAGCGATATTAAAAAATTGATTTTATTTTTGGGACCTCCTGTATGTTCCAAACCCAATTAACTAACATAAAAAATTAACTCTAGTAGGTACATTTGCAGTGGCAGTTTAACTTTAAGTAACGATTTTATGACTTTTTAGCCTCACGTGGATCAGAACTTTTACATACCCAACCTGAGCCACCCTGAATCTACTAGATGAAATTGTTGAATGGGCGTGCTATTTTCTCACGATGCAGTTTTATAAACAGGCAATTTTCTTCATATAATCAATAATAAAAATTTTTCCATTTGGAAGACATGCCATATATTTTTTTTTGATAAAAAAAAACATATTATTGTATTGTCATCGGAATTGCGTAAGTTTTCAAAGTTTCAAATCGATAATTAGAAGTGGGTGAAACGTGAGTTGTAAGATTCCATTACAATGTTACAAGTCAAGCTAATAAAAGCGTATTAATTAAAAAAGGATTTTTAGTCGAAACTTTCAACGAAAAAGTGACATTATTAAGTGTGACAGGACAATGGTTCCTATTACTTTAGAGATAAGAGTTCAAAATTAAATTTAAGAAAAGCGTTTTTGAAAAAATGTATTTTTAAAAAAATTTGTTTCCACAAAATTGCATATCCGAACAGGGAATATGCATATAACCCAAATAAATCTGAAATATTTTTCAAATTCAAAATTCAACAGAATTACTTGCCATTTTCTGATCCTCACCAGTTTCAGTGGAGTTCTGAAGCTCCGGGTCCCCTACAACCTCCGAAAATTTACATCGATTTAATTCACATTTGCGACCTGTACCCGATTTCAACGGAAATCGCGGAAATTTCGACTTTGACGTTTAATAGCTCCGAAACGAAACATTCTGTATAACTGAATTTTTTACCGAAGCTAGTTGAACTATTCCTCTATCAACCCAAAAAATTCGATCTCCGTTCCTCTGACTGTTTTCGAGAAAATCAAACCTGTTCGACTTTAGGTTAAGCTTTACGTTAACATATAGATTTTTGCTGATCTCCTGACGTCACTTTTCAAGGACAAATGTGGCTGCTTTTTAAATTGTAATAAATTATACCGAAAAGTAAACATTTTTTGTAGCTAAATTATCCTAGTAATTTTCTTCAAAATATTTTTTTTTATTAGGGAACACCTCTTTTAAGTTGTCCGAGGTAAAAGCAACATAGTGGTTAGAAATCGATTGTTTACTCAGATGGCAACTATGGTCACACAAAAAATGTATATTTTACTATAAATATTTGTGAATTATCCTGAATCTTTTGTGCATTTCTCGCGTTAAAATCCCTTCTTTATAATCTAAAATATGCTCGTTTCTAATTATCTTTTACCGTTACACGTTAACTTTTCATTCTAAATAAAAAAACACCTGCTCGTATATTTTCCTAAAAGAAAAATCCTCTAACTAACTCGAGCGTTAGTTCCGACAGAAAAAGGCAATAAAAATGCAGATTTATTTTAATATGTTTTCTAGAAATGCAGTGTCGGCAAAATTATCGCTACTAAATTGACTCTGCAGGGAATTCTCGGCCATCTATTTACCTAGTTTGCAGCGTTAGAATTATCGTTGGCTTTACTCCTTTACTTTTTGTAATTAGGATTTTAAGCGATTGTTGACTTTTTGTGGACGTGAAAATATTATCTTTAATTTTCTTGGTTTATGTAAAGTTTAAGGACCCAACTATACAGACAGTGGCGGTTAGTAGGGGAGACCGGTGACAATTGTAACAAAAACACATTTTATTTTTTACCACCTTGCCTGTCAGAGAGAGAGAGAGAATAAAAATACGAACACAATGAGAGGTAGAACGTCCCGATAGGATAAGTAGCAATGGAGAAAATCAGGAAAAACCGGAAAATTAAGAGTTTTTTTAAATTCATAAATCGGCCATTTTTAAACGTAGAGGGTTCAAACTTTGGGAAAAAGTAGTAATTTGTGGCTACTTTATGTGTGCAAAACCCCGACGCTGTCCGACGATTAGTTGTGCCACAATCGTCATTTTAATTTTTCAATACACTATTTTGCAACAGGTCTGGATGCTCTATGGATTGTCCAATTTTAATTATTGAAACGTATTTGAAAAGTACAAGTTTAATTGAACATAATGTATATTTCAATTTTTCCAGAAAATGTTACGAACCCGGTTGAAAATGCACGTAAAAATGAGTGAAAATGGCCCATCGCGCGAATATTGGCTCCCCTTCGCTCCGCTGGTCTCCCGCAACGCGACCTCTGTCGCGCGCTCGGCCGTTTTCACGCATCTTTACGTGCATTTTAAACCAGTTTCGTAACATTTTATGGAAAAATTTAAATATACATTTTGTTCAATTAAACTTTTACTTTTCAAATACGTTTCAATAATTAAAATCGGACAATCCATAGAGCATCCAGACCTGTTGGAAAATAGTGTATTGAAAAATTAAAATGACGATTGTGGCAAAACTAATCGTCGGACAGCGTCGGGGATTTGCACACATAAGGTAGCTATAAATTACTTATTTTTCTCAAAGCTTGAGCCCTCTACGTTTAAAAATGGCCCCTTTATGAATTTTTTTAAAAAACTCTTAATTTTCCGTTTTTCCGGATTTTCTGCGTTGCTACTTATCCTATCGGGACATTCGACCTCTCATTTTGTTCGTATTTTTATTCTCTACAAATCGTCCATTTACAACATTAAGATTGCTTCATTAGTTTTCATTTTATAAGCAAAAAACTAAAAAAATCGCGTTTTTTTGCTTAAAAATGTTTATAACAAATTAAAGGAAAAAACTTCAGAGTTGGAGATATAACAGGGATCATCTACCGATCGTCTTTCAGATGATGGCACAGGCGGTTTTCTGATAGGACTATTGTCAAAAAATCGCTAATATTTTGCTCTGTTGCTTGGCCTACTACTTCGGATTAGTATGTTGCCATACGATGAATGAAAATATTATTATTTTAGCCCTGCACAGCGCCTCAGGCGACTCTCACACTAAAGCAGCAGGCAACCAGCAATAGGCAACTAGCAACGCGCAATATGTATCGCATAATTGAAAAGTCCGTCATTTCATGTACCCTCTCACACTATGACAACAGCGATATCGCCTAAATCAATTAATTGATTTACCAAACTGATTGTTACTATTTATAATATTGTATACTTAAGAGTGGCAAAATATCAGTCTAAAAAATCTAAAGTTGAACAGGTTTGTTATGCAATAAAAAAAACATCCATATTTCCTAGCGACACATACGCAACCAGATTTATTTTTTCCTGTTCGCAACACGACATCAACCAATCAGACGAGGATTTTAACTTTGGAAACATAGGTATTCGCTTAGATAAGTAGCATGTGGAGAGTAGCTTAATTTACCCAGACAGTAATAATTGTTGTTTATATTACGGTTGTTTTTTATTACAGTGTAATTTGTATATCGCTCTTTTTATTAAACAATGAAATCGATTAAAAAAAGTATTGTATTGTGCCAATGTGCAAAAATACCACTGCAAGTGCCCTAAAAACCCTATTTTTCACGTACCCAGAACAGCCGATGTTAGAAGAAAGTACATTCCTAGTGCAAAGTTAATCAAAAACTTTTCATAAATAGGTAAGGTAACTGACTTTTCTTTTGTAAAAAGACAATATTTCTGTTTTATTTTTGAACTCTTTCATATTTTGTTTCTTTTTACATTTTGTACTGTTTAGATGATACGTGGGAAAATATGACCTAAAGCCAAGCTAAATTTTTAATTACTTTTTAATCTAAGTGAGCCAAATTTGATATATTGGATATGGATAATGACTTTATAAAAAACTATGTGTGAGATTTTGTTTGTGCAGTTTCTTAACCTCCTGTAATTTGACTTCTATTAATTGTGTACCATTATTCAGAAGACACTCTGCATTTTACAAATCATGGTCCCATATTCGATTTTTTTCAAACATAAAAAAATTGTTTTACCTAAAAGATCCCAATGGTTTTGCCTTAAGGAAGTTTACTTGCAAACTTCTTGAAAACTCGCATTTATCAACAATTTTCAAACGCTGAAAAGAATTGCTTAAAGACATCTCACGTTTTTTTAACTGAAATATTTTTGTTATAAAGTTATATGACAAGGACTAAATAAGAGAAAAAGTAAAGAACTTTGCTAACTAATTACCTTATTTCTGCTTTAATTATTTTAAAACAAAATCTCTTGACGTAAAGACTTCGAATTAGTTTTTATATACACCCGTGGAATAAAAATCGTTCATCTAATTTATAGTCTAAAAGCCAGTTCGCTAAGGACGTTCAGTAAGTATCTTTTAGATTATGAATTATATGTACGATCCTCTTTGATCAGGACTGTACAGGGTCTTCCAACGAGGACTGAACAGGGGCTCATTTTTGAGCTTCCTTGTATTTAAAGAAAAATCTAAAATGGCCAATCGATGTACTTTTTCCTGCAGAATTCAAAAATGAAACCAAAAATTTATTTGAACCAGAAACAAAAGAGTTACGCTATGGATAAGGTGTTTTTTAAATGGAACATAGCTTTTTTTATACGATTTTCGGAACGAGTGATTTTTTTTTGTCGGTTCTGATTAAAATATTTAATATTGTGACAGCTATTTTTATTAAATTTTAATGTTTTATCCAGTATAATTTAACTTCAACCTGTTTGAAACACACACTAGGTAATAAAGGTAAAATCACCTTGAAATCCTTCAAAGTCAAAAAATTTGACAAATTTGGCAATATTATGGTAAATTTGTCAAATTTTTTGACTTTGAGGGATTTCAAGGTGATTTTACCTTTATTACCTAGTGTATGTTTCAAACAGGTTGAAGTTAAATTATACTGGATAAAACATTAAAATTTAATAAAAATAGCTGTCACAATATTAAATATTTTAATCAGAACGGACATAAAAAAAATCACTCGTTTCGAAAATCGTATAAAAAAAGCTATGTTCCATTTAAAAAACACCTTATCCATAGCGTAACTCTTTTTTTTCTGGTTCAAATAAATTTTTGGTTTCATTTTTGAATTCTGCAGGAAAAAGTACATCGATTGGCTATTTTAGATTTTTCTTTAAATACAAGGAAGCTCAAAAATGAGCCCCTATTCAGTCCTCGTTGGAAGACCCTGTACATACATATTTTTTTTTATCTGAGACAGCCCACGAAAACTTGAGGCCTAACTTACCGTGAGAGGGGAAGGAAAAACATCTGCAGGCAATTTGTTCCCTAATCTGGAGCTCCTAGTTATGAATGAGCGAGAGAAGTGGGATGTTCCAGGCATTTGTAGCTAGACAGTAAAGGGACGCGCCTCTTATTGCTCTGTTAGGAACAGTCAAGGGGGGAATTACAGCGGCTAGTTCTTTAGAGCAAAATCCGTGGAAATATTGGTAGAAAATGGACAAACACCCAACAGCGCGGCGATGAGCGAGGAAAAGGAGGTCATTGATGAGCCGAATGGCTCTCTTTTGGATAGAGTCAAGGATATTAAGTGTCGAAGGTGATGCCGCTCCCCAGACGTGGGAACAGTACTCTAGGGTAGGTCTTATTTGGAGACCAGTGAGTTTTAAAGGTAAAACCAAGCTTTTTAGCTGATGATGTGGCTATTGAAGCAATGTGTTTGTGCCAGCTGAGATCCTGTTCGAAAGCAACGCGAACAAGATCGAAAGTTCCATTGTTCTGTAGGGCTTGGCCGTTCATGTTGATGGGGTAAGTATTGCCGGATTTTTGCGTGACAGGGAGCGACGCTGGGTTTTGGAGGCGTTAAACTGGTTTTTGGCACCCCAGTACAACATTAATTCGAAGATCTTGGGAAAGGTGCATAGATCTCAAAAGAATGTTGTAGTGAAGGGTACTATCATCAGCGTAACTGTGAATAGGGTTGGTAGTTGAGGAGAGCAGGTGATTAACGTGAAGAAGAAATAGGGTTAGTGCTAGGACTGAACCTTGGGGTACGCCAGCATTAATAGAGTGGAAGTTGGATGACTGATCGTCCACCACGACAGACATGCGCCTATTAGAGAAAAATCTACCGATCCAGGTACATAGTTTAGGAGGAAGACCGCAAGGAGGATAAGGGGTGCGGCATGTCATACTTAGTCAAGGGCCTTATTGTCTTAACTTTTTTTATAAAATTATGTATAGCAGCGCAGTATTATATTTTGAATATGATAATCTAATTATGCATTCTTTTTTTGTTACAAAATATACCAAGAAACTAAATTTATTTAAAATATCTATATACGAATTGCATATAATATTTGTTATAATTTCTTCCTGTATGACTTGCCTTTACTTGGTCCTATTATAATTTACTGTGATATCATTAGCCTATATTAGAATGTTTCACAATTTCGGGCAATTTGACTAACTTTTTATTAAATATTTTTTTTGGGATTGAGGCTGACTAGAACCAGAAAAAATTATTTGTACTTTTAGGAATAAAAATGTGCATGTAAATCTTTTAAGACTCTAACTGCATATTTTCTATTAATGATCTTGGAGACCCTACTAGGTATCAGTAAAACCTGGTGTGAATTCAGAACGAAGCAAAATGTTCATAAATGGCGCTTTTGCAATAATAAGCTGATAATCGCCCCTTAAACTTTCTCTTACGGTACCCACCACTGGCAATAAACACATAATACCAAATAAGTTGCCAATTCAATAAATAATTTATTTTATGAACAAAGTAAGTACTTATAAGAAATATTGTTATTGCTATATTTGTAGTAGAATCCCTTGAAAATACACTTCTTTCGACAATGTTTAAGTTTAGCAAATGAAAAGTGTAATTTCTAAAGGGTCTAAGTGCCTAAAAACAAGAACCGAGATAAGTAAATAAAACTGTTTTGATAATTAGTAAACCTTATTTATACCTGGCAATATTTTTTTTCATGTCAAACAGTTTCTTTTAAACAAGACCATTGGGAAAGACTAACCGAGAGACTAATCTTACCTGCAAAGAATAAAATTGAGAATAGGAATTTGTAAAAGTGTCTAAATACCTTAAACATAATTACCGGGGAGGGTCTAAGTACCTATATAATATTTTGAAAAAAAAAACACAAAATTTGAGAATTTATTAGTTTTATTACAAAATAGACATGTATAAATTCCAAGAACAGGAGCAACATAAGTATAGCCAACTAAAATCTAAATGAAAGTTGTTTTGTGCGCTTAAATTTAGTTTGATTAGGATACTTGTGGCGCTTGAGAGGTTTTGTTAATAAGATCTTCATAAAAACGATAATATTTCCGTGGGATATAATCTTGCGTAGCTCTTAAAACTTTTAGTTTTACAGCAGGTATGCGATTTTTGCAGATCCATAAAATCATTTTCAGTTAAACACATAGACCTTTTAGAAATAATCTAGGTTGCTCATACAGAGAGCACCTCTTTTGTACACTAGACAAAGACCTAGATATGTCGCTGGCACTATGTATCTTTGTAATATCATTATGCATGGCACATGATTATAAGTTATAGTTAAAACTGGTCATCATTTTCAAGAAGTTGACTCAATTTCAAGCAAAATAAAAAAAAATCTGGAACAAAACCGAAGATAGGATCGTCGGAAACTGTATGTCCCCGACAACGCGACGGTGTTGACAGTGCCAACCGTATAGAGTGTAGCGATGGGTCATTCGTTCACTTTCAAGAGAGCCCGCTCACTCGTTCAGCTCACTTGGAAGAGTCGTTCGCAAGGAGTCGTTCGATTAAACGAGTGCTGCTACCCGTATCTCCGAGCTGCGAATTGCGGCGCTCTTTACTTTAGCGTGACACCTGCATTTGTTCATGTTCATAAAATAGAGCAAAAAATGCTATGAATTACACATTTTCGACTGCCGACGGCACGCTGCTTAATTGTGGCGCGGCGGCTTCAAACAAAAATAAAATAAATATTAAAATATTGGAATGATTTATGGCTTTTTTTGCAGGGCGTTTGAGTTTGGTGGGTACCGAGACCGACACAATAATATACTAATATAATAATACCTAATACTGAACCAGGCTTTTAATAAATCATTTGATTTGATTTTTGGTTGTTTTATGCGTTAGTTTGTGGCTTGAGTTTTAACCTACCCGCAGTATACACCTCTGCTTAAAAAACGTTGTAGCAGATTTCCGGCAAAGTAATTAATCGTTAATCGTAAAATAATAGTAATACCAAAGACGTACAAACTGTGTAATGTATTACCATATAGGCCGCTAGATGCTCCACTACTCTCGTTGTATTATACGACTCCGACTGAGCCGCTCCCGGCTAGCGCTCTTCACGGCTCGCGCTCTCCAAGTTGTCCGAAACTCGCGAAAGCGTAGAGTGGAATTTCTACGAACGGACGAGAGCGAGCCAGATATTTTAACGAGCGGTGAACGTATCGTTCAGTTGATGGGAGCGGCTCATTCGCGACTCTTTGAAAAGAGTCGTTTAAATCGAACGACTCGTTCGCGAACGACCCATCGCTAATAGAGTGGTATGGCGAATGCATTTAAAAGCTGTAGCATTAAGTTTTTTTCGAGTTTTACTTACTTAGCTAAAATATAAAATTGATTGCTTTTCATTTAATCTCCTTTAAATGGATTATTTTCAATATATCATTTTGTCCTTTTATGGAGATTGCCACATTGAAAATAATTCATTTGAAGGAAATTAAATTAAAAGGAATCAATTTTATATTTTCACTAAGTCAGTAAAACTCGAAAAAAAGTTAATAATACAGCTATTAAATGCATAAATAAATCTTTGCTTGCTCGATGGTATGAAAAACTAGTTTATTTATTTTTGAATGAATTTTCGAACAAAAAATTTAATAAACTGACAGTATATAGAACTTAAAATTGTAAGAATAAGGTCTTGATGATTCGCTCCTCGCAGCAGTTGAAATACAAATTACGAATATCATATACCTTTGCAAATAATAAGTGACTATGAAACTTCGGTTATTCTAATCAGAAGACGCCACGACCTTTAAAGGTAATGCATATAATTCGATTATCAAGTAATTCACAACCTAATAACCAAATTAAAAAAAGTACGATTCCGCCCACCATGAAGTTATACGCCATTCGACTGGCAAAAGACTTTTCTGTCTAAAACAAAAACCAATTTTTGTCTTTAAGTAAAGTTAATAAATTTGCTATAGTTAACGTCCAATTAAATCCAGTGTTAATTGAAAGGTTAATACTTGGCAACCAGGTGTGCGAATAAACAATGGAATATTAAAATGCTCCCTAGTGGGATAAACAAGTTAGACATTTTAATAGCTAATAAGCATAAATAACGGTTTAGTTTAGGCTCTCAGCACGTTTCGAAAATATCCGGTATGATTAGCAAGGCGTTAATTATTTTTACAATAATGTCTATCTTTCGAGTACCGATTACATGATCTACTGTGTAAGGAAAGCAATACAGGGTGTTTGAAAAACCATGTGCAATCGCTTAAAAGGAGATTCTATGAAAGACCTAAGGCAAAAAGTTTGTATAAACATTGGGATACAGGTGTTAAATTTTTTAAATACTCTTTACTTGTTAAAACCGATATTCTATTATCTGCTTAGAAAAAGTAAAGTTGTTAGGTTACCTGAATTTAACATAAAACCTTTTTGTGGAAAAATAGAGGAATGGTCTTTGTTTTTCCAATTGTTTACTACTCTTATTATAAATAATGGTATGTTAGATAATGTACAAAAATTCATGTACTTAAAATCATTTTTACGTAATGAGCGCTTGAGGATTATTGACAATTTAGAAATCAATAATGACACTTTTGATGTTGCTACAAAACTCTTAAGAGAAAGATATGAAAATAAATTATCTGTAATCAAGGCGCATTTAAAATCAATTATTGAATTGAGGTAAGTTTTGTTAAGAATTTATCATACTGTTGACGAAAATTCTAAAATATCAGTGGCGTACATATTTTTATTAAAAACCTATTCTAGTGCCTTCTCATATGCATGCCCGTGGAGAGCCTGTCAAAGTCTTTTTATAGTGAGAATTATGCTTAATTTAACAACAATGTAACTTTGCAATACAATGTAAATTTAATCAAAATTGCTAAAGCCGTTTTGAAACTTTTTTGGAAAAGTTAAAAAATGTAATACCTTGTATCTTTACGTAAGCATACACCAGAGGACTTTTTAAAAGATCTGGCCCTTTCCGGAACAAGTTCGCTAAAATATCCTGTCGTGTGTGTTGGAGCAGACTCGAAGATCAGGTCTGTCTTCAACAAACAAAATACATTTTAGTATGTGATTTTGCACTAAAAGGTCATTTTTACATATAAATACAGGGTGTTATGAAATTTACTGCATATATTAAAACCGGTTATTTTTTGTATATATTCAGATGGGGAAAAATAGTCATAAATGGCGCTTCGGTATATTAAGCTAAATATAGCCCTAAAAAAAGTACTGCGCTCCACTTGTAACAAACACATGACCATTTAGAACAGTGAGCTAGGTTGTTGTGCTGCCAAGTCTCTCAACAATAATTCTAAGTAACAAGTTTGAAAAAATAATATTTATGTTTAAAAATTTTAAATACTATGACACAAATAAAACAATCCAAACAAAACAAACGGCAGTTCAAACCAACAGTAAAATAATAACGCTCAACTAAACACCCAGAAATGTTTTACTAACTTATAAATCGTATAACGCACAATACTTAGCGCGTACGATATTTTGTTAATACCAATAGCACTATTAAAGATCTGAAAACTCTTTTCTCCCAGTAATTAATAAACAGAAAGCAAAAATTTATACGGCATTATTAATTTCATTAATTCACATCCATCATACTAACTCCATTTCGGTCACCTGCACAGTTGACAGCACGTGACTGTTCAGCAGATCAATTAGGTGGAGGTTGGTGACGAATTAAAAGGTCAACAGAATAATGTTTCTAATTTCACGAGCGTTTGGTCTATATTTTTCCATATCAAGTAAAGAATTTGTTAATAAATTAAAACACACGTTTTTAGTAAAATAATTCTTTGGAATTCAAAATGCTTCGAATTATTTTCCGTTCCCAAGCAAAAAAATCAAAAACTCAAGGTAATATGTATGTTTGACTACGCCGCTGTTGGAAGGGTCGGATATGGGGTGGTTTGGGGTATTTTTTAAAATAAAAGATGTGCATGCGATCTAACCCCCTTGATTTCTCCTGGTGGGGCTTCGTCAAGGAAAAAAGCTATTCTAATAATCCGCACACGATTAATAACCTGAAACAAAACATTGGTTATTAGTGAAATTAGACTGCAATTAGGAATATGCACATATTTTTTTATTGCACAAATCGTTTCAGGAAGTCCTTTCAAACCCAAAAAGGTTATTTTGAGGAAAATTACTAGGATAATTTAGCTACAAAAAATGTTTACTTTTCAGTATAATTTATTACAATTTAAAAAGCAGCCATTTGTCCGTAATGAAAAATGACGTCAGAAGATCAGCAGAAATAAGTGTCAATCTACATGTTAACGTAAAGCTTAACCTAAAGTCGAACAGGTTTGTTTTTCTTGGAAACAGTCCGAGCAAGAGCATTTGAATTTTTTGGGTTGATAGAGAAATAGTTAAACTAGCTTTGGTAAAAAATTCAGTTATACAGAATACGTTTCGGAGTTATTAAACGTCAAATTCGAAATTTCCGCGATTTCCGTTGAAATCGGGTACAGGTCGCAAATGTGTATTAAATCGATGTAAATTTTCGGAGGTTGTAAGGGACCCCGAGCTTCAGAATTTCTCTGAAACTGGTGAGGATCAGAAAATGGCAAGTAATTCTTTTGAATTTGTTACGTCGAAAAATGTCTTTTCCAGACCCCTCTTTGGTACCTAATAACTGGAAAACAAAACGTCAGATCGAAAAACGGATTCATAAGTGAAACTTTAAAATCTCAAATACTTTTTTTGCAATACATTTACCTAAACCTAAAAGCACTGGAAAATGGAAACATTTGGGAAAAACTGAAAATTTTGATTTTTGACCCAAATATTTCACGGTTTTTAATTTTTTTGGGGTCAACATGGTTCAAATTAAAATCCCATATACGTCACCAGAAAGAGCTCGTCGAAGTACATGCTATCCATATTTTTTAGTTTCTTCATTCTCTATAGGAAGGGAGCAATCGCTGATTAAATTCCGATTTTTTTACTTTTTTGCCCTCGATATCGGTATATTAATTTGAATCACTCTGTATTTTTCCTATCTAATTTTCCCCCAAATTTTTGAGAGCTATCTCATAAATGGATAATCACACTTTAAAATAAATACCGAATGGGTCATCCAGGAGTGTATTTAAGGGGTAACAATCGGATTTTCTTGATTTTTCCGACAAATCCTATTTTTAACTGATATTATTCCACACTATTTTCCTTATTTAGTGATTCTTTTTGGGTTTATTTTATCCGTTAATTATCTAAGGATACCTCCAACTTATTTAAATACCTTTTTTTGCGTTAAAGTTATAAATAAATAGGTTTATTTGCATCGGGGACATGCAAAATTTGAAAAAAAAATTATTTTAGAATTTTCGAAGATTGTGATGAAAACAAATAATTGCAGTTCATTTACTCGAAATTATTAAGAATATGATATGTCACAATTTCGCAGAAATGCCAGTTTCTGTAGCAAAATTTAAAGGTTCCTAGACCGATTTCGGCTTGAAATATATACGAGTACGATTTTAGGAACCTTGTACTTTAAGTGCCGGGACATTTCATTGGATGAGTTACGCATTAAATGCTATTTTTATTAATTCTTCGATGACCCTACAACACTGGAATTCTTCATGTACTTATGATGAGTCATAAGTTCACTTTTGACGACAAAACCTTTTGTTTTGTTAATAAAGGCCAAAATAAATGGATAACAGCAACCGCCATAAACATTTAATTTATGTAGAGAATATAAAAAAAAATTTCAGATTTATTTGGTTTATATGCATATTCCCTATTGTACCAATATATTATTGACAATTTTATTCAAGGAATGGTCATCTGTGGAAAAAGTCAAGGGGTACATTTGGAGAATATAATTTTTAAAACATAAGTGTCATTTCTCAACTTTTTGATAAAATAAACAAGCATGTTATTTTTCTAAAACTGTTGGTTTTGTTCAAAAAGTAAACCCCGAAATACCTATTGGGGCACCCTTAAGTTAATAATGTAGAGCTTGATACATTTTACGTTTTGTATTTTCAGATTGTAGCAACTTACTAAATTAATATTCTAACCTAAGTACCTTAACAAAAACTAGAAAGATCTTATAAAACACTTGGTAAATTAGCTCAAGCAGTTTTGGTAAATGATAAATTAGCTCATAAACTCCGGTCATCATATTAAATGCAAATAATTCCGGTAATTAAGAAAGCTTATTGCGAACATAAAGTTTCAGCGTGCACTTTGACTTACTTTTACTATAAATTTTCAAAGCTTTCAGGTAAAACTTTGTCGAAACGGCCAGAAGAGAGTTTTAATGCATATAAAGCAGCGAAGTTCGACTTGTACGTCTGTGTACGCCTGGGAATCCTTTTTAAGACATGTCGAATCAAAAACTTTGATTTATAAAAACAAACAAAGACCAAAATAGACCTATTTTATGGGCACCATTTTTAAATCTGTAAGTAGAATATTTCAGCACCAAAGAAGGTTCTACATTATTGTACATCACGTGGTAATCACATTGATGATTTTGAACATTTGTGATAACATTAAAATTGTCTCAACTGTGAGTATTAGAGATCATAATTCAATTTTCCAAAAAACAAATAAATTTTGGAAAAAATATTATTTCGACTATTTTCTTCGTCTTAATATGGAATACACCTGTATTTTTTTGTTGCATAAATCGTATACGGAAGTCATTCATTACATACCCAAAAATATTACTTTGAAGAAAATTCCTAGGATAATTTAACTAAAATTTTTTTTTACTTCTCAATATTTTCTCAATAATTTATTACCATTTAGAAAGCCCTTTTTGCCCTCAGTGAAAAGTGACGTCAGGAAATAAGCAAAAACACATTTCAAACATATTTATTCATTCACAGCTGTTTACAATGACACTTAGGTTACAACAGATATGTGGTCCATATTACCACCCCCATTCAAGGCCAGTCCAACACGCCAACGCTACCAGAGGGCGGCCGGGGCTGGTGTTGACCCTTGGTACCCATTGCGACGGTGCGGGGTAACGACTCTTACCGATAAACTTACAGAGTCGAGGAGAGTAGTTTGCACGCAGCTTGAAAGATTTGACTATTTACAATTTCCTATTTATATACATTTATTTGACATCACTGGAGAAATGCACAGAAAAATCCAGTTTAAAAGGGAGGGTTTATGTACATATTTACAATATGATCATTACAGATCCACGTTTTCACTATTTGCAGCATCCACCCGACCATTCAATATTTATTCGTATTCATACTTAGAAATTATAAGATTCACTCATACTAAATGACTTGGAAACGTGTTTATATATATATATATATATATATATATATATATATATATATATATATATATATATATATATATATATATATATATATATATATATATATATATATATATATATATATATATATATAAACATATTGTTGTCGGCAATCTGCTGAATTGTTATCTGAATATCGCACATTGGCTAGGCGTTTTGCTGTGCCATCGTCGCAACGAACTAGACCATGGAGGTCGGGAAAAAAGAGTTATTTCTCGAGAAGGTAAGTAAATTGTGCAGTAAAAAGAATTCTAATAACACCTTTGTGACATTTGCTGAACGAGCAGACATAATTAACATTCTGAACATATTTTAGCGATCACAATATTCAACTTTTCTTTCCTAATAATCACAAAGGAATCAGATTTCTTCCTATCCATGTTGGCGAAAGTGCATTAGAAAAAGACAAATAAAAAAAGAATATGTTCAAATTTTTATCGTACTTTCTTTGTTTGTGGAAGTATATACTTCGAGAAATTAGTCATCGCAAAATTATTTTCTTTCCTGATAAAATTCCCAACGAAATCCTACTTCTTTCTATCCTTGTTAGCAAAAGGGGCATTAGTAAAAAACAAATAAAAACGATGTTGTTGCCAATAAAAAAGAATAATCAAACATTTTATCCCAGGCGCCTTTGCTTGTGGAAGTATTTCTGGTTGTCTACTGTGAAAGTTTAATCGGAATTGTCATAAAAAGTAGTTTCTAATCTGGCAAAATAATTATGCAAGTTTTACTCAACACAAAGAGCATTTACCAAAATCTCATTTTAATTAAGGCAAAACAGTGTCAGCATAGCCACATTAACTTTCATATTTATACTACTTAAAATTATAGTCTCCTACCCCTCTAAGAAACAATACTCCCTCTAACCAATAATTTACAAAGAAAAAGTTTTTAAATAAATAAAGAAAAAATAGCAAAAATGAGTAAATATTTTTATTACCATAGGCAATTTATAATAAGGTTAAAAAATATTCCCCATTATACGATATATAATGCAAATGGATCTATAATACCGCCTACCTGCAAATAGTGACGTTTGTGTGAGTTAAAGACGCGATAAAAATTATTTCATCGAATATACCAAGTAGTTTCACAATTTTCAACTGTAAAGGTCTCTGCCCACTACACCGCACCATATCATGACCATAAGCGTACCAACACATGCAAGAAAATATTCTTTACAGAATCTTATGCTTATGAGGCATTGCGTACTATATCGTTTCGTAAACGACCCGGGCTGTAATGTACTATGATTGGGAACCTAAATACGTTCCGCTTACGGTCATGGTATGGTACGGTGTACTGGGCAGAAACCTTAAATATTGATCCAGAAGGATAGATACACTTTGTAATGGCACTGTGGCTTCAGCTCTAAACTGAAACCAAACGTTTCTAGGGCACAATTTTCACTCCTTTCTCAATAACTAAAGAAATCTTCTGTGATTCCCACTATTCTCAACTTTATATCGGGTCGGCGTTCCTGTTAGCCCCATAACGCCCGGTACAAGTAATGTAAAGACGATCAAATACGAACAAATTGTACCATGCGTAATATTTCAATAGTTGTTAGTCAGATTCATAGAACACAGGAATTTAAGCTTCTAATACTTTATATAAACTTTTTAAATAGATTTTTATGCTGCGAAAACAACTTATATTATGGGACAGGCTTCAAATAATATGTCATGTTTATATTTTTGATAACCTAACTTTCTACCAGCTTTAAAATTTTTACGAGTATGAGAGAAGAAGAAGACGAGAGTAAAAAAAATGAGAGAGAAAGAACATGAGAGAGGATACAGTATAGCCATTATATCACTTTTATTTACAAGATATGTGACGTCGCGACCAATGGTATGGCGTATTGCAAGTCTCGAATTTTGTATGAAAATTTGTCTAAGAAAATCTTTTTTTTTGTTAATAAATCCCAAAATAAATGGACAAAAATAACCACCATATTTAATATATTTAGTGCGGGTACTTTTAGCTCTGATTAAAATAATCAGCGTTAATCAATGCACAAAAGATCAGCACTTAGAGAATACAAAAAAAAATATTTTAGGTTTGTTTGAATTATATGCATATTCCCTACTGAAACGGTTACCAAAGCCAGCTTTACACCTAATAATTGAAGCAATTAATGCCGAAAACACTGTACCATAAATCTACATTATATTTATTTCTCTTTATGAAGGATTTAAGAGCGTTTAATCCCGAAACCAGCTTCCAATTATTTATGCCGCCTCTCCTGCGTCGAGGCTTGACAAGCAAATCCAAAGCAGATCTGTATGTACGAGTAAACAAAGGGGATTTAACAAAGACACGCAACTTCAGAACGGCTTGTCATATATCCAACACGAATTTCTATAGTACTCTCTGTCACTCATATGCGTGACATTTTAAACCTCTTGTATTATATGAAGATTTGGGGTAATTTGTTTGTTGGGGTTGCTTTTGTGCAGGCGCCTTTTTGATTTAAAAAGTCAGTACAAATTATTTACGCATGAAATAATTGGATTTATTGTTGAATTTTTTTGTAACTGTATAATACCACTGACTTTCTGCAAGAGGAGATGACGCCATATATTCATAATTAGCTTTTTGTTTCATACATTAACTAGCCATACACGAAGGTTCAATACTGCCATTCTTTTTTTTAACATTCTTTCGTTTCACAAAACTAAATGGAAAAGAAAACTGCTATCGCACACTCACACAGGGTATATTTTAGCGTTCTTTCCTCTCACAGTCATTTCATCTTTCATGTGAAAAATAATCTCGCCCACTAACGTAAAACTTAAAAATAAGAAAAATCGTCCCTAGTTACTCTTTAGAGTCCCTAACAAAGATTCATGTGTAAAAACAGAAGGGATGAAACTAGATTTTAATTTCCTCTTAAAAGGATTTTGTTTCTCAACCCAGATTTTAGAATTGCATAGGACAAATGAGAACCCAAAAGTCATAAACGTCAAGCTGGACGTCATGACTGACGCTTCTACGTTGAGTTCATGCTCTCGCGCGAATCAACGCGATGCATTTAAACTACTGGGAAATATAAAAATAACGAACGTTACAATTTTACGCTATACTATGACAGTGGTAAATCATAACCTCAACAATTATCTTCAAACTTTTGTTAGAATTTATTGTCCCGTAAAAATAAACAAATAGAAAAACATGCTTGCTTGAATTTAGCGATATTAACATTTAACAATATTTATGTAAAAATTTTTGCACTACTTTCTTCTGATTTTGGCTGCTCTTGGCACATGAAGAAAGAGTTTGTTTGGGGCACTTACAGTAGTTATTTTTGAATATTGGCACAATACAATACTTATATAAGGCAGTGTTAAAGAAATGTTGTTGTTTAGTGAAAAGGATTACAGAAATGACACTATAATCATAGAACGTCTGTCATATCTGACGAAACAGCGACGCGTCCTTTAGACAATATCTGACGTCATTTGCACTTGCCTATATTGTATCCAATTTTATTTGAGAATGATGATAGAAAAAAAAATTGAACCATAATTCACCCTATTAGTCAGTTCCATGGGCAGTTTACACCAGAATCTATTTTAGTGATCACAATATTCATCTTTTCTTTCCTGATAATCACGGAGGAATCAGATTTCTTTCTATCCGTGTTGGGAAAGTGCATGAAACAAACAAAAATAAAAAAAGAATTTGTTCAAATTTTTATTTTATTATTTATTTAATGTTTTACATTCTTTGCTTGTGGAAGTATTGCTGGTTATATACTTTGAAAGATTAGTCATCGCAAAATTCTTTTTTTTTTCTGATAAAATCCCAACAGAATCCGATTTCTTTCTATCCTTGTTAGCAAAAGGGGAATTAGTAAAAGACAAATAAAAACGATGTTGTTGTCAATAAAAAAGAATAATCAAACAGTTCATTACAGGCGGCGTTGTTTGTGCAAGGATTTCTGGTTGACTACTGCGACAGTTTCATCGGAATTGTCATAAAAAATAAAGTTTTATGATTTTATAGCAAAAGACCTTTGTTTTTACTGAACGCAAACAACATTTGCAAAAATCTCGTTTTTGTTAAGCAAAAAGAGTGTCAGCATAGCCACATTAACCTTCGTATTTTATAGTACTTAAAATTATTGTTTTCTACCCAAGTATCAATACTCCCTCTAACCAGTTATTTGCAATAAAAGGATCGGACGAAAAGTTTTCAAATAAATAACGAAAAAATTGCAAAAATGAGTACATATTTTTATTAAGATTAACAATTTATAATAAGGTTAAAAAATATTCCCTATTCTCCGATATATAATGAAAATGGATCTATAATACAGCCTACCTGCGAACAGTGACGTTTGTGTAAGTTAAAGACGCGATAAAAATTGTTTAATCGAATATGTGAAGTAGTTCCACAATTTTTAACTGTAAATGTCGAGTCTTAGTTCCAGAAGGATAGTTACACTTTGTAATGGCACTGTGACTTCAGCTTTAAACTGAAACCAAACGTTTCTAGGGCGCAATTTTCACTACTTTCTCAATATCTAAAGAAATCTTCTGTAATGCCCACAATTCTCAACTTTATATCGGGTCGGCGTTCCTGTTACTCATTCCCATAAGACCCGGTCCAAGTAATGTAAAGGAGAATAAATATGTAGCGTAATATTTCAATACTCGTTAGTCAGTCTCAGATTCACAGAACACAGGAATTTAAGCTGCTAATACGTTATATAAACTTTTTACACTGCAAAAAGAACTTATATGATGGGACAGGCTTCAAATAATATGTCATGTTTATATTTCACATAATCTAGCTTTCTACCAGCTGTAAAAGTTTTACGAGTATGAGAGAGAAAGAAGACGAGAGAGAAAAAAATCAGAGAGAAAGAACATGAGAGACATAATTGATCTCTCCGTTGTAAAATGGGTTTCTGTCATCATTCTCCAAATTAAATGGACACGGTAAAAGTGGCTGCCTTTTTAATTGCAAAAAGTTATACGAAAAAGCAATTTTTTTTAATTATCCTACTATTTTTTGGAAAATGCCATTTTTGGGTTTGTAATAACTTGTTTGAACATTTTATACAATAAAAAAATACACGCATATTCGCTATTACTAGATTATAATCCAAAGTAAGTTAAGTATTCATTAAATCTTAAAAATTCTAAATTTAGAATGTCCTGTTTGTTAACAAAGACAAGAAGCTTTCAGTTGCTTATACGTGAGAAACACACATTGAAGTAGAAATTCCTGCCTGACTAAAGATTTGTTTCTTTGTTAAATCCCATTCGCCTCTTACATCCGCCCATACAAATTTGCTTTGATTTGCTTGCCAAACCTCAACATTAGTCTGATGGACTACGTAATTAAAATGTGGTGTAGAAGTGTGTTCTGTATAATTACGATAATTATTTGATATACCTTAATTAAGCAGTTGCAGAAACAAGCATTGAGGATTTAACATAAAAGCTCTATTGTAAAGTATAACCTATATTACACAGGGTGTTTGGTTATGAATGAGCCACACCTTAGCAGTGGCTTCCCAGGCTCAATTTAGGTCGATTTAACCTAACCTGTTTTAATACAAAAGTTCATGATAAACGAGATAGAGGATGTTAAAGTTAAACTTTTATTCTACATGTTTATCGTTTTGAAAGATACTAAGTAAATTCAGAAAATTTGGTAGGCGGGGATTTTTTGGGAAGGGATAAGCAAATCTGTTCTAAAATTTACTTTGTTTTGTAGACGGCATTAAATGTCATTTTAACCTCTATAATATAGCTTTGAAAAATACGGAGTGATTTAAAGATATCGATGTCGAGTGAAAAAAAAATCAAAAATTAGAAATTTAATCGGCGATTGCTCCCTTCCTATAAAGAGTGACAAAACTAAAAAATATGGATATAACGTATTTTGACGAGCTCTTTCCAATGACGTATATTGGATTTTACCCAAAAAAAAACCGTTCAAGATTTGGGTCAAAAATCAAAATTTCCAGTTTTCCCAAATACGCGTATATCCATTTTCCAGTGGTTTTAGGTTTAGGCAAATGTGTTGGAAAAAGAAAGTATTTGAGATTTTAAAGTTTTACTAACCAATCCGTTTTCGATCCGCGACGTTGCGTTTTCGAGTTATTAGGTACCAAATGGCATTTTCGCCTTTAAAAAATTCAAAAAATTGCTTGCCATTTTCCGGTCCTCACCAGTTTCAATAAGGTTCTGAAGTTCCGGGTCCTCTACAACCTCCAAAAATTTAAATCGATTTAATTCACTTTTACGATCTGTACCCGATTTCAAGGGAAATCGCGGAAATTTCGACTTTGACGTTTAATAACTCTGAAACGATACATCCTGTAGTTACCCCTCTATTAACCCAAAAAATCCGATTGCTCCCCCTCTAACTGTTTTCACTTCCTGACGTCACTTTTCACTAAGGCCAAATGGCTGCTTTTTAAATTGTTATAAATTATACCGAAAAGTAAAAATATTTTCCAGCTAAATTAGCCTAGTAATTTTCTTTAAAATAATTTTCTTTGGGTTTCTAATGACTTCCTTAAACGATTAATGCAATAAAAAAAATACGTGCATATCTTTATTGGAAGGGACTTGAAACCTTTCTTCGGGACAAGCAAATGAACCGGTTATAGAAGTTTTAATACTGTTTATATTCCGACGTGTCATAATGACATTATTATGAATTTCATTTTCAGTGTCAAAATGACATACTTTATAGGACTGAGTACTATAATGATTTCATTATAGTACTGAGTACTATAATGAAAAATAGACGCAAAAATGGAAAAAATATAGACGGAAAAACTAAAAAATTTATTTAAAACAAAATGGGACAAAATTTAATGATTAAAATTAAAAGTAACATTATTACAATTCGTTAAATTGATGTTGGACATAGGAGTTGAAATTGTTGCATTATTGTGATTTTTAATTTCTATGGTTTCTGTTTCTTCTGATAGAACGACAGTCGATGAAACACTCGATGATGATTTCTTCCCGAGAATGGCTGCTGAAATTCTTTTTTTGTTTTCGCAAGAGTTCTCTATATATCCTTCAGCAACTGTGTCACTTTTCCAACCACCATGGCGTTTAATAGTGTGAAGATCGACTCCTGAATCAGCCAGCAGTGAAGCTGAAGACCTCCGAAAACAATGACCTGTGTATTCGTCGGAATGGGGTAACTTTAAAAAAGCAGCGATCGTTTTGCACATATTTCCAAAAGTATGGATACCCACTGGTTGCTTTGTACATTTGTTGTTCCTAAATGATAGAAAAAAACGAGAAACTTCGGCATCAGGGGGTCTCATTGCTACATAAGTCCGAACAAGCTGCACCATATTTATTCCTTCGACATCGCCAGGCGTTACGAAAAATTCTCGGGGAACGTTGGTTTTTGTACTAGGTATGAAAATTCGAAAAACAACCCCCTCATCGTGTACATCTTCTATCCTTAAGTTTTTTAACTCATCTCTTCGACATGCTCCACTTATACCTATTATCATTGACACTTTTAATAGCAAGTATGTTTCGTTGTCTGCCTCTTGTAAAAACTTTGCAACATTTTCTTTAGACAAAATCCTGGATTTTTTAGGTGTGTAAGAATCAGATTTTCGTTTTAGAAAAGCTATCAATTGATTGAACTTACTTATGTCGACGTTTTTCTTAATTGTGTACTCCTTAACATAGAGTAATAACTCCATAAACTCGAAGACTTTTTCTTCATTGATTCTTCCTTGAAATATGCCAAAAGTACCTTTTCGTGTACGATATTGACAACCTTTTTCTGGGAACACCAAGTTTCGTAATTGGCATAAGTTTTTTCATATATACCTTTAGACTTTTCGGGCAACAAACCCACAACTGCTTTATTGGCCAATTCTTCGATTTCTGATGGCAGATTATCCATATTATATTATATAAACGTTAAAATTAAAAACTCAATTCTGACAATGACAATACAAACAAATATTTCTATAGTTACCTGGTTTTATTAAAATCAAGCTACATTTACACTGGATTAATTTACTGACGAAAACTTAAAATTCATCAAAAAAAACACAAAAATCGTAGGAATATAAAATATTGTATGAAATTCGGATCATAAACAATCATTATCGTACACGCCGTGTTATTAGACTCGGCTGACGCCTCGTCCAATAATACTCACGGCTAGTACCATAATGATCGTTATTATGATCCTTATAACATAAATATCTATTATGAAACGATGCGTCCCAAAAAATTCGTGTATCATGTATATTCTAAATTTTTCTAAGAGCTAGCGCGCCTTAATTATATGATATTTTTTAAAACTGAATTTTCTATATTTTGCAAGCAGACCAGCCTATAAAGATATATATGAATAATGCAAAAGACTTAAGATGACATACGTATGTCACACATGTAGCAATAGAAATTCGCGTTGAAGATAATATGACAGGCAGTTGTAGTTTTGTGTCTTTGTTAAATCTTCTTTGTTTTCTCGCATATACTCGTGAACGTGCTTTAAAATGCTTGTCAGGCGTTAACGCGAAAAGCACTGTATCCACATAACTGACGCGACGTTACAATTTAAAGTCATAAAAACCCGAAATAAAAAAAGTAGATTGAAAAAAGGCGTTTTTTACAGGTTTGTTCTCGTAAACAAGTAAATATTTTATCGAAAAAGTTTTTATGAAGCATGAATTCCCTTTTACGGACTAAACACTGTTTAGTTTTAGTATGATATGATTTTAAATGTCAACTTCCCTGTTTTATCAGATATTAGCAATGGAATAATTTGATTTAAAAACAATGGATAATGATTATCGATGTTCTGCGCTAAAATTAATTTACCGAAATAAATAGCGTGATATTTTTGGGGCGCATTTCATCAATAATAAACCCTGCATAATTTTAAAAAAATAGCGATGAGATTAAGATGTCTCTATAAAATTATTATTGGAATCTTACCTTACTTTTTAAATATCAGGTTGATGATCCTGATGATATAAAAAGCGCTCAAATTTACCAGTAAGAACTGTCAGGAATGCAGCTAAATGACTAGCAGAATTTCCCGTATTAAATTTTATAAACAGCCGACCGGTGAAGCCGATTTCTACTCTATATTCATTAGGTTGAAAAGTGTTGTGCACCAATAAATGCAGTTCAGCTCGGCACTCAAGTAACGTCGCGAGAAAATTATATTAACTTTACTTGGTCAACTGTTCATCGCGTCGGTGCCGGGCGGCGTGCTGCGTGCGTTAACTACCGCTGGCCCATGATACATGATACAAATAAAAGAAGACATGAAACCGCGCAGGTAGGCGTGGCCATGTGCGTCACGCTGTGAGTAATTCCGCCGTATTTTGTGAATGAGACACGTCTTTATTAAGATCGCGTTATGTTTTAAAATTATTTTTTGGTGTTTTTATCTCACTTTTAAGAGTTTAAAAGTGAAAATGAGGTGTGTTGTGTATGGTTGTGTGGACAATCAATGCAAGGGCTTTATGCCCGATATTAAAGTTTTCAGCTTCCCCAGAAACAAAAAAACGCAAAGTGTTTGGAAGCGTCTGTGCAAACGGGAAGATAAGTTTAATGTGAAAAATGCTAGAATGTGTTCTAGACATTTTAACGAAAGTGATTATGAAGGTAATTTAAGGCATGAATTGCATCATGTCATGAATGTCAAATGTGTTTAATGTTTTTACAAACTCGCTTCAATAAAAAAGTTTACTGTGACAAACAGTTGCACCAGACTTTAATCGAGAAAATACGACAAACAAAGAGACTGAGAAAAAGGCAATTTTCTTAAAAAATAATTTCTTGTTTTGCCTAATTTCATAAATTTTGATATTTTTGTCTTATTTAGAATAACTTTTGGCATTTTAAGATTTTTTAAATTTGAAAAATCAAAGAATACAAAAATACAATAATTTTTAATAATTTACTATTTAAAGTGTAAAAACCCCAAAAAACTATCCTAAAAAACATGTTGCCATCGCAAACATGCAGATGTTATTCACCGCAAAAAATATTTGACAAATTATAGGAACAAACAAAATTCTTATAAATAACATATTTTCGGAAGACTCTGTAGGTATATATTCTAATAAGAATATGCCTCTAAATAAAAATTATTATCTTAATTATTAGGCATAGTTTTATTTTATAAAATTATTTACCTTTTCTTTTCATGTAAATAAATACATAGAACGCAATTGGCAGGCAATTTACCAATATCTATTATTTTAAATTAATTTGTATTATAAGCAGAAGGCAAAGTATATTGCCAATAGAATTTATATAAGATCGCCTATAACTAACGTAAACTTAATATTGCGCGTTATAAATTTCAAAAACACTCACAACGTGACGTCATGCGCGAACCCGGACGAATTTGATACGGTTTGATTCATATCTTCCTTTTATTGTATCATGGCGCTGGCCTATTCCAGGCTTATAACTTGAAAATGCTAGTCGAGGATCCTACTCGTGTCACTGGCACGTCGAGCTTCCTGATCGATTATTTGTGTTCGAATTTCTGTAGCGAAGCACCACCGGGAGTGGCTGTGATACCTTCGAATTTGTCAGATCATGAAGCTGTGATTACACATGTAAGAACTTTTGTAAAGAACATGGTACTTTTATTGATTATACTCCAGAGCAAAATGGAAAAGCTAAAAGATTTAACTGAATTTTGGTGTACAAGGCAAGGACCATGATGCAAGGTGTAAATATGCCACAACTGTTTTGGAACGAAGCCGTAAAAATAGCTGCATATATTATAAATAGAAATCCAACGAAGGACAACGTGATACCCGCTGAGCTTTGGAGTGGAGTCTTGGTTCAACAGTATTCACATATACCCAAACAGGTAAGAGGTGGAAACTTTGATCAAAAGTCAGGGAAATGTATAATGGTAGGTTACACAAATACTCGATATAGATTGTGGAGTTTAGTTAAAGAAAAAGTGATAGCATCTAAAGATGTGATTTTTAATGAAAATTAATATTTTTATAAAGATAACAAGGTAAGTACAGACTCAGATAAAACAAAAAATATGACTAAAGATGAAGAAGATGAAGTTGAAGAGGATAGAAGAAAAGAAAAATTTATGGACAAAGAAGTAGCACACAAGCGAGTAAGAAAAGTACCAGTTAACGATAGGAAGGAGAAAACTTTTAGAAAAGGCAGAATCTACAGTACAAGGAATTTGAAAAGGTTTAATACTGAAGCCAATTTGATTAACTGGCAACCAACAATATCTTCTTCTGATCCCCTACACCACTTCAATATTACTATAATAAAACTGTTTAACAAAATTTTTACCATAAAAAATTTTAGACAACCGGAATAAAGAATTCATCAAGGAATTTAAGATTTTTACATACACTTAGATAATTCTCTCCCACCGGGTTTCCGCTAAGTTATTTTGATAAATATAGATCAATATACAGACGTGTTATAAAAAGTGTTACGAGATTGTACTATAATGATAGAATCAATAGCACTAAAAACAAATCCAGGGAAAGTCGGTGCATTGTGAATGATTTGAGGGGTAATTCCGGTAAGATTTCTGTGCCTGATTTGAGCTCTGGTGTTCTCAACCAATATTATTGCTCGGTGGCATAGAACTTGTCTGCTCACCTAACTTCTACAGTTGATCCTATGACATACCTGGGCAGGATTTCTGTGGCTAAGTCCTTCTGTCTTCATCATACTGATATTGTTGAAGTAAAGAATAACTTTAAGTTGATAAAGAAAAAAACCTTAGCAGGAATTGATGGGGTTTCCTTAAAAATATTTACTAACCTACCTGATGGTGTCCTGGGTATTCTTATGAGGACAATTATCGTGTCGTTTGACTCTGGCACTTTCACCTCCAGTTTAAAAACGGCTATGGTGAGACCACCATAGAAAGGTGGCAACTCGGATGACCCCTCATCTTTTCGTCCAATTTCAATGCTTAATACATTGTCCAAACTAATCGAAAAAATTGTGAAAGCGAGAATAATCTCATTTAAAAAAAAAACACAATTTACTAAACCCCTCTTAATTCGGTTTTCAGGATCGAAAAAATACTGATGCAATTTTTAAATTTCTGGAGAGGGGATACCTGGCATACTTAAACAATATATATTTCCAACAGGACAGGGCGCCTGCCCATAATGCCGTAATAATACGCCCTTTTTTAGAAAACAATTTTCCTGAAAAATGGATAGGAACCAGTAAGGTGGCCACCACGATAATACAATAAATAAAATTTACAAGTCTCGACATCGCACTATAGAAGAACTGCGTAAAGTCACTACACTCGAATTTCAGAATTTGCAGAGACGATCGACCATACTTTTAAATGCCATATGACGAATAAGTAAAATGTGCCACTTTTATGTTAGAGAAAGCGGTAACAATTTTGAGGAACTTTTGTAATTTATAAAATATAAACAAAGATTTATATTGTACAAATTTGTCCCATTAAAAAAATGCAACTTTGGTTTTTATCTTCAAATTCGTCCCTGTGATGCTTATTTTACATTAAACCAAAAAAAAACTTGAATTTACAAAAATGATCCCTAATATCAAACTAGGTCAAGCTTAACTTGCTTGACTTGCAACAAATTGCTCCAGGGAACAATGGTGGCCGCCAACTTTTAAACAGCGAAGATGGGTCGGAGTTAAGGTATTTTTAGAGCACCACGTGATTTTAAAGGATTTACACCATGCCCCTGTATACTGATGTTTTACGAGGAAAGACAAAAATCCCGAATTGTCAAACCCTGGCTGCAGTCTTCCACCAACACTCGGGCCGATCCTAGTATCCAATAAAACAACAACGCTTAAAACAACAAATTGGTTATATTATTAACCAATTAAAAATATAATATTATTATTATATTGTATTATCATATTATTATTATGTTGTATTATTATATCATTATTATAATACTGTGTAATGAAAAAATGAGTCTTAAGGGGTATAACCGGCGCGCGCTCAGTCCCCAAGCGGAATCACGTCTAGTTTACAGTACATTCGCACACCCTCTATTATAACCCCTGACTTAAATCTAACATAGGGAACACGATATGAACCCCATTGGCTAACTACCAAAACAACAGAAATATTCAATGACACCTTTACATAGTATCAGTAAATTGTTACATTAGTATTATATACAGTATACTTATCCTTCGTTGTCGAGCAACAAAATAATGGGTCGATATCAAAAAAAAATTAAAAACTTGCGGTCTCCTTAGGCTGGTAAGGGCTCAGCCTCTTCTCTGCGGAGGGAGTGGTGAGCATCACCAATCGCTTGAAGCCGGACAGGTGTAGAATGGCCAATCTCGGTGGTAGAAAGTCCTGGACAGACATGGAGTCCTGTAGTAAAAACTGGACTAGCAGTGAATGATCGTCAAAATCGGGCCGGATGCAAAGGGAGGGCTACAACTAAGCCCAAGAGACGTAATTACACCAGAAATCCAAACTTTAGATCTTAAACGGGGTGAAGAAGCACGTGGTGGCGTCGAGAATCTTGATCCTCAACAATGAGAGTGTGCAGTCGAACTCCATAAAAACTAACACAAGGTTCCACTATATGACTTAAACCCACGATGAGTTAACTGGAGAAACTCCCTAACAAAAAGGGCACTATTTTTGAATCCCTCAGAACAGTGAAACTTCCAGAAAACTCTGTTCTCGCGCCCACGGCAAAACGTGTCTTGCTGGTGAGACTTCTAAATTACGTCTGTCTCCATTCTTCAATCCAGATTATTCCAGACCTGTCCTTTCGAAACCTACGCATGCGCAGAAACCAACGCTAGGGGTTCGAGATTACATTTTCAGTCGATATTTTGATTTAAAGTGAAGTTAAATGTAACTTTATAAAGAAAAGTTTCCTCAAGACAAAACCGGATTTTTAAGGGATGCTTGAAAATGACACATTTTCAAAATCGCCTTGTATCTCAGAAACAAAGAGGGCTATGAAACTTCTCTTTATGGCATCATACGTTTCACGAGAAAGTACCATAGTGTTGCGAAAACCGTAGCGCTCTATCTTTAAAGATAACCGAGATACCATGCAAGAGTGTCGAAAATTGGACACCAAGTACATTACAATTCCTGAAAAACCGACATTTTGTTTTCGTCTAGTAACCTAAAGATGCAGTCGCATATAACTAAGTTTTTGTGTGGCTTATATAGACATCCAAAGACACCTATTTCAACCACAGGCGTTTTGAATTTGACAAAAAACCTCCTCCCTATTGTGTTAACATATTTATTGAAAACTCAAAATGACTGAGCAAGCCCACTGGTGCTTTGGTCACTCATTTATCAACTTCGCGTTACCTCCACATTGCCTAGGCATGCGCTGTTTCGATCGCTCTTATGAATTTTCTTACAAGTCACCTATAAGCAAAGAATCGCCTCATCCTATGTACATACAGGCGTTACCGGAGATTTGGAGGTGAGACCATGCCGCGTTGATAATTAAGCACCAACCTTATTTATTAATTAAGAAAATACATCAGGATATTTCGAATAATACCATAGACTTTATTCTTACACCCATTATTCCCGGACCTCCTTCCTCTTTCCTTCTCATATCTAATTGTTTCCAGTCTGGTAGATTTTACGGGATGTGGATAGTATAACATGGATTAGTGTTGTTAATGTGTCATTATGAGAGTATAAAAGAAATTTACCCCCATTTTGCTTGACTGTGCCAGATTTTCCATCTCTAATAATGGGGTTACTGCCACAATTTTCCATAAATTATTAAAGGTCAGTATCGTCAAATTTAAATAAGCACATTTGGATGTACAGTTATGATTATATTACAATAAATAATAAGTATTTGTTATAAAATTTTAAAAACAAATAAGCGGCCATCCGTCATACAAGCATCAACTTTCAGCAAATCAACTAATTGTCCTTGCATAAATTTTGTTCCGGTCATTGTTAAACATTCCTTTTATTCAAATGTTTCTTATCCACGAAATCGTCTAACCTCTGGAAAACAATAATTAAGGAAAAAATTTACACTGGGATTCACCATGTACTAGCCAGTACTTTTATTTACATGACATCTGACGACACAAGCAATAGTATCACGCTTTGCAAGTTTCGAATTTTGTATGAAAATTTGTAGTGGAAAATCTTTTTTTTTTAATACCAAAATAAATGGATAAAAACAATCACTATAAATGTTTAATTTATGTGGAGAACACATAAAAAATGTTTCAGGTTTATTTGGATTATACTCGTATAGGTACAGGGTTATTCATGATATTTTGACTCCCACCTACAGCTCTTATTACGAGTTATAGAAAAAAACTTTAAATACAAAAGTTTTAGGGTTTTTCACGTAGTATCTTTTAATAATAGCGGAAATAAAAAATCGACTTTACAACATTGAAAAAATTAATTGAGTCATATTTTTTTAAATGGAACACCCTGTATATTATTAGCTCAAATGAAAGATCTCTTTGTTCTGATTTCAAATATATATAACTTGTTGGCATTTGGTTCAGCCATTTTTGAAATATTTGAGTTTAAAAAAAAATACTTTATTATTGCAAACGTCGATGTTGTCGAGGCATCTTGATTATATTAAATCAACAAACTTTAATAACTGATGATCTCCCATTGTGGAAAAATAAGTTATAAACTCAAATATTTCAAAAGTGGCTGAACCAAATGCCAACAAATTATATATATTTGAAATCAGAACAAAGAGCTCTTTCATTTGAGCTAATAATATACAGGGTGTTCCATTTAAAAAAATATGTCTCAATTAATTTTTTCAATGTTGTAAAGTCGATTTCTTATTTCCGCTATTACCAAAAGATACTACATGAAAATCCGTAAGACTTTTGTATTTAAAGTTTTTTCTATAACTTGTAATAAGAGCTGTAGGTGGGAGTCAAAATATAATGAATAACCCTGTACATATTCCCTCTTGCTCAAATGGCTGCTTTTTAAAATTGTAATAAGTTATACCGGAAAGTAAAAAATTTTTAGATAAATTATCTGGGATAATACCATGAGAGCTTAAAAATTACCGATAATTTTTCATGATTGCGTGTTTTCTATAATTTCACGAGTCCGCAGGACGAGTGAAATTTGCAAAGAAAACACGTAAGAGTGAAGAATTATCAGTAATTTTAAAGCTCGAGTGGTATTTAGGGGATTATTTCACGAATGAAAACACAAATTAATATGACAACCAAGAAAATGACAGGAAAAAATTATCGGTGTAATTTTAAAAAACTTCACTCATCTTACGGGACTTTTAACACATGAGTGAAATAATCCCAGTAATTTTCTATAAAATAACATTTTTGAGTTCGTAATAACATAACTTGCTTCAACAATTTATGCAATAAAAAAATGTATACTACCTATTATTCCCAATAGGGAATCCGCATATAACCCAAATAAATCTGAAATATATTTTTTTATATTCTCTACATAAATTAAATGTTTATGCCGGTTGCTGTTATTCATTTATTTAGGTCTTTATTAACAAAAAAATGGATTTAAAACTGCAAATTTTCGCGCGAATTTCGAAACTTGTAAAACGTGATCCCATTGGCTGTCGTCAAAACTGAACTTATGACTCATCATGGGTATATGGCGAATTCCAGTGTTCTAGAGTCATCGACAACTCAATAAAAATGGTATTTAATGCGTAACTCATCCAATGAAATATCCCTGCACTTAAAGTAGTAGGTTCCTAACAGTGGCGGCTCGCCAGGGGCGGCAAGGTCGGCAGTGCCGACCCAACAAAATAGAAAAATAGGCAGTAATGAATCTCTTATTCAATATTTAAACTATCTTTAATTTTAACTATTTTTTAAAACTAATGGTTCAATTATTTAGCTTTTAATTCACCTATTGATTTCTATTTACAAACTTATTTACTCTTTAACCGGTCGGTCATCTCCATATTAGGCAATGACTACGGCCGAAAGTAATAATAGCAGGTCTTCTCACAGATTAGGAAACGGCTACTGAGGCAAGCCGCCGAAAAGAGCTAGCGAAACAGGCAACCAAACATACAATAATAATAAAATTAACAGATTTACCACTGGGTTTCAAAATGTGCTTTGCGGCAGACTTGGTTTTGCCGCAGGTTGCCGATTTGTGCACTTTTTCATCCTTGGAAAATTTATTTGGGTCTTAATACAATACAATCAAGTTAATAAAACTTCTTTGTACTTGTGGAATAATGGCAAATATTAATTTAATTGCAATTTAATACGTAGTGTATATTATTGAATGTTTTATTGTGATGTGGTTTAGATTTTTAATGTTTATTTTCTTAAAATTATATTTTCAACGGTCAAAAGAACCAGAGGATGATGCGATATTGGCAACTGCGGAAATTCGTTTTGATAAGGGTGAAGGTGAAGAGTGACACTCTGACAGTAGTGACTGGGTGAATTGATTAGTATTGATTACTGTTTTTCGCAAATACTTTCAGTACCATTTTCGGCATTTTCCTTAGTACTTGATTAAGTGCCTAAGTAAATTAGATATTGTGTCTTACTGTCGGTAATTATTGATATTACTGGAAACAGCGAATTTTTTCATGAAATTTTGCACATACCCTAATTTTGGGTCGTAGAACACGAATCCGAAGTCAGCTTTTGGCGGTCTCGTATGGTTTTTCCAAAAAAAAATTGTTTTTGGAAAACTTTTAGGTTAACTTTTAGGTTACCTTTTTGTTATAGATTCCTTTAAGTTTCGACACTTTCACTTCAACATATCTGTAAACTTATAATTTTTATTAGTTTTCGTCACACAAAACACCACATTTAGGCAAAAATAGCTAAGAAAATTGCTTTTTTCTATAGAAAGTTCCATTTTATCGCTACTAGATGTCATTATTTTGCCAGCTGTCAATTTTCCGGCGTTGCCACGTTGCATTTTATTTTCCCTAAAAGGGCAAAAAGATGACCCCAACCAACACCCTGGGGCACCGATCCCTCTTCGCCTGCGAGGAAAGAGACTGGTCAGGGCCCCTAACCAGGTGCTAACCCTGCTCCGACCTTAGGGTGCCCTCCGATCCACCGTTATACCACCGTTATATCGAAAATATTAGATCTGTCACCTAATTCACCGACTTAGAAAAGTTTTTGATACGAACGGTGGATCGGAGGGCCCCCTAAGGTCGGAACAGGGTTAGCACCTGGTTAGGGGCCCTGACCAGTCTCTTTCCTCGCAGGCGAAGAGGGATCGGTGCCCCAGGGTGTTGGTTGGGATCATCTTTTTGCCCTTTTAGGGAAAATAAAATGCAACGTGGCAACGCCGGAAAATTGACAGCTGGCAAAATAATGACATCTAGTAGCGGTAAAATGGAATTTTCTATAGAAAAAAGCAATTTTCTTAGCTATTTTTGCCTAAATGTGGTGTTTTGTGTGACGAAAACTAATAAAAATTATAAGTTTACAGATATGTTGAAGTGAAAGTGTCGAAACTTAAAGGAATCTATAAAAAAAAGGTAACCTAAAATTTAACCTAAAAGTTTTGCAAAAAAAAATTTTTTTTGGAAAAACCATACGAGACCGCCAAAAGCTGACTTCGGATTCGTGTTCTACGACCCAAAATTAGGGTCTGTGCAAAATTTCATGAAAAAATTCGCTGTTTCCAGTAATATCAATAATTACCTTACTGTCTTGTGCTGTGCCGTACTTTGTGTACCTTTCACTTTAAACATTTTAAGTGATTTTTTGCCTGCTCGAAAAATTTGGTAAAGTAACAGCGTAAGTATTTAAAAAATGGAGGGAAACGCTTTGGATGCAGCTTAAATTGTAAGTATTATCAAAAGTAAAGATATTGTCAATTAACTTTTATCTCAAGACTTTGCATTGTTTTACCTATTAAGGTCAACGTAATCTTCATTTAAGATCACTTTTTTTGTTTGCATTATATGTAGCTAAAAAGCAAAAAAATAAAATAAAAAAAAAACATAAAATTCATAAACAAAAATTTTACAAACTTAGGCCTTAAAAACCTATTGCTCCTATGATGACACATATGAAAAAAATATTATATATTCTTTCATACTTTCTGAGGGGCAAAAACACAGTAAATCCTCGAGTTTGTCAGATTAAAATTTTGCCGACCCTGTTGAAAAACTCACGAGCCGCCACTGGTTCCTAAAATCTTATTCATGTAAGTATACTTCAAGCCGAAATCAGTCCAGGAACCTTTCAATTTTGCAACAAAAATTGGCATTTCTGCGAAATTTTGACATATATCATCTTAACAATTGCGAGTAACTAAACTGCAATTCTTTATTTTCATGGCAATCTTTGAAAATTCAAAAATTTTGAAATTTTAGATGTCCCCGATGCAAATATACCTATTTATTTATGACTTTACCGAAAAAATAAGCGACTTAAATTAGTGGGAGGTATTCCTAGATAATTATCGGATAAAATAAACCCAAAAAGAATCACTAAATAGGGTAAATAGTGTGAAATAATGTCGGTTAAAAATAGGATTTGTCTGAAAAAACCAAGAAAATCCGAATTGTACCCGTTAAATACGCTCCTGGATGGCCCGTTCGGTAGGTATTCATTTTATAGTGTGATTATCCCTTTATAAGATAGTGTTGAAAAGTAGGGAAAAAATAGATAGGAAAAAATACAGAGTGATTCAAATGTACCGATGTCTAGGGCACAAAAAGTAAAAAAAATCGAAATTTAATCGGCGATTGCTCCCTTCCTATAGAGAATAAAGAAATTAAAAATATGTATAACACACATACTTTGACGAGCTCTTTCCGATGACGTATATGGGATTTTAATTTGAACCATTTTGACGCCACAAGAAATTAAAAACCGCGAAATATTTGGGTCAAAAATCTAAATTTCCAGTTTTTCCAAATATTTCCATTTTCCAGTGATTTTAGGTTTAGGCAAGTGTATTGCAAAAATAGTATTTGAGATTTTAAAGTTTCCCTTGTAAATCCGTTTTTCAATCTGACGTTTTGTTTTCGAGTTATTAGGGACCAAAGAGGGGTCTGCAAATGGCATTTTTCGAACTAAAAAAATTCAAAAGAATTACTAGTCATTATCTGATCCTCACCAGTTTCAGTGGAGTTCTGAAGCTCTGGGTCCCCTACAATCTCTGAATATTTACATCGATTTAATTCACATTTGCGACCTGTACCCGATTTCAACGGAAATCGCGGAAATTTCGACATTGACTTTTAATAGCTCCGAAACGGAACATCCTGTATAAATGAATTTTTTACTGAAGCTAGTTGAACTATTCCTCTATCAACCCAAAAAATTCGATTTCTCTCCCTCTGACTGTTTCCGAGAAAAACACACCTGTTCGACTTTGGGTTGAGCTTTAAGTTAACCTGTAGATTTTTGCTGACCTCCTGACGTCACTTTTCACTAAGGACAAATGGCTGCTTTTTAAATTGTAATAAATTATACCGAAAAGTAAACATTTTTTGTAGCTAAATTATCCTAGTAATTTTCTTCAAAATATTTTTTTTGGGTTTGTAACGACTTCCTTTAACGATTTATACAATGAAAAAATTTGTGTATATTCCTTATAATTTAGAAAATGTTGGACCCTGACCATTTTGTGTCTGTTTACTTTGTTTTTGTGCATTTACAAAGATAAATACCCACTTATCAGATATATTCATTGTTTTAATTTAATGTATTGAATTTATTAAATTAAAAAGTTAAATCCGTTTAACTGGAACTAAACTTATACTTTCTTCACAAAATTAATACTGTCCACCATTCTTGACAATATTTTTCTGTGCACGAAAAGGTTTCCCAGATTTTTTCTAACGTATATAATTATACAAATGAAAAGGTTTACATGGTTGGTTGGGGTAAAAATTATTCATGAAAACTTCACTGGCGTCGTTGGGGTTGTAAAAAGTTATTATAAGGGTAGAAGAGCGTTTTCACGCCTGTTTTTTAAGGTAAAATGTCCTGTGGGAATGAAACTACGTGCAAAAAAGCATAAAAGATAATACTTTTAATGCACTAATATAAAAGCGTGCCTTCGATAAGCAAGAATGGGTGGTGTCCATATTGTAATTTTCTTGATTATCATTTAGAAAGAAGCATTATGTTACAATTATCAGGCTCAGGGGTGATTAATAGTAGTTAATGTGGATTAAGCGGTGTTGCTCATGTGGCTAAAAATATCCAATCACGGCGGTCAAAGGGGGTTGACCGCGTCGGCATTTCCGATCATCCTCGATCTTGCTATCTTTCAATCTCGATCGAATAACAAGTATAGAGGGCTGGATAGAATGAGCCCTGTTTCTTAATATAGTAGATTAATTATAAATTATTCGTTATATCTAGGCAAAGAAAAGAACATAGGTATACATACCTACCACTTTCTTTACCTAGATAATTTTTGACATTTTAAATAGGTCAGTTGTCAATGTCTTAATGTAATAAATATTGTGTTTCTAAGGATATTTTTTGGTATTTTTATTGTTATCAAGGGATTAAAAACACATTCTAAAGGGATTTAAGGCGTTTTAAATCCCCCAGGGATTAAACGTGACACTTGAGTCCCTAAAAATAGGGACTGAAATAGCCTTTTTTAGCTGCAAAATGCAAAAATACATTTTTAACCTTGTCCCGTAGAGCAGTCTTTCCCAAATGGTGGTCCGCGGACCCCTAGGGGTCCGCAGGTTATTTTGCGGGGGTCCGAAAACCTTTGCTTTGAAACACTTGATGCCCTTTTGCACGGCGTATGTGTGAACAAACTTTCTCTGAATACATTCTGCAAAAATCCCAACAAAGAAATCGGCTGGATGTTGCTTCAGATCTAAGATTAAAAATTTCCTTTCAGATTTACTAAGAAGGTTTAAGATTTAGTACTGGTTTAAATTGAAATCTTCTAGTTGGTCAGTTATGTTTTGACAGGTTTTTGTCCTGTCATTGTTAATAAGTCGTTATTAAAAACTTATGAATTATTCTGATATTTCACCGATTTGCTTGGTTTCCAAATCATTTTCATCTTGGAACGAGTTGCTGTAATGAAGTTAGTTCTATTTTTGTCAAAAGTACTTACTAAAATTGCCCTTTTCTTTACAAATTTGTGAGAAAGCTCAAAAATAAGTTCATAGCATAAAACTTAATTGTCTTACACTTGTCAGTTTAAAACTTTTGGTTGTAAAATTAGACCGCACTACGTTGGAGAATCTGGCTGTTCAAATCTTAGACCAGATTTAGAAAGAACTATGACAGGAAAAACAGTATTTCATTCTTCTCATTAAAATCCAAAACTGATGATTGATAGGATATTATATTTTTTCTGCTAGAAAAGAAAATATATTTTGTTCAGTTTAGTTCAGTTTTTCAGTTACTTTTATAGGATGCCGTTTTTGTTTATAAATAGCATGATGCCTTTTGGTGCAAATTGCCAAGCCATATTAAAGGCATTGAATAAATCGGCACTTTTGAAATAAATATTTCTTTAACAAATGTTGTTTCTTTTATTATTTTTGAAGCTAAACTGTTCATGGCGGTCCGCATGACACTAATTTCTAATTTTGGGGGTCCAGAATTTCGAGACATTTGGAAACCACTGCCTTAGAGCATTTTAATGGGTGTAGTTTAATCATTTTAGTTTTTTTCCCAGCAAATTAAATAGGACGACTTACTTTTGGGACAATCGCCCAAATATCTACGCAAAAACTAAAATAGAACGCCTCTGTCTCTAACTGGACAACTTGCTCCAGCCCTCTGGAGTAAAACAGCTTTATAAAAACCCCTAATAAATCCCACTTAAACTCCAAGCAGCGGGTTTTAATTTGGCTTTAAAAAATAATACGGATTTAATTTACTGACAGTAAAATTTGTCGAGATACAACAAGTTTAATCTTGAAAGAAACACCAGACATGGCGCAAGAAAGCGAGCTCTTTAAGATGTGCAAGTTCTTGTTGATATTGAGTGGATTGTGGCCTCAAGATTTGAAGAATGTCTCGAAATTTTTGCAAATTATGTATAAAATCTATTCAGTTGCAGGTCAGATAATTTATTCGACATGTTTAATTTGTTTTGGCGTCGCTATGTACTTGGATTTCGGGGTAAAAATAAGTCAAGGTAAGGGTATACACATGTACACATTTACATAAAGGGCAGCTTAGAAACCGAGAAAAATAAAGAAAATATATATATGATACAAATAAAAGAAGATATGATACCGCGCAGGTAGGCGTGGCCATTTACGTCACTCCGTGACCAATTCCGCGATACTTTGTAAACGAAACACGTCTTTTTTAAAATCGCGTTGTGTTTTCAACTATTTTTTGGCCTTTTTATATTACGTTTAGGAGTTCAAAAGTAAAAATGAGATGTGCTGTGTATGGTTGTGATGTGGACAATCAATCAATCAATGTAATCAATGTATGTATTTACCCCTTTATTTATATGATTATTTTAAATCATATACTATAATATTTGTATTATAAGCAGGAGGCAAGGTATATTGCCAATAGAATTTATATAAAATCGCCTATGACTAACGTAACCTCTATATTGCGCGTTATAAATTTCAAAAATAGGACACAGCGTGACGTCATGCACGAACCCGGACGAATTTGACACGGTTTGGTATAATACCTTCTTTTATTTGTATCATGCGGGGTGTTATGCATATATTGGAATGGGTGACTTCTGGAATAGTCTAGAGACACATTGAATACTTTTTGGTTAAATCGAACAACTGTAAAATTTTCTCTAACACCCGAAAGCCAGACCATAGGCCAAAATTTTATTTTCGAGCGGAATTTTATGTTTTAAATTCGTTCTGCTAAAAAATTAATAAATTACGCTAGAATTGTCCAACAATAACCTATTAATAATTTAAAACTGCCAAAAACGCATTATCCTTTAAAAAATACTTACATAAAATGCGATATTACTTTCCTACGTATTTAAAAACGCATTAGATACAGGATGTATTTTTGCACAAAATATAATTTCTGTGTGAGTTCCTTTTTCACTATCTTACACGTCTTAACATTTTTGAGAAAACTAAATTCAAAACCGAGCAGCAAAACATATAATTTGCATAAAAACCGTTTTCGTTACTATTTATAACATTAATATTCAATACTGTATAAAATTACTGACGGTCGAAAACCAGATATAAAATCAATATCTCGCTCTTGCTCCCCTGTCCCTCTCCCCGTCTTTTTTTCCTTATCGCTTCGCTGGGATTATTTGACAGGCACGTGATCAGTTGAACTGTTTACGACAATAAGTCATGTGCCTCTCAAAGATTCCGAGCACAAGGACGAACGCCGTTAGACAGATTTTGCAAAAAGAAATTGCAGAGACGCTAACCCATAACCTATAAAATTTAGAGTGTCATTTCAAGCAGAGATTTTCACGTCATTTGCTAAATGAAGTTATAAACCTGCCAAAGATAAGGAAGATCTTGAAAATTATTTTAATTTTTAGGTTTTTTATGAATCATGTAATAGAAACACCACTTCAAATTTTAACGTTTATGGATTAGCGCGTCTGCATATTTTAGTTGCAAGATCTCCCCATTATCTCGACACAAATAACCTTTTTTCTCTTATGCAACAAAAATTAATAAGTGTTATTATGGGTTGCCTATACTTTGTTACGAATGTCAATATATAAACCTTGCCGTACCCTTAGAGAGTTGTGTGTGTGTTTTAGGTTTCAGTTTTCAAAAGCTGTGACAGTACAAGCATTGTATTTAATTACTTAGTGGAACGCTTTTTTATTAATGGCTATACCTACTCTTTTGTTGGTGTTGCATAAGTGTGTTTCTTTCTAAAGAAAGTGAATCTTACAGAGATTTTACTTCAAAAGTAACAATAACATTAGTTTTCAGTTTTTAATAGTGCGGCTGGTGACAAAATGCCGTGGAATCTTTTAAGTATTGTGTTTAGTTCGTTATTGGAACATTTTTAGTCTTAATTATTAATCAAGCGTTGGTTTCTTGCCTTAAACTAATGACTATACTATGTTGTCAGTGTTTTTTGGTATATTGGTATTTGTTAATCTTAAACATTTTCAAGAGCAGTGTGTCTTAAAAAGATTTTACTATAAAGGTAACAATAACATTATTTGTTATGCATAGTTGTAACAGAAAAAAAATTATTGATATAACTGACAACTTATTCGGTATCACATGTGTATCTTGCCAGTTGCGGGCACCGCTGGTTGGAGCAAGTTTAAGGGGCAATTAACACAAATAATTATGACTTACCCATTACGTTATTAATGAGATTAAAGATATTAGGGATAAAGATCAAAACGGAACACGGTGGTCGCACTAGAGCTACACATAATTTACATTCTATTTTGTCACGCTAATTGGGCATAACTGTACAGTGTTATAAAATTATAGCCAAAGTTCTTTGATTACAGTAGGAAATTTTGTCAAAAAAAATCATTATTCTGGTAAATACAAAATATGCAAATAGGTGGTTGACATTTTAATTCACCACCGTGCCTCCGGCCTCCACCTGATTGGACCGCTGAACACTTGATGTCAGCTGCTCAGGTGAGAGAAGTGAAGTTAGTGTCATGGATTAGTATTGATGAGATGAATCATGCCGTGTAAATTTTTGCTTTCGGTTTATTAATTAGTGAAAAACAGTTTTCAGCCCTTTAATAGTGATATGGCCCTGTGTTTATTACCAGTGATGCGCAGTGGCTAAACTATTTTTATTTGTGGAGCGATATCTAGCTAGTCGCAAAGCGCTATTTATGACTATTCTACCCCATCTGAATTCATACCAGGATTTACCGATTTTAATATATGCAATTTCATAACACCCTTTATTACATAATAAATCTTAAGGCATACGCCTTAATATGATTTTACACTAAATTTGTCCACATTTATCATGGAAAAATAATAAAATCTTATAAAGATTTGTTTACAACCAAATCTTGTTCAATAGGCAAGTGCTTTTTATTTTTGAACTACAGGCTATAATATTGTCCGTTTGCCAACGATATTTACAAAAATAGAACAGTAAATAAAAAGTAGCTTTATTTTACTTTACTCTAGTGGCACAGGGATATGCAAATGGCTATTCAGAAATAAAAAGAGCCTTGCTATTAAAGCAGGTATATTCTTTAAAATGGTAGCAAGTTTTTAAATACTTTTATTGTTTTTGCCGAAAAATATTGAGAAACTGAAGAAACTGCCAATACCCGGTCGTCAATATTAGTTGTTTACTTAGTCAGGCTGTAGTTTTTGTTTTATTTTTATTCATTGTTCGTTTGCCAAGAATATTTACAAAAATACGACAGTAAATAAAAAATTGTTTTATTTGACTTTTCTTTAATGGCACAAGAATGGGTATTTAGAAATAAAAAGAACCTTGCTGTTAAACCAGGTCTATTCTTTAATAGGAAGTTTTTAAATAATTTCATCATTTTTGCCGAAAAATATTGAGAAACTGAAGAAACTGCCAATATCCGGTCCTTAGAAAATTGTTTAAATTAATTGTTAGCGTACTAAGGTTCTAGATTTTCTTTTATTTTTCTCCATTTATTTATGACTTTTAGCATTGGAAAGTTTCTCAAGAATGACTTTTGTGACTCTGATAGTTTGCAAAATGATTTTGGTACAATCAAAGAAAATTCAGTTTATTATTAATTTGGTATCTAACGAGGAACAGAAAATAAATAAAAGTGAAAACCCAATAATACAAAATATTTACGGATACCATGTCAGTTACTGTAAGACAATGATATTTTGGATAGTAATATTTTTATATGCAGCTGGAATGATTAATATGAATGGAGGTTTGTTCACATTTCTCTACTCTATCCACCAAAATCTGCTTTGGTGTTCCTCTATCTCTCTTCCCATTATTCTTTTACACCGTTACCCTTTATACCATGTGATTTTTAATTATTTCCCTCAAGGGCGGCTGTGCTCGGGAACACGTGATGTAACAGTACCGCGTAGATTAAACCATAGTGCGCTTGCGAAATAGAAGCGTTGTTATGTTGAAAATTTGTAATAGTGTTTTTCTAAGGAATGAAATCATGATTTATCTTATTTTAATAGCCTACTTTATATGACCGCCTCCTTCTTCTAGACATCTTCTGATTCTTTTTCTAACCCCCAAAAAACATTTATTAATAAGTTTGGAGAATTGTTCATTTCGGAAATTTTTTGAGAAATTCTTCGATTCAGATCATTTTTTATATCCTCATTTGGAGTCCGATAAATGAATGTTTTTATAAAAGGACACGAAAAAATCGAGGGTGTCAAATCACAGGAACGATGTGGTTATATTTGGTGTGTGTTTCCACTTATAATTCTGTTTTCAAAAAATGCACTTGACAAGTTTAAATTTTCTTTGGTTACATGAGATCCTATATCCTCCTATCCTATAGAAAGTAACCTTCTCGCAATTTGTAATCATGCAGATCATGAATAAATGGTGTTAAAATTTTTGTCCGATATCTCTCAGCTGTAATTGTGCCATCAAAATAAATTGAGCCTATTATTCTTACAATGATACGGCGTTGGTGCCGTCGGCGGCTGATAGTGCGGCAGATGAGCGGAGATCGACTAATTTTCCAAGTATAGCTTGCACTTCACCGAATTTTTATGTTAAGCAGAACCAGTTTCACGAAATTTATTTATCAGGTATTGCGGCCCAGTGCGAAAATTATGAAAGGTCACCGCAACATTAGGAAACTGGTTTCGAAATTCATCCATTTCGAAAACAACCTTCAACGATAAAAAGTTTTTGAGCTTCGTTGAACATTTCTAATACAGAACATTCAATTCGGCAACAAAGCTTCGTCAAAACTCGTACCGCTGATAAATGTCAAAAGACAACAAGAAATTAAATCATATCCCGCGGATATCACTCTATAGAAATAAAATACGGTTTCCCGAAAAAAAGGGTAGTTATTTACCTTCAAATAACTGCGAAAATTACAAAACTGCTTCGTGTTTTAAACTTTATGAATACACAAATTCAAATCAAACGTAAATGTCACAAATAATTGTCACGACCTACGCACAACGGGCATGCGACTTTCAAAAAGCAAAGTCACCTTCGAGCAAATTAATTAAAAATCACTCGTTAGTAATCTTAACGCTCTCATTTTAGTATATATCCTTTCATGAACTTCCTTTATTAGCCATGTTTCCGCGCCAAACATCATTGTAGGTCCTAACCACTGTTTCATCAACTTATTCCCATCTTATTGGCGCTGAACCTACGGCCACACAGCACAGTAGTTTCTTTCAGTTCATCCATCGCTCTTGCACTCTTTAATTATTATTTTTAGGTATCGGAAATGTTATAACACCATTCTATGTGATTTCAGGATTCTATCAGTTATATAAATGGAAAAAATCAATTAAAAGTTTAAACGTAACTGTTGAAAAGCCTCAAGCAGTCCCGTTTTGGTTCCCCTTTGACAAAAATAAGCACTACGACTTGGCTATGACGTATCAAGTATGTCACATCGTGCAAACCTTGCTGATCAACGGGGCGATTCAAGCCCTCATAAATTCCGTAATGGTGTTTCTGAGGGCCAATTTGAAAATTTTGCAGTATCAAATAAGGGAATTTGACAAATGTTTTTACGTCCATGATGAAAAGCAAAAAGCCTGTTTTGAACGTCATATAAACTTAAGAGCTCTAGTTGTAAACCACCAAGAACTTATTAGGTAAGAGTAGACTGAGGTTTTCATTTTTACTTCGAGAGGCGACCCTCGCACTATAGGCAAATTTTCTAAAACCCTGGTCATAATGGAGAAATGTAAAACCTCTTTTTAACTGTCACAACCTATGATTTCCCGCTCTAGAAATCCTAGTAAGTAGTAAGTACAGTGGTTTCCTATAGGTGGCGTTTGCGCGTATTCTTTACCGTCTCTGGTCAATAGGAATTATTAAATATGCGACTGTGCTATGAGGGAAGCTGCCTGATGGTTACGTCAGTCTGATGATCCCCAACAAGGGTGAAACCTTACTGTTTACCCGGCCCGGGATTGTCCATTAGATCTTGGACTCCCCGTACTTTAATGCAACAGCATAACTTACTATCTTTTTCGTTCGCTTTGCCACTATTTTCTTTTCTTGACAATGTTTTTAGGTTTATGATGACCAGTTCCATGACTAGGGCGGGGCCGTCGGTGCCCCCGCACCGGGTGCAGTTGCGATGGCACAGACATGCACCTTATTAGTATTATTATACTGAAAATATCCAAAAACAGAAAACCTCTAGTCAAAAAATCAATCTTCCAAGAATCGATCTAGAACGGAGGTTCGAAAAGGTCAGTGATATAGAGCATCATTTTAATTTTTTGCCAGTTAACAGGTTGAGAATCACTGATACTGAGAAATTATGAAAACAAGCCATAGATTTAGCTCTTAAATATGAAAATGACATAAACAAGGTAGAATTTTTCAGCGAAATGGAAAGTATAAAATTTCAGGCAAATGAGGTTTTCTCAGGCGAATCAACATCCTCATTAGATAATGCTCCATGCTCCAATCATTTTATGATTTTTCTTTGCTGAAGACTTGTCCAAATGTTAATATTGCATTGAAAATATTTTGTACGCGGCTATGGCAAGATGCGAAAGAAGTTTCAGCAAACTAAAACTAATAAAAACATATTTGAGATCGACTATGGGCCAACAGAGAACATCCAGTTTAGCATTCTTGCCTAAAGAAAATTATGTAGCAAGAAATCTCAATTATGATTTTATTATTAATGATTTTGCTTCACGGAAAGCCAGGAAAGTCCAACTATGAAAGAAGTTCCTAAAGTCGCCTTCCATTTAACTAGGCGGGTTGTGAACTTATTGTAGACACACTAATCTAGTGTTATTTTTTTAAGTTCAGGTATAAAAATCATTATAAAGATATCCGGAAATTAACGCGATAAGCTTATTCAGGCATTCATAAATTAAAAAGAGAAGCACACATAATTTTCAGTGATTATGAAAATGTGTACATCAAGCCTTCCGTGTTACGTATGTGGTGAAATTTGATGAAAGGTTATCACATTTTTGACAAATGTGTCAATTATTAAAAATATTGCGACTTGGCGAATGAAAATCGATTTGCAGGTTTTTGCATCCCCTGGCAAAAAAAATGGTTCTTACTTTAATAGATCACTTTGAAAATTAACAGAAGACGGCTTGTGAAACCGGCGAGGTATCAAATCCCAAGTCTATTAAAAAGAAAGTTTCGGAAGCACTCAAACTAAGTTTAAGATCTCTACAGAGGATTGTTCATGAAAGTAGTAGAAGTATACCAATGAAGAAAACGCAACGACGATCAAGAAACTGAAAAGTTGGTTAAGAATAAATAAATAAATAAAATAAATAAGATTCGTACGAGGTGACTTCATACTTGATATTTACTGCCTGTTTTCTAATTTGTTATAGTTTAAGTTTATAGGGTCTTTTTAATAAACTAGTATACCCTCTAGGAAATCTTTAATATTCAATTGTTCAAGTTTTTTTTTATTTTTATGTAACTGAAATAAATAACATTATAAAACTTTTCTTTATTGTGGGGGGTTGCTGTAGGGGACGTAAAATAGAAAGCTCGCACCGGGCAGCATGAGCTTGGTATGGCACCGGTGATGACTTGCTGAAACGAATTATACAATAAGAAAAATGCATAAATATTCCATATTAAAGTTAATTGTTGAAAATATTTTTTTTAATGTTTCCCAATTCTAAAATAACAGATCTTTAAAGTGGCACTAATAAAGATTTAAAAATTGCATTCCACTGGAATATATTTTACAAGATTCCGTGATATATCAATTTTTATAAAAAGCCATGACATTATTTTGCAAATAAATGTGGAAATTCCCTGGAAACAATGGAACAATAGGTATTACTTAAAACTGACTATAAAGTCGAGGAGCTTCCTCCTACAACCTTAACGTATGTATTCTATTTACTTCCTACGCAAAGCCGAAATCGAAAAAAAATATCAAGTGACAACTTTTATAAGATCTTTAGATGTCTACATATACTTGTATGTGCTATTAAAAAGTAAGAATCCGTAGCGTTCATATTTTTATACAAAATTATTTCAAAGTGTCAGCCCATACGCACGCTCCTAGTGCACCTCTTTAGTGCCAAAATATGTACCATTGTAAATACTTTTCAGAAAAAAAATCTCATTCAAATTTCTAAGTTGTCCATTCGAAGATCTTTTAATGTCGATATTTCTGACATTTCTTGTAGAAAAAGTCTATATTACAATACATCTAGTCGTTTCTTGGCAACGAAAAATAACTGCTATACTCGGACCGCCGAACAGATAGACTGAATACGTGCAAACCACTCGCGATATGAGTGGCCGTAGCTGGAGAACAATAGACGAGCGGCGAGGGTTTTAATTCAACCCCGGCGAATAAAATTATATTAATGATTATCTTTTAGAATTAAATTTGCATAACTTATTTCGTGATAACAAAATAGCATAATTTATAAGCAATATCTTATGGAACCAAACTGTAATTTTACAGTCATTTTTTGCAGTATAGAGCAAACATATGTATTTCTGCGCTGTAAGGAAATATTTCCTTAAGGTACTCGCAGACTTGTACACTTTTGTGGCGCAAATTTTTATTGCGCAGTTATAAAATTGCTCGTTATGTTCAGCAGCAATAAAATGTCAAAAATTGCGACATAAATGAGTTGCGCAAATTAAAAATGTTGAAGACATTTTTAAAAGTATGCTGCAATTTTATACACGTTTAAAAACGATATTCAGCCGCTCTGGTGATTAGGTGCAGACGTATTTGTCGACGAAGTTTTGAAAAAAAACTATTTCTAGCAATCTTATCAGTATTGACTGTTTTGTGTTGCTGCAAAAAGTTTATCTGACTTTAAAAAAATGAAATACAAGCCGCTTCCTGTTTAGCACTTATCTTACTGCGAAGACAGCAAAAGAAGAGACAACAAAGACGTAAAAAAATAATTTGGGTTAAAGAATGGATTAAGAAACGTGACCGTTACGAAGCAGTAACTAATTTATTAAAAGAACTAAGGGATGGCGATGAAGAATTCAAAATTATTGTAAATTTAAAACCACAAAACAACCTCTCTAAACAGACACAGTTCCGCTGCGGTTGAAGTTGCTCCAAATTATTTAACCGACATATCGGTCTATATTTATATTGCGCAACTCCAGTATTTTTAACTGTTCACACGTTGCAATTTTTGAAGTGTACGCAATTCGAAAAGTGTAGCGCCATTTAGTAACTTGCGCAACTTTTTATATTGCAGTGGTGTTCTCACCTTGCAATTCAAGGGTTGCGCCATTTTTTTAGGTTGCGCAACACAAAAGTGTACAAGTGTACGAGTACGTTTACAGTTGTTAGTGTATTGCAATAGTATTTTACGATACACAGTCAGTAAGTGTATTTTACCGACCGAGAAAATTTGTAGCAAACGGGGCCCGCAGGGATAGTTTTGTAAATTTTGTAGATCGGTTAGCACTTACTGACTAAGTATTGTATACTATTTTTTGCGCAATCATATTAATCTTTATGCTAAAATACAAAAATTGGTCTAATATGAAATATTGAGCATTCGTAACATTATAATGGGCTATGCGAAGTCAGTATGTCTGTTGCCATGCAATGGTTCGTGGTAATCATTGTTACTGTCAGCTTGAATTTGTCGAGTCCGATTATTCAAGAAATTTTTGATACAGTGTAACAGAATAAATCCAAATATTGACATATTTGGGGAAGAAGGTAATAAGGAAGCGGAAAATGCTGATATTAAAATCGGGAAAGGATCGAGAGCAGGTTGTTTACAACTAATCCCACTAAAATCGTGTGAAAGGTACGAAAGTGCATATTTACATGAGAAAAACATTGTAATTAATGAGAGAAGCTTACAGGCATATTTTATAATGAAAAGTTCAAGTTCGATCTCCTACAAGTGTGTGGGCTGAATATTCAATGCTAAGGACAACAATTAATTTACTAAACTGTGTTGATTCTGCAGTAGGTTCTTTATGAAACATTTTTTAAATATTTTGTAAATAAAACTCTTTTGCTTTTTAATGTTTCAGGTTTATTAGAGTATGACTCTACATATGTTTCGCCTTATTAGGGCTTTTTCAAGAGTACTGACGTAGTAATACTAAAGTTAGGTAGGATTGGTTACAATATATATATATATATATATATATATATATATATATATATATATATATATATATATATATATATATATATATACCTGAATTTATTACCTAATTGCATAGTGCCTTAAGATTCTTATTCTAGTAAATATTCGGGAAGTCCAAGTTATAAAGACGATAAATATTTGTCAATTATTGGGGTGTTCTGGAAATTTTGTTGGTCATTAGTACAGGGTGTTAAATTGTTTTTTAATGATTTTTTAATTTCTAGTTGTTCTAATAGATCTACTCTTTTGCCTTCATTTTCGGAGTGTAGTAATTGGATATTATCTAAATCTATAAAGTGATTATTTTCTATACAATGGGTGGACATTCCCGAGTTTTTTATATTGTTTAAAATGGACGTTTTGTGTTCTTTTATTCTTGTTTTCACGCTTCTACCACTTTGGCCTACATATATAGCTTCACAATTGGCACAATTTATTTTGTAAACTCCCGATTTGTCTAATTTGTCAGTTTTGTCCTTATTGTTTACTAGTAGCTTGCCTAGGTTTAGTTTATTTACACATATAGTTTTACAGCCTTTTAATCTGTTACAAATGTTATTGGTAAATTTAGAGGTATAGTTAATGAATTTAAAGTTATTATTTTTTGGTGGACTTAAGGTGCTCGCAGACTTGTACACTTTTGTGGCGCAAGTTTTTATTGCGCAATTATAAAATTGCTCGTTATGTTCACACAGCAGCAATAAAATGTCAAAAATTGCGACATAAATGAGTTGCGCAACTTAAAAATGTTGAAGGCATTTTTAAAAGTTGACAGGCTGGTCACACGCTATGCGCCACTTATTATTGCGCAACTTATGCTGCAATTTTATACACGTTTATAAACGATATTCAGAATTAAAAACGATATTCAGAAGAAACTGACTGATTGACTGACGTACCCCACACCGCTGGGCTAGAAACTTGAAATTTTGCAGAGAGGTTTCTTATATAACGTAGGCTTGCACTAAGAAATAGTTTTTCAAAATTCAACCCCTAAGGGAGTGAAACAGGGTTCAAATTTTGTACGGAGAAAAAAAATTAGATGGTCCTATTAACTCGAAACTTCATAGAGGTACACTAAAAATATTTAAACACACGTTTTATTACAGTTTTTAATAAATCAGACCCTAAGGGGTGAAATGGGGGTTCAAAGTTTGTAATGACGTACAATTTTTATACTGCGGACGATGTTGCGGGCGAAAGGTAGTTGGTACTAGGGGTGTCAATTCCGTGATCCCGAAATTCCTGAGTCCCGGGATTCCGGAGTATAAATCGGACTCGAAAGCCCCTGGATCGATTAATATTTTCGGGAATAATCTCAAAATGTTCTCTAGCGACAGCGACAGCGATATAGAAGACACTGAAGGTACCTATGGATAAGGTGGAAGTTTTGGAAAAAAGTGTCTTTTTGGAAGTAATCATTACAAATAAATCATGACCTCTGTGTATTGGTTTATAGAATTAGACAAATAGTTCGAACATTTAGAAATCCGCCAACTAAAAATGATATACTACAAAAGTATATCAAAAATGATCATGGGAAAAAGCTAAAAGTTCTATTATATTGCAAGACGTGATTGGGCAGCTTACTTTATATGCTCGAGCGTTTTACTTTAACGTAATCTTCAAAAACCCTTTTAGTTCCTACTAACCATTCAGCATAGAACCCGAGAGATGTTTTTCTTCTGCAGGAGTTTTCTGCAACAAAATACATTCTAGCCTGAAAGACAAAACTTTGGACGCCCTAATAGTTTTGCGGTATTTTTTTAAATAAGTATAAATTTATACTTATTAGTTCAAAAATCCCGGGATAAAGAAAATCAGTCGGGATTGACACTCCTAGTAAGTACATAAATTTCTGTGGTTCTACCATTCTCAGTTATTGTGTTAAATTAGTTAAACGAAAATGTATTCTGGTGAAGAACTACAAGCCGCTTCCTGTGTTGTAATTTACTACGAAGACGACAAAATAGAGGACGCCAAAATCGTAAAAAATTAAGAATTTGTGTTAAAGAATGAATTAAGAAACGAAACCGTTACCAAGTAGTAACTAATTTCTTAAAAGAACTAAGGGATGGCGATGAAGAATTCTATAAAAAAAAATTTGCGTAATAATAATAAAAAAAATTATTGTAAACTTAAAAACAACCTCCGTAAGCAGACAAAGTTGCACTGAGGCAGAAGTTGCGCCACATTATATAACCGACATGTCGGTCCATATTTATATTGCGCAACTCCAGTATTTTTAACTGTTCACACGTTGCAATTTTTGAAGTGTACGCAATTCGAAAAGTGTAGCGCCATTTAGTAACTTGCGCAACTTTTTATATTGAAGTGGTGTTCTCACCTTGCAATTCAAGGGTTGCGCCATTTTTTTAGGTTGCGCAACACAAAAGTGTACAAGTCTGCGAGTACCTAGATACTGTAAAATTCCTTTCTTAATAATTTCTTCTGTTTATTTTTTAACATATTATCAATTAGGCTTTCTTTCTATCCGTTGTTTTTCGCTATCTGCTTTATGACACATAGTTCTTTTTGAAAGTTTTCCTTGTTTAGCGGGAAGGTGACTAATCTGTGTATGAAGCTGTGGCACAGCACATAAAATAACCAGCAGTATTACTCGACGCTGACCTTGAAAATAATAATTTGACCTCGCTAACGTCAGTTGGGTGTAGAAGTCGGTGCCGGATTTGGAATAATTTAAAAATATAGCAAAAATAAAGCACATTTTTTAAAAACATTTGTAATATACCGTACTTACCTTCTTGAATCAGCAGGAAATCTAAAGAAACTCTTGTTGCAAGAAGAGTAGCTCTTATTTGAACAATTTATACAGCACATACACAACCCTGTTCTGGTTTATCCATTATGAATAATAAAATTATATAACGGTCTAAACAATAGATAAAAGAAAAATCACGTTTACTTGTCAAATAAATTGGGTACGAGTGTCTATGACTTAAAACTCAAGCAACACCACCGTATACAGACAAAGACGCAACACCAACTAAAATATCTAAACCGACCCTGTTACTTACTGGCGGCATTTGAAGGCTTCTACACCAAACACTGTCTTGCGCGAAAATATGCGCAGTTGGTTAATAATGAGGGAGTAATACTGCTGGTTATTTTATGTACTGTGGCTGTGGAATGGAGACAATTTTATTTTTCGTGACTGTTTAGATGTGTAATGTATTGTTGTATCTGTGGTTGTTGGTTTCCTATAAATGTCAAATTCTAGGTGGTTATTTATTTTTTTAATATTGATGTCTAAGAAGTTTATTTCGTTGTTAACCCCTTTCTCCATTGTGAATTCAGTATTTTTATGCAGTGAATTTATAAGGTCTAAAAACTGATCTAAATTTCTATCTGTGCCATCCCAAATGCAAAAAACATCATCTACATATCTATTCCAATAGAAAACAGTTTTGACGAGAGGATTATCAGAACTAAAGATAGACTTTTCTAAGTTTGCCCTAAAGATTTCTGATAATAAAGGAGAGATTGGGGAACCCATCGGGAGTCCATCTTTTTGTTGGTAGATTTCATTATTGAACTGAAAATAAATATGTTCCATGCATAAAACTGAAATTATAAACGCGTTACAAATATGCTTTCCCAGATATTTTAATAAAATTTGCATTCTCATTTAAACTTTTAAGAAAATTTAAATTAAAATTAATGTCAGATTATGGTATTATAGGTGAGGAGCCGGTGGCACTGAAAGTACCGTCATCGCGAAATCAAAATTTTTTTATGTAAATTGATAGTTAATAGTCATACGAACAAAGTGAGCTTGGTACGCCGGGATTCATTAAGCCGAAAGTATTTTTAAAACAATTAATTATTATAAAAAAGCAAAAATGTTTTTTTACCCAGGGTGTTTTCTAATTGAATGTCAATATTTAAGGGGCGATTTTTGGGTCCATTCTAAAAAGAAAACTTCATATGAACGTATGTCCTAAACTTCCTAACTTTTGAGATACAGGGTGGTAAAGTTTTCAAAAATAAATAGTTTTTTATTAAAATCTGTAATACCACTTTAGATATTTTAATTAAATTTGGCATACATGTACTATGTATCAAGAGGCATTATTTAGTGTACCACAATTTTTTTTTCTTTAAACCAGTGGCGTTCGTACGGAATTTCACCTGCCTATTTTGGCAGATATTGATGGTACGCCACTGATTTCTCGTAAAATTAAAATCGTTACTGAAATTCCCAATCATTTCTAAGCAAATTTGATCTCTTGCATTTTTTCAATCCGATGCACGGTTTTCGCTTAAAAAAATAGAAACCTTTTCTCTGCATGCTCATAACAATATCGTTCATATAGCAGAGAAAAGGTTTTTATTTTTTTAAGCGAAAACCGTGCATCGGATTGAAAAAATGCAAGAGATCGAATTTGCTTAGAAATGATTGGGAATTTCAGGAATGACTTTAATTTTACGAGAAATCAGTGGCGTACCATCAATATCTGCCAAAATAGGCAGGTGAAATTCCGTACGAACGCCACTGGTTTAAAGAAAAAAAATTGTGGTACACTAAATAATGCCTCTTGATACATAGTACATGTATGCCAAATTTAATTAAAATATCGAAAGTGGTATTACAGATTTTAATAAAAAACTATTTATTTTTGAAAACTTTACCACCCTGTATCTCAAAAGTTAAGACGTTTAGGACATACGTTCATATGAAGTTTTCTTTTTAGAATGGACCCAAAAATCGCCCCTTAAATATTGACATTCAATTAGAAAACACCCTGGGTAAAAAAACATTTTTGCTTTTTTATAATAATAATTAATTGTTTTAAAAATACTTTCGGCTTAATGAACCCCGGCGTACCGAGCTCATTTTGTTCGTATGACTATTAACTATCAATTTACATAAGAAAATTTTGATTCCGCGATGACGGTACTTTCAGTGTCACCGGCTCCCGACCTATTAGTGATAGTAAGGAATTTAACTTGTTTAACTGTAACTATGCAGTTCCTAAATTATAGTTTTTAGCATTCATTTGAAGCTAATAGAGTACGATCAAACCATTTTGACCAGATTTTTTTGAAAATTCGTAAATAGTGCGTTGGTAATTTTACGCCATGATAAAGATGAAGCTACTCGCATCAACGAATATCTTTTTCCAAAAATTAATTATTTCCAATTTTCTTTCGATAAATATTTATTTCGAAAATACATTTTTTCGGGTTTGATAAGGATCCCTTTCTATCATTTTTTCATTAAAATTTTCTTAGTTACTACAGTAACTGTGTAACTAATAGTGTTTTCAAAAAAATGTACCTACTTTTAAAAGTCCATTTGAAAAAAATATACATTTTTTAAAAATTATTGGTCGAAAACTTTCTGCAGATCCATAATGAGGAAACCATTTTGTAGTAAATAAGAATAAATAATAACGTACAAGAAATTGGTCTGCAAAGACGTCGCCTGAAGGGTTTTGTTCAGGGAATAATCTCGAAAGACGCCGTTTTTCTGCCTTTCTTACGTGAAACTTTTTAGCTTGCATCGCAGACATTTTTTTCTACTTTGTTTTTTATTCGCTGTGGTTTCGCCCTCAGCCTATTTCAATTGTATTATAATTAAAAGAAAGGGTATCAGATAATAGCTAATAATATTTTTGGGTGGGTTGATGATTTTAACAAATCTTTGAAGAATATTTTGCTATTGGAATATTGTATTACATCAATGCAGCTGGCGACTACTTTGATTCAAATCGTACAGGTTTGTGTTCTTACTTTAATTTTATTTCCCTTAACATGTTCTGTACTTATACCACTCATAGATTATAATAATTATTATTGCTGCCATCAAATAATAGTTGTTTTAGTAAAGTCCAAGATGTATGACAACAAGTCATGGACTAGTTCTAATGCAGCGGGAGAGTTAACTCGAGGGGGGTTTACTAATTTTAGTTCATTAATACGACATGCTAATGACCTGTCAATGTATGTAACCAAACATAAATGTACACTACTTCACATCATTGCTGTGGGGTGGGCTACTAAACACAGGTTTAATTTGGCACCAACTACAGTAATATAAACGTATCAAATAACCCACTGTCCGATAATTAGAGCTCCTGTAAGTAAATTCAAAAAGTGCACATAATAAATTTAATAGTAAATTGAATGTTTAATTTAGAATAAAAGGGAAGGCGTTGTGGAATATAAATTCGATGTATCAGAAAAGAAAATGATAGTTTAATAACTAGCTCTAGGAGTCTACAATGCCTTTAGAATGCTAGGACACTATGATACATCAATTTTTTAAATATATACAGCTATATTTAGGATTTGGCTTTTCTTAGCGATTATAAAAATAAGTACCTAGCTTGTTGGTTATCTTCTTATGATGATGTTAAAACTCGAACTCTAGAACACCAAGAGTCGATGCCAAAACAAATAATATTCTTAGTGAAGCGCACACCTCCACCAGTCTACTTTAAAACGCTTAAACAGAAACACAAGTCCAAGACTTCTTCAAACTAACAAAAATTTAATCACGACCAAAATATCATTTAGGAGGCAGACCTCGAAACGCCGCACAGTAATATATTCCGAAACTAAATTAGACAAATTCGTATACTATCTCTTTATCGGAAAAAGGTGTCGGGATGAACCAAATGGTCTTTTGTAGTTTCGTTTTCGTTTGGCCACCCTATATACTGTTTTTATTTAAGTTTGTTATAAAATAAAGCAGTTTTTTGTCATGTAGTGAGTCTTGTTCTTTAATTTTGGGACAAAAAACAGACAGCTCCAGTTTGATAAAATAGTAGTTAACAAAAAAAATAAATACATAATATGTATTTATTTTAATATTTTCTTTAGAAAAAACTGTTTGGTAGTGTCATTTTCTTTAATTTGCAAATGTATGTTTTACTTTGTTAAGGATTCCTACTTTGAAAAACACTTTTTTGTTAATACCCAAGCAAACCCAAGCAAAATATTAAATTTCTAGGTTAAGTTGTTGAAAAATGGCGCCAAATTTTTTAAATTCCGAATTACCTACTGGGACACCCTTTATTTGAGGAAATTATCTTATACTTTTAAAATGACTTTCAAACGGAACTACCTTCAAGGTCAAATATTATGAATATTTTGTGCACAGTATTTTTAAAAGTATGAAATGACAATTTATTATTCAATTTTTAGGGCACAAAAATACCATTTAATGGAGCTTTTTTCATGCATTGCTTTTTGCAACTTTTCGGATTGGCTTGGAATGCCAACGAGATATTGCTTGAGGTAAGATTTTCTTATCAATAATTCGGTAAAATCCTAAACAGAATTTATTTACTGAGGAAGTAAAACTTTATTACAACATACATTAGATTTAGAAAGTAAATATACATACATTACAATGTACAGGGTGATTTGGACCAATACAGTATGTATGCGGATGAGGTTAAGAAGAGGACAAATAAACGAAATTGTGCAAGAAACGTTAAAATGTTACTCCAAATAAAAGTTTTTGCTTGTAAAATAAATAATATTCACGTTATGAAAAATCTAATTGTTTATACAGGGACCATAAAAAATACAAAAACGTTATTTAGCGTAAGAGTAAACATACTTTGTTTATTACTTTCTACCATAAGAACAAATATGAAATATGTTTTAAATTAAACCCTTAGCCGAAGTACAAAATTTCATTAAAAAATATAAATATTAAAAGTAACGAGTTTTATCACATTTTTTTAAAGCCGCACCCCTTTAACCAAATTACTAGTTTCTATATATTAAACAATAATGACACCTACAGACATGTTTGTCAGTGCATTCATTAAAAAAATGTACACCAAAGAAGCTATGGGGTCTTCGGTGGCCGAGATGGTACGGCGCCAGCTTCGCAACCGAGAGGCGCGGGTTCGAATCCCGCTTCGACCATGGATACCCCAGGAAGAGAAAATAACTGGGACAGTGGCAGAAAAAGCAAACACTTGCTATTTGCTAGGTGATTACATTTGTGATAAGGAAGATGGCAGACCCAACTGCTCAAACCAGCACGCCCAGTGCACCTATTACCTCTACTTGATTTTAAAGTTACACCAATGGAAATTAATAAACAAAATATTAATTGCCCAATCATCACAAAAAAACTGTCCGTTCTTTGTAGATTCTAACAAGGTTTAACTGATGGATTTATTGTCAACTTTACTTTTTCTAAAGAAATTATTTTGCAATGTTTTCCTCGAAAGGAATTTTAGAAAAAATTTGAGTTATTAACAATATTATGTGTTTATTCTGTGTTTGAGCCACCTGAGACACTACTTGTCATTTGTTTGCACACGAATTGATTAGGTTACAACATAATGCCTTATACCGTCAGTGAGTATGCAGAAGTGCATTACATTTACGGGGTTTGTGACGCGAATGCTCGAGCTGCTGCACGATAATATCGTTTTAAGCGAAAAACCCTGTATACCTAGAAAAAAAATTGCAAAAAATGCAAATGCAATGCAAAAAGTATTACCGTACTGTTGAGAAATAAAAATAAACTAAACATACATTTTAATTTCTTCGGTTAAATTTTGTTATTTATTAATTTTTCAATTAATAAATTTATTTCTATACAACATGTAGAGCTCAAATGGCATGACAGAAGCAATATACGACAGCCGTTGGTACAATCAAAACAAAGAAATAAGTACTCTAATATACTTTATGATGATGCGATGTAAGAGGCCTTTAGTAATGTCTATCGGGCCCTTGGGAGTTATGAATGTCAACGCAGCTGTTTCTGTAAGTAATATATGGCAAAATTAGAATTTCTCGGATAAAAGAACTAGTATGGGAGAACAAAACGTTAAACAATTATTAGGAAAATATATATTAGTAACGTTTGCGATTTGTTTGCTTTGTAACTATGAATTCCTTCTTTCATCAGTGAAATTCGTGAACAAATTTCTCAATTTTTAAACGATGATTTTGACGGTGTTTTTTTTAATATAATTTCTAATCCGAATTCTTGTCCGATTTAAAAAAAAATTCCACATGATATCTAACTTGTGTCACCTGAATTAGACAGCGTTTGCGTGAATTTGCTTGCCGAATGGGAAACTTCTTTATTATTAATTTTTGGGAAAAAGTTACTCTTCATAAAAAGTATTTCTTACAAAAAAATTAGGATTGGCATAAGCATTAATTTCTTTTTAATATTATACAGAGTGTCTTGAAAACGATAAACTTAAATTTTAAATGGGAAAAAACTTTGTAACAGCATTTATTACCCAGCAAATTGAGAAAGACAAAAGCGCCTTAAATCGTCAACTAATTTGTAGTATACAAGGCAATGATAAAGTATTATTTGAATAGCTACTTAAAATTTTTAAAATAAAATATGGATGAATATCATCGCAGTATTTATTATTAAACCGTAAATGCAGGGCCGGATTATCCATTAGGCTAAGTAGGCTATAGCCTAGAGGCCCAAGGCTTGCGGGGGGCCCATGAAATTAATGCAATAGACTAAAGTAAAAAGAAAAACCGGAAAAAATACATTTACCTAATTAGGCCAACGTTGTAAAAAATTGTGAGACTGTACTTACTTTAAAATACTTTTAAATAACGTGTACCGAATAGAGAGTGTTTTAAGAGGTACCTACCTACTTAGGAAACGAACCCTTAAGCCAAAAACCAGATGTGGAGTGGATGGGACTTTTAAGAAAGGGATGATTTTGACCTGCTAAACGATTAATATTAAAGACGATAGGACTAGATCAATATTTATATTTTCATTGCATTTAGATTTTAGATAACATTAAATTTAGTTACGAACCAGATCGGGTTTTAATCCAACGTATTTATCAAAACGGTATATAATATATTTTTACCATGGTATAATAATAAAAATCCAAAAATAATAATAACAAATACAATAATAACAAAACTATTCCTTCCTTCTAATATTTTTATCGATGGCAGTAACTAACTGTAGTGGGGAGCGATCATTTTCAACTTTAGAAAGGGTAAAAAGTCATAAAAGAAATTCATTAGGTGATGAAAAAACTAACGATCTTTCTTTATTGGCCATAGAAAGTGATCTTCTTAAAAAATTTCAAACTGAAAAAATTATTGAAAGTTTTGCAGCTCTAAAATCACGGAAACGAATATTTACTTGAATAAGGTACCAGTCAACACATACTATATTTTTTTTAATGAAGATACCCATGCTTTAATGTTTTTTGTCATTCTTATTATTTGATGTACATATATGTATTATGCTTTTTTTTTAATAAAGACATTTAAAAAGCAACCATTTTTGTTTAAAATTTTATGAAAAAATATCTAAAACATTAAATGGTCCAAATAGGGGCCCTAAATCAATTTTAGCCTAGGGCCCAATGCACCGTTAATCCGGCCCTGCGTAAATGTACTACTTGCAGGTTAATTTAGTATACAGAGTGATTAAAATATTTAAATCATCACCCAATTAATTGAAAATTTATTAAACAATTCTAAAAACGTAGTTACAGATTACAACATTTTCAATTACCAGTAATTATACAGTAGATATCAACAAGAATAAATAGAAGATTAAAATTCAATAAGCCCACCGTTGTTCATTATAAGTACACTTAATCAGTTTATTTCTAAAGCTTTTTCTAAAGGTTTTGCTAGTTGATATCCCCGAAGCCCGGCACATTCCTAAATTATGCGTCTTCTGAGGTCTTCCCTGTGTCCAGACCGCCTTTTATATACTCTTTCCTTAAGGACACCCCACAAAAAATAATCCAGTGGGATGAGATCCGGAAACCTCGCTGGCCAATGACAAAAACGCAAATCTTGATCCGTACCTCTTCCTATCCACCTATTAGCAAAATTTCTATTTAACCAACTTGCACTGCAAAATGCCCGGAAGCCCCATCTAGATGAAATAACGAATTTTGTCTAACGGCCAGTGGTATGTCGTCCAACATATCACTAAAATTATTTTCTAGAAAATTTAGAAGTTTATATTTTCATCAAGAAAAATTGGTCCCAACAATCGGTCGCCGAGTATATATTTATTTTTTCAGAATATTGGTTTCGGCTCTCTGTATAACCCAGTAAGGAAGGTTATCCACTGACCAGTACCGGGAGTTTTTAGAGCTTACGGTACCGTTGGTCGTAAAAACTGCTTCATCTGAAAAAAATATGAGAAATATAGTAAAACTTTTTATGAAGAATAACTTTCTCCCAAATATTAATAATAAAGAAGTTTCCCATTTGGCAAGCAAATTCACGCACACGCGTACATCCTTGAGACTCATAATTTGTTGTGGTATGATATCCAACTTGTGCATTAAAAAGTTATCGTCTTTACTTCAATGAGTGATACCAACAGTAAAAAATTTTCATATAAGCAGAATGGCGGACGTCAAGCGACATTATAGGTGAGGAGCCGGTGACACTGAAAGTCCCGTCATCGCGGAATCAAATTTTTTTTATGCAAATTGATAGTTAATAGTCATACGAACAAAATGAGCTCGGTACGCCTGTATTTATTAAGCCGAAAGTATTTTTAAAAAAATTAATTATTATAAAAGAGCAAAAATGTCAAATCCGTGAAAAACAAGCGTAGAAATTTGGTAAATAATTTGATATTTAAGGGGCCGCTTAACCCACATAATGGCCATTACAAATTATCAGAGACTATAAAGAATATAGACAGACACTCGAATACACCGAAAAGGCGGTCTCCCTTGAGACATTTGGTGGGTTCACTGGTTTATGGTTTAAAAATTTGTTTGTCCACCATTATATATACATGTAGATACATGGTATACATATTTATATAATGGTAGACGAACAAACTTTTAAACCATAAACCAGTAAACCCACCAAATGTCTCAAGGGAGACCGCTTTTCGTTGCACGGTAGTGCTCGTCTAGGTATTATTTAGTCTATGGCATTATGCACTTAACTATGGATGCGTTTGATGACGTCAGAGCAAAAATATAATGTTTTGAGTGCACATTACCCTAAACATGCCGAGGTGAAGTTCGAGTTGGACGCTCGGAGTTCTTGGAGCGCAAATCTCAGACATACGTTCTTGACATGTCTTATATAGATGACAAAGTAAGAAATAATATACAATGTCTAATTTCTGTGCTCGAAGCGTTCCAAGTGTCAAGTCGAACTCCCCCCTAATTAGACCATAATTATGCGTAGTTAAATTGATTTGAATAGTTATACCAGGTTTCATAATTATTTGTGTCTAAATTGGTCAAATCGTCCAATGTGCGACGGTGTGTAAAAAGTCATTTGGGTTAAACTCTTCAACTATTTGGATCTTGTATGGACAAAACTTCAAATCTCTCCTTAAAACTGTGAGTACAGATAATTTGTGCATTTGCAAAGCTTGGAATGTTTTACGAATTGATCCACTCGTATTTCGCGGTTATCAAGTATTCGAGTTTGAAAAGGGAAATCCATTCCTGCTCGCCCACTATTTCATATCCCAAAAAAATGTACGAATTCGAAGAAAAAATGCTTTTAACAAGTACATTTTAAAAAAACGTTTTGGTAGAAATTGAAGAAAACGTTTTTCTAAAAAATATTTCAAAATCGAAAGAACAAGATGAAAGGAACAGGCGCGGCCCGTCCATAAGGTCATTTGGTCATTGACCCACTTAAAATTTTCGATGATCTACCTAATAATTTACTTTTTAATTTTTTAAAACCAAAAAAGAATCTTTTGTTTCAAAAAAGTGCAAGTTCCATGCGAAAACTCCCCAAGAAAGAATCAAGCCAAGCCATCGTCGCAAGATATCCAAGCTTGCTCCGGGCTGGGTCGAATTTTGAATTGGCCTCGTAGGTTTAAATGGACGACATAAATTTACTAAAACTAAGAGAGAAACAGACATACGCGCTTAAGGAAGTTAAAAAGAGGACAATTTGTCGAAGGCCCACCAATAATATCGGGGCACTCTCACTATGGACATACACTCAAACCGCCCCGTTCAATATACTCTTTCAAAACATTTGGTTTGGAAAAAGAAAAACTAATTAGGTAGCTAATAAGCGCATCGTATTTGCATTGAATTAATATATTATTAATTAGCGGTTAAACATAAAAATTTATAAATACGATCTCAGCCACGCCAGCGCTAGTCATCAAATATAATGGCATCGGACCGGTTTTCTTACATTACCAGCGTAGTCTAGAGGTAGAATCTCAGCGAGTTAACCAAGAGGTCGAGGGTTCGAGGCTGTGTTGGGCCAACCTTTTCTTTTTAATTTTTGTTATTTAAAAAATTAGATCGGCTCCAAAAGGTGTATTGGCAACAAGTTAGCACTTGTTCCTCGATAAAATATTTTTAAAATTATTGTCAATCTCATATCTACTACAGCTGGCAGGCTGCACGTGCGTAGACAAAGATCGTATTACTATGTCTAGTCGACATCATTGCATTTATTAAAGAAAATGGAGTTTTGGCAGCGTTCCTAATTTTATTTTACGAATATGGATACTTTTAGCTCAGAATTTAGAAGACCATTTATTCTGGGCTTTTAGTAGAAGGCGCGACCTCTATTGAGGAGACGCTAAACGTATCAAAACGAGAAGTCGCTAACAATCTACTAATATAGAGTACTAAAACACATAGAAAAAAGTCATAAACATCTAGAGTAGCAATGTTCAATATACTACAGTACCTATTTTATGATTTTTGTGGTGTTTATTTGTAGGTAAATAATTTCTTCGCAAAACTAGGCACATTATTAAAAAACCTTCCTTAATTAAAAAAGTGTATTTTGCTTGTTGCGTTGATATCACTAGTTGCCCACAAAATTTTGACCCACCTGTAAAAAAACTCCCGTGTCGCTCCTGGAAAGGAATATTAAATTTCGAATTGCAGTGATTTTTCTACAAACGCAAGAAATGGTTCTTTTAAGTACGTTTTCAAATATTTACATTTACACTTTGCATTTTTATTTATGCGCATATTTTTCGACGAACCCCGTACACATGTTTTATTTATCCCTTTAGTTGTTAGGCTTATAAATTCCCTTAACAGACACATAAATAACTTTTGCGACAACGCTAAGCCACGTGACCTGTTTTTTTGGGAAGCACAGGGTAACAGATGCAGATGTGGGTCTCACATATATTTTATTAAACGGGCCTGACGGAACAGAAGCTGTTTGGGGAAAATTAGAGAAAATGGTAGTATAAGAGCTATCGTAAACAGCTTAACGATATAAGTGAAAAGGGATGTTGTATGGTGCTCTAAAGAATATATAACATTTAGATAACATCTTTATGACGAAAGATACGGTTTTTTTATAATACGTCGGCCTCTTATTGAAGATATACAGCGGCACATTTTTATCCCAAAAGTTAAACATTAACGTTCAGATGCACTAAAAAAGTTTTTAGGATTTACTACTGGTTTAAACTAAGATCTTCCAGTTGATCACTTCGATTTTTACAGGTTTTCCACACTTCGAGTGTCGAAAATACCCGCACTGGCCTTAAATTACCCGCGTCACTGAAATTTTGTTAAAATGATTTAAAAAAAAATTTTTTTGTTCGAATATTAGGATATAAATTTACAACGGCCCTGGTTCCAACAAGATGTTTGCCCGCGCACAACACCAGAAGAGTTCAAGAAGTATTAAGGGAAAATTTTAAAAACCGTATGATTTCCAACAGTGCCAGTGGTCCAATATTCTGGCCAGCTCGTTCTCCATATATTACACCTCTATATTCTTATTTTTGGAGTGACCCTAAATATGAAGTTTATGAGTTTGATCCTCCTGAAACGTTTGAACTCTTAGCGGCTCGAACTCAAGATGTACTAAAGTCCATTAAGGGAAATACTATTCGACGAGTCTGCAGGGACGTTAAAAGAGGTGTCAAAAATTTGTTAAACTAAATAGAAGACACATTGAACAATTTAGATAATAAGTCAACAAATTTGTTCATTAAGCATTCTACTGTTGTAGATTTACGATCGTGATTTTTTTTTAGAATAATAGGGAATATGCATGTAATCCAAAAAATCCTGAAATATATTTTTTTGTATTCTCTACATAAATTAAATGTTTATGGCAGTTGCTGTTATCTCTTTATTTTGGGTTTTATTAACAAAAAACAAGGTTTTATTTTGCAAATTTTCCTGCAAAATCCAACATCTCGTAAAACGGACTTCTTTTGTTTGTGACGTCACTTTTTTTATTACGTCAACGTTTTATAATGGCTAGTCACGGCTAGTGTAATGTAAATTTCAGTGTAAATCCATTTTCTTGAGTTTTTCCCAAAGACTAGAATATTTAGTCGATAGAAAATCTTTTGTTTTATTAAACAGACTGGTTATAAATGACCAAAACGGCATTTGTGCAAAGAAAATCGGAAAATTGGCTGGAAGTTAGTGCTGGTGGATTTGCCTTTACAATTTAGTTAAAAACACTTATTGTTTATTATACTATAAAAATAAATGTACAGCAACATATGGTTACTTGAATTTAGCGATACTAACCTTTACAGATACCTCTTAATGTAAAATTTTTGATTAAATTTGCAGTAGGTACTTTCTTCGACATCGGTTTTTTGGGCACATGAAAAAGGAGGTTTGCAGTGCACACACAGTGATACTTTTGCACATTGGCATACTACAATATTTGTAGTTTATATTTTTAATACATTTTAACGTTTAATAAAAAGAATTATACACAAATAGCACTGTAATAAAAACACAACCGCTACCAGCATAAACAACTAAATCAGCTGGGAAACTAATGCCGGTCTCCATATAACTCTGTACTGTAGCTGTCAGCTGTCTTCTTGTCTTAGTCCGAGAGTCGGTAATCATCTTGTGTTTCCTCTCCCAGAAAAATGTTCTATAATTATTTTAAAAAAATCACCTTTTTGACTTTAGGTCTTGTCGACTGACATTTTTCTATTCCTAAGCATATAACTTTACAATATTAACAATCAGTTTGGTAAATCAATTGATAGAGGATAGAGGTACAATCATTCGAGAAAATACTGACTTGCTTTCGGACTATCACAGAAATTCTTGATTTTCTAGACGTTTGTAGGTAGGCAGCCCTCGGTTCAGCTTTACGTTAACATGTAGATTGCCACTTATCCTTGTGACGTAACTTTTTTGAGCCGGCATATGGCTCCTTTTGAAATTGTAATAAATTATACCGAAAAGTAAAATTTTTTTTTAGCTAAATTAACGCAGTAATTTTCCTCAAAATAGCAGTTTTGGGGTTGTAATGACCTCCTTAAACGATTTATGCAATAAAAAAAAATGTGCATATTCCTTATTGGCGATGTTACCATATTTCATGCAATAAATATATGTTTTTAAATTATCCATCTAAATGTTATTTTTTATAGCATGTGATACATCGTTGAAAAGGCAATTGTAAGGGCTACAAAATCAAATAAAATTTTAAGATGGCGCCCATGAGAAAAACAAAAGTTAGTGTTACTAAGTCGAAAACAAAAGACGATCGACAATTTTCATGAGGACTAAAGTATTCACCATAAAAAAGTGTTCTTCCTAATAATGTCATAGTCATAGTTTGACAGCTGTCAAATAAATAGTTTACGTTGTATTAACATAAAACAAAATCGATAATTTTCAGATTTTTTTTAAATATCCCGAAAGAGAATCGTTTTGAGCAAATTTTAAAAGGCATTATCATCTTTCTAACTTCAATAACAATCGAGATTCCAATGGTGAACATCGAATTTGAGACACACGGTATAAAATTTGTGTAAAAGAATTGCACAAAACTGCATTATAGTAAAAGTGTAGGCAAAATTATACCAAAAAGTGCACCATAATGCAAATTTCTAACCAATTTAGGTTCCCATATCATATACGTATTACTACTATATAGCGAACGACGAAAAAATGTTGAAGCAAAGACGTAGCCTTTGGAAACAATTGCTAACCAGTCACGTGATGTCCTGAACATCCCTCATAAATCACCACGTGATTTGCCCAGCCAGTGATCTCAATACTACGTACGGTTACGTACCGTCCGCTAATCAAAACACCAAATACTACAACATGGCCGCTCGCGCCTGTCATATTCAAAAGTTCCAATTTGATTCTGACAAGCCTTCGATTTCGCCGTAGCGATATTTTGTGAATATTTATTTTAATTTATAATAAAATATCAGAAAAACCAGTAAGTATAAATTATGATATACTTTAAAGTACAATATCGAAACAGAGTTAATAATATTTTAGATAGAAAATGAGATCTTGTTTCGCATGTCGACGGTCAGTTGAGGAAGACAAAGTGATTTTGCATAGGTAGGTAATGAATTATTTAAGAATATTTTGATTCTAATTATAATGTATTATATATAAATTAATGATTACAATAAATTATACTTACGTATTTTGAGTTTTAATTCGAACTTAAATAATGTGTTTTTTTTAGATTTCCAAACGATTCCTCGCTTTATTTACATAGTGTTCTTACACGTTTTGCCCCAAAATCTCAAATTAAAAATTAAGAATGATGTATTCACTCTTCAGTTTACATTCTTGTGAAGAATAACTAAAACTAAAACTACAAGTAATTTCTTCACTTCTTGCTGCTTAAAACTGGCATTATCGGTACATTAGCTACGACATTATAAAAAATAAATAAAAACACATTAATCTTTACTTTTGAAAGGTAAAAAGACGAAAAGGAAACCGACAAGCTCACATTTTAAACTGCTGTCAGAACTGACAGGACAGTTCCGTCAAAACTTCAAAAGTGCTGAGACATCACGTGGTACAAAACAAAAGATTTATCTTTGCTTCAAGTTTTAACAACGGGTAGATTGGATGCTAACAATATAGTAGTAATACGTGTATACATATTTGTTCCATATGCCTTAATAACCCTAAAAATAAAATGTTAGACGATAATTTTAGCGTGGCTATTCTTCTCTTTTTATTCCATTCTCACTAGTTTGTTAAGAACCACTCTTAATATTTTTGACGACAATAACATTTGCTAAGAAGGACATACCTACCATATGATATTCCTGCCGTAAAATTCTTCAATGTTCCTTGTATTGATCTCATTTTATTTTTTGCTTAAATCTATTTTTGTTTTATTTTCATGGAAACGACATACTAACCAATATTTTTGAACCAAATTTCCATGTAGCATTTTATCCCTCTAACACCCTCTTCATTTTTTAACATATTTATTTGAAATTGGATTTTTTGACCCCAATTACCGGAAAAACAATACCCTACAATATATTTACAAAAAACCCATTTCCTTTCTTTTATATCCTCTCTTTTAACATGTAGAGGACTAAACTGGATTCTCTGAATTTAATAACACAAAAATAACAAAAATATTTACGTGAAATAAAGTGACAATAAAGCAAGAAAAAGTCATGAGAGTCATAACTGACACAGATCGCAATTATTTCGATCTCTCTCATCTCTTGCAAAGTCGGCATTAGGGGCGTGTTATGGATTATTCTTTATTCTTATGATAAAAAGAGTGGTGCTGAATGAACTGGCAACGCTGCGCGATTTTCGCTTTGGCCAAATCAGAATCGAAATAAAATCCGTCCCACCAACATGCATCTCTTATCATTGCGAGTGCCACCGATGTTGCCGAATGTAGAACATATAGTAATTTTTTATTTAGCTAATAGTAATTTTTTTATTACAAGTTTTATTTAACTTAACCTGTTAGTCTGCTTGTATGTATGTATGTTTAGGTCAAATATTGCAATCAAAATTGCCACTACTTCTAATTAAGCTAGAGCTTTGAAATTTTGCACACCTGTATAAGTCCGGTGACAATGCCATATAATATATTTAATATTGTTCTAAATCCAATATGGCGGACGCCCAATACGGCGGATAACCTTTTTCTTTACAATTCTCTTGATATGAGTATCAAATGCAAGGGTTTGACGAGTAGAATACGTTAAGCTATGTGACGTCATTCTAAACCCAATATGGCGAACGCCACAAGATGGCGGATTACATTTTTCTTTACAATCCCATTGATATGGGCACCAAATATAAGGGTTTGACGGACAAAATACGATAATCTATGTGACGTCATTCTAAACCCAATATGCCGACGCTACAAGATGGCGAATTACCTTTTTCTTCACAACCCCCTTGACATTTGTATCAAATGAAAGGGTTTGACGAGTAAAATACGATAAGCTATGTGACGTCATTCTAAACCCAATATGGCGAACGCCACAAGATGGCGGATTACATTTTTCTTTACAATCCCATTGATATGGGCACCAAATATAAGGGTTGACGAACAAAATACGATAATCTATGTGACGTCATTCTAAACCTAATATGGCGGACGCTACAAGATGACGAATTACCTCTTTCTTCACAACCCCCTTGACGTTTGTATCGAATGAAAGGGTTTGACAAGTAAAATACGATAAGCTATGTGACGTCATTCTAAACCCAATATGGCGGGCGATCCAGGATGGCGGATAACCCGTTTTCTTCACAATTCCCTTGATATAGTTATCAAATGAAAGGATTTGACGAGTAAAATACCATAACGGATAAAATGTCTTGTAATAATGATGCATTGTCAGAAATGCATAGCTTAATATGTAACTAAAAATTTAAAAATAAAATTTTGTAAAAAATACTATTAAAAAACAAGCTTTTATTATTTAGATGTACTAAAACGAAAAAAATTAGTATAGTTTTTTTATTGTGGTAATGCTAAATGCTATTTATATGTGGACGTAGTTCGCGTGGGTGGATCCTAAAGTATATATATATATATATATATATATATATATATATATATATATATATATATATATATATATATATATATATATATATATATATATATATATATATCTATATATATCTATATATATATATATATATATATATATATATATATATATATATATATATATATATATATATATATATCTATATATATTTATATATATATATATATATATATATATATATATATATATATATATATATATATATATATATATATATATACCTGTATATGTATATATAAAGTGTTAAAACTACTTTTTAGAAGGAATCAAAAACACACATGTCGACAATACTATGGTAACATCACTCTCCCAAAATGATATTTGCCTGGAAAATTTAAACTTTAAATCTGTTTTTTCCGGCGGGCGCTAAGCAGCCTCCCTATTTTGTTTTTCCGGTGGATGCGAAGAAGCCTCCCCCACTTTTCTTGGGTAAGGACTAAGGAGCCTCCCTATTTTTGCGTCACTGAGGACAGACTTCCTCAGGAAGCTATATTTTTTGTGTGTATAATTTATATATTTTGCGGGGGCAAAAACGCCCAACCTTTTTTTATTTGTGTCAACCATTGTTAATTGTGTACAAATATATTTATATAAGGTTAAGTGTATTTGCGTGTTTTTATTCAGCTCACTGCGCCTTACCTTTTGAGGTAAATTATGAATAACAGGTTTGTTGTGTGTTGAAGCAGGTTCCTAGACCACCAGTTTGTGTCAGTGTAAAAAACAGGTGGCGTCCAATAGAACCTATCCGGCTAACTGAGCAGGGCTAATTTGCACGCGCTGTACTATAACCTGCTTCGCTCAGGACACCCTGTTGTTTCTGTTTCTTTTCTAGAATACCTTTCGGAGTTATTTTAATGTTCTTTTTCAAGTTTTAAGCGGTAAGTACTTGGTCAATGATACTCATCATAGTATCTTTGACAGTTTATAACTAAACACTTTTTCTTTAACAAAGTACATCGCAAATTTTTGTTCATTTCTAGAGCTAAAATTCGAAATAATTTGTTTACTTTATTTTGATCACACTCTCTAATAAGCAAATGAAAAACCATGGTCTGCGTCTTCTAATTTAACACGGAATAATAAAACCGACCTTGTACATAATTTAAAACTTTTTATGACCGCGTAAATGGCTCTTGTAAAGTGATCAAATCAAGTCTTCGCGTTTCGCAGCAGCACTTCTCAATCCATAAATTCTTCGGTCTTTGACGGATGGAGCGTATTTAAAGCGCATACGAAATGAGCTGAAATTTTCGCGAAGTTAAAATTGCTGTGGATGTGTGTATCAGTTTAGTGTCTGGAAGTTGGAAATTATTCTGTTTGTCCAGAATAAAGGGAATTTACTAGACTGTTGTTTCGGAACGTCGAGGTAGAAATGTGGAAATTTAGGGTTAAATAATTCAAGAGATGTTTTGTAAGGGACTTTTAAGAAATACATTAGTATAATAGACCGAAAGGATACTTTCGTTTTTCAAAATTGTTATTTTGTTTTGTGGTTTCTTTTGAGAAAAAAAATCGTTCTCAGTAATAATTCGACTTAAGACATTCATATTATAACAATTATTGCAACCATCAAATAATAGTTGTCATTGTAACGGCCAAGATATATGACAATAAGCCATCAACTAGCTCTAGTAGCGGAGCAATTTACTGGAGGGGTTTTGCACTAGGAATTTATTTTAAAGTTTTTACTTTATGGAGAACAGGTATATTTCAGTATATACTCTAAAATACTATATACTATAAAAAAAAATCGAATTTTTGATTGTCCCATTATTTCCAGCAGCAGACAAATTTTTAAGTTATTGTATGGATTAATATGCCAGAATTTTGAACAACCGCCTATTTATCAAAATAAAACAGGTGAACGACAACCCTCAGAAGCCACAAAAGAGAACGGAAACGCTAAGCTGTTTATTGTTTTGTGAAATTCCGGTTTCACATTTTAAATTTAATGTGACTTGGCATAAAAACGACAACATATCATTTTTCTCTCGTTTCATTTCTGACATGTGGAACAAATAGGGTAGTAAAAATGTATTTGATTTTAAGCGAAATTTAGTTTAAGTGGAAAAATGAAAAACAATATTATGAATAAGCACAGCCCTAATAAAACAAAAATGTACTTAAAACGTTCAAAGAACATTTTATAGAGACCAGCGGATGTACCAGGAACGTTTTCAAAAAACCTTGGACCTACCTCGAACGTTCGTGGGAGATATTTTGTCCACAAAAAGAATGTACCAGAAACGAACTTGAGAAACGTCCTTAAAACGTTGATTTACGTACAATAAACATACTGCAGACTTCAGTTATATGGGTACACCTAATACGTTTTAGGAACTTTTCATTAAGACCCATGGAGGGACCAAAAATAATGTTCTCAAAGAACCTACCCTGAACGTTTAAAGCACGTATTTTGTCCCTCAAAATGTCTAGGATGGGATTTTACTGTCATAGCTTAATTTGCAAATGAAATATTTTTACCTTTTGGAATGGAATTCAGTTATGAGCACATAGAATACATAATTTCGCAAATACTTTTTACAAACCTAAGCATCAACACTACATTACAAACTGGTCATTTGGAGTTTTGGATACTAAAAGTAAACACTAATATTGCTTAAAAGACATTTTGTTGCTTCGGGTTTTATCTACCGTTTTTCCTGGCCCTTCCTCTAAAAGTATTCTTTTATATCTTGGGAATCCATTGCAAAAATAAGTAAATAAAATCAATAATAAATTGTTTGAAACCTAAACCTCATACAACGTGAAATTTAAAAAAAAGAAGTCATTGCAAAAATGCTTACGATGCCCAGTTGTTTTGCAAAGAGTGAGTAACTGCATTAGTTCCGATGCGATGCTCAAAATCTACCCCCATAGAAACCACCCCTAGATTAAAATTGCAAGGAGAAAAATTTTGTCATCGTGATTTCTATTTTAATCGATGCTAAAGATATGCAGCACTGCCTTTTGGAGGTGAATACTTGCATTGCACCAAAGTCATTCAGTGACATCCCCACGAGAGGGTGAAAATTACTCCACACATAACAATGGAATTCAAAAAATAGTACCTTTAGAAAAGCTGAAAACATCTGCATTTTCTTATTTAAGAAGAATGTTTGACAACGTACTTGAAAAGTACCCATATTATGAAGTAGCGAAAATTTACCCGTAGTCTTAATTCAATTAAATTTATTCTTTCTTTTTGTAATACCTTTTGGATTTGTTTTCGAATGATCTTCTGACCGACTGCCGTTTGTGCTTTTCAGACGTCTCTCTTTTTAAGGAGCAACAGTAATCTGTCATCATGTGTTCGTCCCATCTTCCTTGGTACCTTTTTCCCATTTCTGATATATCTTGGTGAAAGCGTTCACCCTGCTCTTCACTGTAAATTTAGGGGTGGTTTCCGCCACTTTATGGGGGTAGTTTTTGAGCATCGCATCGAGACTAATGCAGTTATATACTGTTTCTAAAATAGCTGAGCATCGTAAGCTTTTTTTGCAATCACTGCAGTTTTTTAAAATTTCCTGTACTGTGAGGGGTAGTTTTCACCCACTCATGGTGGTGATTTTCAATGGAAAGTGGTGAACTCTGTATTTATGCGTTATATACTTGAATGTTTGTATTTAATTCGATTTATTGAGATTTCAGACTATTCGTGGAGCGTTGTCATTTTTACCCTGTGTAGGAAGTGTGTTTTAGCGCTAAGGGATACTTTTGGGGGTGTACGATTTTTTTTGACCTCGGATTCGGATTCAGCGTCAAAAATTACATTGGGATGCAGTCGCCTCAATAGCAGTTCCAATTTTTTTTTTGTGGAGCTGTGATATAGAAAAAAGCGAAAGGTAAATTTAAAATGGATATAAAATCATACTATCTGTTAAAATATAGTTCGGCGGCATCATGCGAATTTTCATTCAATTCAATGTAGCATACTAACATATCACACTTTTCAAAGTTCTGATAAACTCCCATTTCAGCCATTTTTTTAAGCGAAAAAAAGTAATAAATAACAAGTAGGGGTTTTGAGGACAACAATTTTTTTCAATGACCTCTTACAAATTTTGACCAGCGCAGCGGTCTGACTAGCAGCCATAAAAGGATACTATTATATTCATTTGTTTTAAATCATTATATCACGGCCTACAATGAAATATTATTATACCCTTTTTTTTAATTGCAAAATAGATAAATACCGATAATTATAAATTATAAAAAAGCAATCGAAAGAAAGCAAAATATACAGGGTGTCCCATTAAAAAACATGTAACTTTGGTTTTTATCTTCAAATTCATTCCTTATAGAAAAAAATTAACTGCGCCACTGAATTTTACGCAAAAAGCTATGTAATTATCAGTTTTTACCCTACCGTTAAGTTAAAAGGCAACTGAGATAAGCCTGTATCTCCGAAACGAAGGGGGCTATGAAAATTCTCTTTGTATGATCATGCGTTTCACGAAAAAGTAGCACAGTACGCACAGTATCGCAAAAACCGCAGCTCTATCTTTAAATATAACCGAGATACCTTGCAAAAGTGTCGAAAAACGGGACACCCTGTACCGTGGTGTCATCGTTCGTTGGATATTGGTTTTTGTTAATCGTAAACATTTTAAAAAGAAGTGTGTTTTAAAGCGATTTTACTACAAAAATAACAATAACATTATTTCTTATGCTGACGTGTTACATAGAAAAAATTTCACAGTTCCACAAAAAAAATTCGATAAATTACCTCTGGAATATGACTACATCTACCATATGTTTTTGGGGTCGCTGAATCCAAATTCGGGGTCCATTTAACCCCATCACGTGAGGATTTTTCATAACCTCAAAAGAAAAACCAGAATCCTCAAAAAATCCTCTATCCACTGATCACTTAATCCCAATAACCCCATAACCTCTTTATTCCTTCATCCCTTAAACTCTTACGTCCAGATTCACTAAGAAAGTTTAAGATTTAGTACTGGTTTAAATTAAGATCTTATAGTTGGTCAGTTATGTTTTGACAGGTTTTTGTCCTGTCCTTGTCATTAAAAACTTATGAATTATTGTGATATTTCAGCGATTTACTTGGTTTCCAAATGATTTTCATCTTGGAACGAGTTACTGTAATGAATTTAGTTCTATTATTGTTGAAAGTACGTAATAAAATTGTCCTTTTCCTGATAAATTTGCGAAAAAGCTAAGAAATAAATTCATAGAATAAAACTTAGTTGTCTTATTCTTACACTTGTCAGTTTAAAACTTTTCATTGTCAAATTAGACCGGACTAGCATTGGAGAATCTGGCTGTTAATTTCTGAAACCCATAACCCCCAAAACCCATAAACCTCAAAACCCATAAACCCCAAAACCCAATACTCATAAACCTCAAAACTCTATAACCCCGGGGTTTTGGGGTTCATGGGTTTTGGGGTTTATGGGTTTTGGGGTTATGGGGTTTATGGGTTTTGGCGGTTATAGGTTTCAGGAATTAAGATTTTAATTGATGAAGGAATAAAGAGGTTATGGGGTTATTGGGATTACGTGATCAATGGATAGAGGATTTTTTGAGGATTCGTGTTATTCTTTTGAGGTTATGAAAAATCCTGACGTGATGGGGTTAAATGGACACAGCGACCCCAAAAACATATGGTAGATATAGTCATATTCCCGGGGTAATTTATCGAATTTTTTTTGTGGAGCTGTGTTATTGATAGAATTGTCAACTTATTCGGTATTATTATTGTTTCTTGCCAGTGGCGAGTACCGCTAGTTATAGAAAGTTTTATGAATATTTTTCTTCAATCAGAATTCATACCATTATTTACCGCTATCAATATATGCACTGAATTTCATAACACCCTGTATTTATTATATTAAGTCTATGTAGGCAGCCCAAGATAAAAGCAAATGTCCATTACGTTAGAAATTGGCAAAAAAGAAAACTTGGAAATAATTGCACAGTATAGTTGTCCTATTCTACATTTGTCAAATTAAACCCTTGATTGTCAAATTAGACCGGTCTGGCAATAGCGAATTTGACCGTTCACCTTATCTTAGATTCATAAAGTCATGAAAGCGAAAAAATAATCGGTATAAATTAAACGATAATAATAATTGGACCAAACTTTAAAATCAAATTCGGCCCGCATTTCAATTTAATTAATTTTTTACTTTTATTGTATTCGCTTTCATAATAAAAACCCCAATTTGTTTTCCCCCAGTCATGACAGGAAAAAGCATGTGCCACAAATCTTTTTTATTAAATTTCCCTTTTTCACAAGTTGCCTGATAAATTGCAATGCAAGATTGGGTCGGTTTGGAAGTTAGAAAAAAATATTACACATATTTATTTCGAAATCCAGGGTTATCCTAAAATTATGTACATTAGACAGAAGTTTCTTGCCGGTGATGTAAGTTTTAAAGTGATGTAGATCATAAAAATCATTCAAAAAATTGATATGCACATGAATGAATTAGAAAGGATTCGATGTCCGTATGCTGTGAGCGTATCGAACGTGAAGCCTGTTTATTTGTTGTTTGTTATGAAAACATTTCCCCTTTAGTTTACGAACTTTAAGGAAATACGTAATTGAATCAAGAATGGTAGTAGAAAGAGATAAAATAGCATTCGAGTGTTGGAGCTCAGAAGTGTTGCTGTCTCTGCTGGTTGCTTAGGAAATACGTCTAAACACTCGGTTACACGTACGTCTTTGTCTAATGAACTAGAAAAGAAAAAGTGCGACTTATAGATTTATAAACGACTCGGAACGACTTTAAATAAACCTTTAGAAATAATATAACCTATAAATAATAAAACCTTTTTAACTTAAATTTATTATTATTTAGCAGAAAAATAAAATATTTTAGGGCTTTTATTACTTTTAGTAAATCTTGTGATGCTTCTAACGTATTTTTTGTACAAAAATACAAGGTACAATAAGATGTGCCCAATGTTTACAAATTGTGTTTACAGTGTGGCTTAGAATGGTTCGTTTTGGCTTCAAAGAATGTTAAATCATCCCGTATCCATTCTTAATAAATCCATGGATATGCATAATTTGTTTGATGTTAATTTTATTTATTTAATTAAAATTGTAAAAATTCAAGTACAATCAAATGGTATACATTTCGCTGTCCATAGACTAGAATAAGATTTATGAGAATTCCATTAATTTCATTAAAACCTACGTTTCCAATTCTATTTAAACGAAACGAGTAAAATTAATTATAGTAAAATAGGTTAATTAAAATATTGGATCGGGAAATGAATATGAAATATTATTTATTGAAAATATATAATGTTATCTCTAAATGACAAATATCATATTAATAAATAAATTTGTTCTAGCTAACATATAGTATAATTCCGATTTTAGAAATGGAAGATCATATTTGCGACATAATAGGGAAAATAATCCAAGCAAAACTGAATTTTTTTTTATTCTATTCATAAATTAAATATTTATAATGGTTATTATTAAAGTTTTGCAAACGGGGGTAAATCCAGAGACGGCTTCTAACCTAGTTGGAAATAAAACCAGGATTCGATGTGCAAATAAAATACAAATATTTATTTACCCACATTGTGTTATTTGAAAGTGCGAAATACGAACATACCATACAGGGTGACTGAAAAGTCTTAGCATGGGCAAATATTTTTACTATTAATTAAGATAGACACCAAATTTTAGTTTTATCTTATTGGTTAATAAATCTACTTTTTTATGTAACTTGACTTTTACAATCCCCTTGGCGGGTTACGCTAGGGAGTTGAGGTCAAAAATTTGAAATGCAACCCTATGCCGTGTGGTACCTCATTTTAAAGGTCTTTTCTCAGATGTTACTTCTTGGCAGAGTTCCAAAACGGACTTTATTACTGCCAAGAAGTTCATGGTGGCCATTCTAAACAACTTTTAACATAATAAGTTAGGCAGGTCTGTTACCAGAGGCGTCGATGCCGAAAATAAGTACATACGGTATTTGACAGAAATAATTTAATTGATGGGCGTTGCCGTGATTGTGTGAAATAAAAAAAACGGTTGAGTGCAAGTTCGACTCGCGCATAGAGGGTTCCGTGAGACATACAATATTGTGAATTTCTCACAGGACGCAAAAGTCTCAATAACTATGGTAAGGCTAATGCTTGAATAAATAAGAAGAGGCGGCCATGCCGGAAATAAGTCAGTGCGTAATATAACTGATTAGTAAGGCTGGCACGGTTGGTCACAATGTCACATAGTTAAGAATGTTCAAAAAATTGAGACGTCATAAAATCGTAAAAATATGTTAAATACGTACTTGTAGTTTTACTATTGGAGATATATTCTTGAAAGTGGGCAGGTTTGAATGTAGACACCAAAGTACATCCCCTGAAATTTCGTGCTCATGTCTAGCCCTCTTAGTTTGCGCGTGGTACGCAGTTTAATCCACTGCGCAGATGGCTAATAAAGGAAAATAACGTCGAAATAAACTTGGGAAAAAGTTATAAAGTTAAATACGTAGTACCTTGACTTTTGGGAATATATTCTTAACAGTAAATGAGTTCACATGTAGACACCAATGTCCATCTTCTGAAATCACGTGCGCATTTCCAGCACGCTCGGTTTGCGAGTGGTACGCATTTTGGTCTACTGCGCAGATGGCAAAAAACAAAAAATATAAAAACGACAAATAAAGAAGTAAAGTTGGAAAAAGGAAAAAAGTGCCCCACAAAACAAAAAATAGCAGCGCAGACTGGTACTGTATGGCACAAGAGGTCGACCAATGGTCGACTTGTGCCCCGCCCGATTATACGATGTACGATTTATAATTTTTATAGGCTTTCCATTTAAAAATACATTAAAATACGGGAGTTGCTGTAAAATGTTTCTTTTTTGAAGACTTTGAGGCCACCCGGCATAGATTTGCATTCAAAATTTTTGACCTCAACTCCCTAGCGTAACCCCCCAAGGGGGTTGAAAAAGTCAAATTACATAAAAAAGTAGATTTATTAACCAATTAGATACAACTAAAAGTTAGTGTCTCTATCTTTATTAATAGTAAAGATATTTGACCATGCTAAGACTTTTCAGACACCCTGTATGGTATTTTCTTATCTCGCACTTTCAAATAACACAATGTGGGTAAATAAATATTTGTATTTTATTTGCATATCGAATCCTGATTTTATTTCCAACTAGGTTAGAAGCCGTCTCTGGATTTACCCCCGTTTGCAAAACTTTAGTTATTATACCTGTATGCGTCATTTTTTATGTATGTTCAAGCAGAATTCTTTTTTTTTTTATTTTCTGACAGTCCACGAAGACCGAAGTCTAAGTACTATGTACCGTGGGTATACTGGGGAGTCGACTTACACACCCAGAGCTGGAAACATCCGTAGGGATTTCACCAGCCCTTTAAGAGGATGTGTGGGGGTGGTACTACGTCGGTCGAGGAAGAATTCCACTACCACCTTCGGATTAACCGATTTCGTTAATTTTTTTTGTAAATGAGTTCTCCCGAATGGTCCCATTTTAACAGTGGCGATCCGTGGTCAGTAAAAGAGGTGAGGTGGTACTACGTCGGTCGAGGAAGAATTCCACTACCACCTTCGGATTAACCGATTTCGTTAATTTCTTTGGAAATGAGTTCTCCCGAATGGTCCCATTTTAACAGTGGCGATCCGTGGTCAGTAAAAGAGGTGAGGTGGTACTACGTCGGTCGAGGAAGAATTCCACTACCACCTTCGGATTAACCGATTTCGTTAATTTTTTTTGTAAATGAGTTCTCCCGAATGGTCCCATTTTAACAGTGGCGATCCGTGGTCAGTAAAAGAGGTGAGGTGGTACTACGTCGGTCGAGGAAGAATTCCACTACCACCTTCGGATTAACCGATTTCGTTAATTTTTTTTGTAAATGAGTTCTCCCGAATGGTCCCATTTTAACAGTGGCGATCCGTGGTCAGTAAAAGAGGTGAGGTGGTACTACGTCGGTCGAGGAAGAATTCCACTACCACCTTCGGATTAACCGATTTCGTTAATTTTTTTTGTAAATGAGTTCTCCCGAATGGTCCCATTTTAACAGTGGCGATCCGTGGTCAGTAAAAGAGGTGAGGTGGTACTACGTCGGTCGAGGAAGAATTCCACTACCACCTTCGGATTAACCGATTTCGTTAATTTTTTTTGTAAATGAGTTCTCCCGAATGGTCCCATTTTAACAGTGGCGATCCGTGGTCAGTAGAAGAGGTGAGGTGGTACTACGTCGGTCGAGGAAGAATTCCACTACCACCTTCGGATTAACCGATTTCGTTAATTTTTTTTGTAAATGAGTTCTCCCGAATGGTCCCATTTTAACAGTGGCGATCCGTGGTCAGTAAAGGAGGTGAGGTGGTACTACGTCGGTCGAGGAAGAATTCCACTACCACCTTCGGATTAACCGATTTCGTTAATTTTTTTTGTAAATGAGTTCTCCCGAATGGTCCCATTTTAACAGTGGCGATCCGTGGTCAGTAAAAGAGGTGAGGTGGTACTACGTCGGTCGAGGAAGAATTCCACTACCACCTTCGGATTAACCGATTTCGTTAATTTTTTTTGTAAATGAGTTCTCCCGAATGGTCCCATTTTAACAGTGGCGATCCGTGGTCAGTAAAAGAGGTGAGGTGGTACTACGTCGGTCGAGGAAGAATTCCACTACCACCTTCGGATTAACCGATTTCGTTAATTTTTTTTGTAAATGAGTTCTCCCGAATGGTCCCATTTTAACAGTGGCGATCCGTGGTCAGTAAAAGAGGTGAGGTGGTACTACGTCGGTCGAGGAAGAATTCCACTACCACCTTCGGATTAACCGATTTCGTTAATTTTTTTTGTAAATGAGTTCTCCCGAATGGTCCCATTTTAACAGTGGCGATCCGTGGTCAGTAAAAGAGGTGAGGCCAAAAAAGTTATAATATGAAGCATATAGTTTTATTTAAAACATACATCAAAACGTAAAATAACATAAAACGGAAATCAAATGGCAAACTTAAAAACAAACTAAGAAAAATGCAAACTTATGTTTTATAGATTAAGTCTATCTTTCTGTTGCACTTAATCGCAAACGATCCTATTACTAAGTTATAAAATGAGTCAGAAGAATACATTTTAATTATTAAGCCTTTTCTATGGACACTACAGCCAAACCATTTAACCTTTCGGTAATTATTGATATTATTGGAAACAGCGAATTTTTTCATGAAATTTTGCTCAGACCCTAATTTTGGGTCGTAGAACACGAATCCGAAGTCAGCTTTTGGCGGTCTCGTATGGTTTTTCCAAAAAAAAATTTTTTTTGCAAAACTTTTAGGTTAAATTTTAGGTTACCTTTTTTTTATAGATTCCTTTAAGTTTCGACACTTTCACTTAAACATATCTGTAAACTTATAATTTTTATTTTATTTCTTCACACAAAACAGCACATTTAGGCAAAAATAGCTCAGAAAATTGCTTTTTCCAATAGAAAATGTCATTTTAATCGCTACTAGATGCCATTATTCATAGATTAAGGTTAGTTAGGGGGCCATTATTTTCCCAGCTGTCAAGTGTCCGGCGTTGCCAGGTTTACTTATTTTTCATGAAAAAATTGTAAATTAGGAATAATAAAAAAGCTAACCATAACAAACTAAATTCACTATTCTGTCCAACTTAGTCAACAACATTTTTTAATTTTAACCTACATCAGACGTAACCAAAATCCTATTTGTCAGCAATCCAACACCTGCATATGCTGATGCATGCAACCATATCTGAACAAAAAGGTGTATACCCAACTCAAGCAAACCTGAACAAAAAGGTGGTCAGGTTTGCTCAGTTTTCATTGATATAGATACATATATATCTATATCAATGAAAACTGAGCAAACCTGACCACCTTTTTGCTCACCCAACCTGAGCAAAAAGGTGGTCAGGTTTGTTTGATTGGGTTTGATTGTTAATTAGGTCCTTATTTTCGGTTCTTGCCAGTATACTTGTATAATAGTACTTCTGAAGTAGGTCTCCCATTACTAACAGTTTCATTTTTTTCGCGTTGAGAACGCATAGAAAATGATGTTTGCCGCAGCAATAAAACATCATAAAATAACGTAGCTCCGTTCTCAAATAAAATATCTAGAAATCAGGAGGCCAAGCGCTTTACAGGCCTCTCTTCACTATAAATTCGCACATGGAAGCAACGAATACCAATTGCGTGGAAGTGAGTAATATAAACATACTAAATAAAGACAGAACCATTCACACACGTCCAGAGACGAGCTGCTTCGAGAGTCTAGCGCTCACCGGGCCTCTGCTGCATAGGCCGTTCTCTCATAGAACTTATTGTTAACATACAGCGCGTACTGCGAATATCGCATGTGGTTCTTTTTTAGTCGAATATATTGTCGCAAATATTAGCGCTTCCCTTGTAAATAAAAGTGGCTTTATAGACGTTTGCTAAACCTTTCCACCTTTATAATTGCCAAATTTATATAATAAATTTTAGATTTGAAGTAATGTGATGAAGAAGAGCAAAACAAAACATGTTAATCAATCTGAGGAGATCTTACGAAAATTTTCATTTTTACATTTTAAATTAATTGAAGTGAGGCCGGGCCTCACCTGCCTCATGCTACCGATCGCCACTGCATTTTAAGGGTATTTTTGCTGAAGTTAGTGGAATGCTAAAAAAACTGCGAAAAACTAAAAAGAAACTCTTTTGCGTGTGTACTTCGGGGCAGCACTGATTTCAATAATTATTTCTCCGTTGTGTTTAGCATGACGGTCCGGTGGTCCTTTTGGTATTTAGCTTTAAAAACTAATAAAGGGGAGGGCGTAAGAGAGATAAAATTGGAGCGGCTTAGAGCTGATACAAATAAAATAAAACTACATACTAAATGCTACTATGCTGGTATTTATTTCTTGATTTAGGTTCTAACAGTGTAGTGAGGAACATAATGTGGTACACCTAATTTTAAAACCATTAGTTTGTAGACAGTACCGATACCACTGAGTACGCCAATTTCATTCTCTAAAAAAATTTATTAGCACTACATAATATATATATATATATATATATATATATATATATATATATATATATATATATATATATATATATATATATATATATATATATATGTATATAAATATATATATATATATATATATATATATATATATATATATATATATATATATGTATTTATATATATATATATATATATATATATATATATATATATATATATATATATCAATAGTTAGAATTATAAAATTGGTTAAATTGGAAAAAAGCTGATGAAAATAAAATTTTTAAAAATATATTTCGTTGAAAACGCAGTTTTTCGAAAAACGTATTTTAATAGTTTAAAAAATGTTAATGAAGGAAGCACAAAAAAGTATTAAGTAAATCTGAGCAAACCTGGGCATATTCGCTCTTTTTGAGTTTGATCAGTTTTGTTCAGACTTTTTGCTGATTTTCCTCATCAAAATTCTCTAAATATATTTTAGGAAATTAGAGTTCTTCGAGAAAAAATTAAAAAAATTATTTACAAATTTTTTTTAAAAGTTTTGGTAGTTTCTACTTATACAAATTACCGACACAGCAGAATCCACAGTCATTGGTCCATATGGTCCAATTGTCACAGCAAGTGGTTTTCTGCATCTCATAATCATTATTCCTAATAGTGTGATAGACTGCTTATCAAAATCATTCCAGTTGCTTGCGTACAGAGCATTTGATAATCCAATTGAACTCTGCAAAATATAATACCATTATTTAAAATCATTATTATGTGCAATGGCTAAAATACCGGATGTCAAATAATTATAGTTGTAGTATCCGATTTCGAGAGGGAATTCCTCACATAAACATAAGAAACAACTGGTGAATTAATGAGGGTACGCAAATTTAAGGTTTTTATTATATAGGGTATCAAAAAATAGCAATGTTTATGTTAACAATATTTATGTACCGCAATAGACACTAGAAAAAATATCAATGCACTCTTTGGCTTAATTTTTATTTTGCTGCTATTGTAAAAAGCAAGGAGAAATTAATTTTTCAACGTTCTTTATTATTAATAACTCAGGTATGTCCAAAAAGTTTTTAGAAAAATTTCAGTTGTAATTTATTATTACCACAATCATATCTTTTTGGTCACTTAATGTCATTTTTGACAGAAACAGTAAGTTGATTTTACTTAACGATTATTATTTTCCTAGCAACCAAACACAAGCCGTATCCAGGCCGGTAGGTGCAGCTTACCGCACTAGTGCAGTAAATCAATTTGTGCAGATACCTGCAGCTAAAAAAGGAGAACACATATTATAGAATTTATTTATTTAAACTAAAATTTAAAGTACAAATTAATTGTTGTCCTTAACCTTCAGCCCACAAACTTGCAGGAGATATTAAATTTGAACTTTTCATTACAAAATATGCCAGTAAGCTGTTCTGATTAATTACGCTGTTTTCTCGTGTAGCCAGTTTTAAAAAACTTTATAGGCACTTTAGTACCTATCACATAATTTTAGCTGTGAACAACCGGCTCTTTATCCTTCCTCGATTTAAATATAAACATTTTCCGCTTAACTGATACTTTCTTCCCCAAATATCTCAACATTTAGATTCATTCTTTTACACTATATCAAAAGTTTCTTGAGTAATCGGAATCGACAAATTCAAACTGACAGTAACAAGAATTATCACGAACCATTGCATAGCAACGGACATAATGACTCCGCATAACCCATTACAATGTTACGAACGCTCAATATTTCATACCAATTAGACCAGTTTTTGCATTTTTTTTTGTAAAGATTGTACCAAAAATAGTAAATCATACTTAAGCCATTCGCACGATGTGGCGAATGGCTGCAAACGTTGGCCACATTGCGACTTGCCACATCGTGTGGCCGTGTATAGACGAATTTCATGTGTCAAACTTTGACTCTTGCCACGGTCGGTATTTTTGCACGAGCGCTTCAAACATTGGAAGCAATCATTGATATTAAAAGGCTATAGACAAAGCATTTCATTCATAAAATCGTTTCGCGCAAAATCAATCATCCGCTTAAAACATGCAATGGATGAGACTAAGAGAGGTAGAAACAGCAAAAAGAAAATGGCAACACTGTCCAACATTCCTGGCGGCTGCCCCTTTCAACACCAGTGGCGTGCTTTTTTGTATTAAATTTTGGATACCCTAATATTACTAATATGTAGGTATATAAAACTACACCAATGGATTCGATACAAGTGAATACAACCTCAGTTACTTATGAAAAGAAATTTCTGGGTTTAAATAGTCCAATTTTTTACAAATTTGACACTGCCGCACCATATTTAAATGTTTTTTCGCAAAATAATGTCAGCCTCTTCAGAGAAAAACACTTAAAAGCTGCACGCAAACACAAGTCCACTTTCGAGCAATGTCGCAAACGTCAGGGAATTTTATGAATGGCCGCTTGTGTCACTTTTTAATTCATAGCAAAACTGGTAGTAAACCGTCAAATGGTATTGTCACTTTTACTTAATAATTTATCACAGTGAGAAGGGAATAAAAGTTTATTCGGCTATGAGGCATAAATTAGAGCTAAATGTAAGTATTACTTTTTATTACTTCATACTTATATATGTTAATTTTATTAGATGAAGATTTAGTCAAATAAATGTCGTGTCATACTGTATTGCTTGGATGGCATCAATCAGGACATTTTGTACACTTTGGCAACCGTCTGTAGTTGCCCAGGCAATACAGTCCACCACTTTAATACAAATTCAATGACTGATTGCTTTAAATAGTAAATAACTTTGTCTTTAGCTGTTTTACAGTCTTTGGAAGCAACACTCGACACACGGCTATACGACGAGGTTTGTGTTTTTGGGTATTTGGCAATTGTCATTGTTCTGTGAATGTGTTGTGTTTGTTTAGTCTTTCAAATATTAAAAAAGGTAGGTAAACAATAATAAATTTCAGTATTTAACATTGTTTTTCTATTTTTACACCTAATGCTTGGCCTATGTGTCAGTTAAAAGCGTTTAAGGTTCAAGAACGTTTAAGAGACACACGATTTAATTGTTTTTATTGACCTTGAAGTACTACCTAATAAAAGCATTTAAAAAAAAATGGGGGATGCGAAGTACTTTTTGAAAAATAATTAGTTTAATATATAATATAATTCTTAAAATGTCATAAATCTGTAAATATTGCCGATTTAAAACTAATTATTATTTATCGAAAAGTACTTGACATCCCGCAATTTTCCTTGTTTTAAAGTACTATTGGGATGTAGTACTTTATATTTAATTTAAAAAAAGCTAAAATCGTGAATCGTGTGTCTCTTAAACGTTATGGACCCGCGTTTAATATAATGTAAACCAAAAAGAGAACAATTATCAAAATTTCATAAATGTAAATAAAATAATAAAATTATGGAAACACTGACAATGAGAGTTTTCTCAGTTTGCATATTTGACCGTTTTCTATCCTTTTAATTAAGGTTTAGCAAGATCAGCAAGCATATCTAACCCATTATATCTAAGAAACAATACAATAGGTAAAATACAAAAATAAGTAGGTACAAGGTTATTCATTATATTTTGTCACTAAATATTTTTTTATTTACAAGTGTTTATGCAATGGCGGAATCTATACCAACCATGTACAGGACGAAGTTAAATTTAAAGACAAATTGCGAAAAAGAATTCGTCTCAGAAACTGGTGTTTCATAGCCGTATGTTGGACGTGTTTGCGAAGCAGCTATCAAAGCAGCCTTTACATAGAACGACGCCTCACGAAACTTCATCACTTTATAAATACTCGCCATTCTAAAGATGAAATAATATTCTGGCCAGACCTGGCATACGCCAGGAGAACGACGAACTGGTTAACCGCCAAAATAAAGTATCAATTTTGTTCCCAAGCGCCGCCAAGGCCTTTACAAGAATTTTAAGCTCTTTGAGAAGGAAAATATAATATGATAATTGGTGGGAAATCCAAAATGGGAAGCATATAAGACGACGAATATTCCAAAAAAGTTCGTTAGATCGATTTAGCAACAAAGACTTATGGCGCAAATAAGACCAAAAATACGTGCCGTAGAAGAACATGGACTCCTGTCTATTGTTTATTAGAAATTTTTAGAATGTATAGGGATAAGTTTCTGTTATTAAATTAAAAATTAAATTTATTTCTAAAAAAATATGAAATATTTTATTATTTCTGAAAACTTCTGGGGCTAACGCTATTCATACGCACTTTTAGAGAAAATAAAAAATAAAACAAGTCTTCTTATAAAAAATCGCAAAAGTTTCACTTGCATTTATACAATACTATATTTAGTTTTTATTCAACTCCAAAAGTATCTTACTTTGGAGTCATCCTACCGAAATGAAATAAGTAAAGTATCCTGAAAATCTCTCGACACGCAATAGTCTTATATATTAGTGATTTTTTTTTCAATTTTTGTAGCATATTTATTTCTGTAGTAGACACAATGTTACACATAGAAGTGAAACATTTGTCGAAATACGTCCCACACAATTATTAACTTCTAAAAATCTGTTATAGAGTCCCTCCCTACCAAAAAATTCTTAGATATATGTTAAGTAATGAATAACATATACCAAACCATTAACAAGTGACTCTAACAAAACAATACGTGGCCGCAAAATGCCCATGGCACACGAATGCGCTAATCAAGTAGCCATTCGGCAATCCTCCGATGAAAGTGCAGACGCTCATTATCAAAGTGTTTTTTTTGGAAGCGACACCGCTGCCGGCGTCGGTTTCCAAAATACTGATGCATTGAAACCAGCGCTGGCACCCGAGTACAAAATTTCTCGGGTGCCGGCAGTTCTAACCTAAAATAAAAATACTTACGCCGTTTAAATGATATGTAAACATTGTGTTGTTTTAATTTTGCGTAAGAACCATAAAACATGAATGTAGGTGATTAATTTTCTTATGAAAGTTTTAATTGCGTTTAGATGGACTACAAGAAAGCCACAAACAATTAGTTTTGGTTGCGTAATAGTAGAACAATTGACAATCAAAGACAGCGAACTCCTAATAGTGTGGTGGATATTAATCCGGCTCTGAAATACTATTATCTGCAGTTAGCCTGTGTTAAAGGTGGAAGACCATTCAAGACAAAAAATGAAAAGTCAACAAGGAAGTGTTCCACGTATAAGCGAGGCTGCCAGGCTAGCATTTTCTTAAAAGTAAGTGAACACAAACAATTTCTATGCATCATGCATGGAGCCTGAACAAAATCACGATTATACTTCATCCAAACCTTATTACAATTTTCTAGCAAAACAAAGACTAAATTAAGCCTTGAAGGCTGGGGCAAATTAAAAAATCATTTTAGATAACATAATTAGAGAAGCAGGTTGTAAAATGACATTGAAGGACCTCACTAATCTTGGACATCGTAGCAAGACTGAGGCAAAGAATTTTGAAGAATGCATGCATATTTTAAGAAATTCATACCATTGTATTGATATTGAGATTTTAGTTGATTAAAATGGGCTTTTCAAGGGTTTATTTTTCCAAGATGATGGAATTAAAAAATAAATGGAATGTTTTCCAAAGATCATATTTGTTGATGGTACTATCCTTTATAGTCTCTGATGGTACTTATTGCCTGGTAAATCTAAGGTTTGCGACTTACATAATAATGGTAGAAGATGGAAGCGGCCTGAGTGAGATTGTAGCTATCTGCTTGTTGGCGAACCAGGATGAAGATTATTATATTATCCGCAGAATAATAATTGTTATATTTTTGAAGCACGATTTAAGATTCGTTAAAGTTTACACTATGATAAATTATTGCTTTTTGATTGAATTAATTTTCTAATGTTGCCGGCACCCAGCTCGGCTGCCAGCGCCTGCATCCATTATGGCTGCCGGCGCCGGCAGCGGTGTCACTTCCTTTTTTTACACGAACTTACCTCGATTATAATTTCGTTGGCATTCCAAGCCACAGTAAATAATTGCAAAGTGATAAAGGTGAAGAACACAATATTAAATGACGTTTTAATGCCCTAAAACATACAATTACATACATATTTTGTTGTAGGATCCTAAACCGAATAATAAAAAATTGTACTTCAAACCAACCTGCAATATATCTATTAGTATTGCTGCCAGTATGAAAGATGTGACAATATACTCTAGAAGCATCACATATTGGAAATGCTCATTAAAATCCTTTACCCACCTAAAACATATTAAACGTGTTAAAATTTAAAAGGTAGATCTTTATTTTAATTTTTTTTAGATAAAAGGATGAATTACGGCGTATACTAGTCAAATAGCCTAAATGATAACTTTAAAATATGGCAAAACAAAAGGTCAAACCTGTCCCGTGACCAAGTTATTTTATTAATAACTTTGAACAACGATATATTATTGAATTTAAAATGTGAAAATATAACTCCATAGAGTAGCGATGTTTTTTTTTATCTGAGACAGCCCACGAAGGCTTCAAACCTAAGTACTAACGTACCGTGGGCGTCTAAAGAGAAGGATGTTTTCTTGTGAGGACGATCATTGATAAGTCGAGTGGCTCTCCTTTGGATAGAATCAAGGATGTTAAGTGTCGAAGGTGATGCCGCTACCCAGATGTAGGAATATTACTCTAGGTTAGGTCTTATTTGGGAAGTGTTTAAGTTGGAAGGAGAAGGAGAAAACCAAGCTTTTTAGCTGCTGATGTGGCTCTTGAAATAATATGTTCGTGCCGGGTGAGATCATGTTCGAAAGCGATTCCAACAAGATCGAACGTCTCCCTGTTCTGTAGGGCTTGGCCATTGTGGATGGGGTAAGTGTTATCGAATATTTTTTGTGACAGGTAGCAAGACTGGGTTTTGGGGCGTTGAACTTAACATGGTTTCTTGCACTCCAGTCTAAGATTAATTGAAGATTCTGGGAAAGGAATCTGTGTCTATTATCCAGCTCTTGATTCGATACTTCTCTGGAAAAATGAATGTTGGAGTGAAGAGTACTATCATCAGCGTAACTCTGGATTGTACTGGTAGTTGAAGAGGGCAGGTCATTAATGTGAAGAAGAAATAGGTTTAGTGCTAGAACTGAACCTTGGGGTACGCCAACATTAATAAGTGTTGGTACACTTACCGAATTATTTCTTGATGTTCTCTTATAAACTGTTTTATTATTTCATAAGTAGTTTCTTCCACCTTATGTATAAAATTATTGGGACCTCTGTATGGTTGAAAATTCCTTACAGAGTGTTGTAGAATTCTAAGTTCTGCTTTGAAAAATACTGTAACTGTAAAATTAAATTTTGGTTTAAGCACAAGTAAGAATATACATAGGTCGCTATTGATTTGATTTTATACTTTTTTAACAAAGTCTTCACAATTTGCTGATGGACAAGGATGGACTTCGCCTCCTTAATATCAAATCGAAAATACCTTTATTTATCTGAATATAACATAAGCGGGGTATCATATGACTGTGAGTTGTGCAATTTTCATAGGATGGGGTAGACAAGAGAACAAATAAATGAACTAAAAAGTGAAAAATACGAAAAAAAAAGTTATTCTTTATTAAAGGTTTTTACTTGCATTAAAAATAAGAGCAACGATGCCAAAAATTTGGTTTCTTTTTGTACAGGATATACAAAAAATTCAAAAGCGAAAAAATTTGGTGTAGGGTAAAACCGCCTTTTATAAATTTTAATGCAAAACGTTAAATTTTTTTTTTAAATTTCAAAATAATTCTTATTACAGATTTTCAAGTAAAAATTTGAAATTTCTAGATTACGTTTCAGAATTAAAATTTGTCACCTTTTTTATTGGATTACGCCTGTAATAACTGTGACGTATTTATTAACGTAATAAACATGTTGTCTTTAGAGCAGGGAATATTTGTAATTCAAAATTACGAACTCATACAAGTTAAAGAAAATTACTAATAGAATAATTAATTTAATAAATTGAAATATTCGATAAATATTTCTTATTTTATTAAACATTAAAAAAATTAAGGGCACATCATATCTATTTTTCAAAAGCTTCTTTATATTCTGCGCATTTTTCTGTCGAAAATGGCTACAGCTTCTCATTCGTTATTTATTATTATCTGCTTTAAAACTTCTTAGTCATTTTCAATGACTTTTTCATTTATTAGTTGTTCAGTGCGCCTTCAGAGTAACATATCACAAGCTATCAAATCGGGACTCCTAGGGGGCACAAAATTGGACCATTTCGGCCCGACCATCGATTTCCAAATTTACTATTGAGCCAATCCCTTACTTTGGAGCATAATGTGCACAGGACAACATCATGCTGAAAATACATATTTCGGCAAAATTAAAGAGGCAATTTTTGTAAGTTGCCTGACTTACTCCAGCATATGTAAATAAGAATGTGTGTTACATGGATTATCACTAACAGATGTTATAATCCCATAATAGAAAATGATGCACCAAACATTTACTTTTTTAAAATGCTGACTGCGCGGCGGTTCGCAATTCTAAACTATTAATTTTTCCTACCCCAGTATCTTGCATGATGAGAAGCTACAGCGCCGTTTGTAGCACGCCCACCCTTGTTTTATAATTTAGTTAGATAAAATGGAAAGAGCGAAAGTGACGGCACCACTGTGTATCGGGTCGGCCGCGTTCGTGCGATTTCGGAATGTCTTCGGGTGGCAAAGGGTAGTACGACGGGTGGAAAAGAAGGAAGGGGCCAGTGTTACCAGGTCTACTGTTTTTGCAGTAAATCTACTGTTTTGGGCCTTTAGCTACTGTTCTACTTCCTGAAGGGTAAATTCTACTGTTATATTTAATTTGAGAGAAAGAGACGAAAGGGTGAAGAAAATAGCCCAAAATTTACTCAAAAATATAAATCTAAAAAAAATAGATAATAAGAACGTTTGGCATTATGCAGTTTGTGGCGTTTAGTGTTTAAGACAATTCTAAAAGATGGCGCCACGAGTTCAGAGATTTGTGGCGTTAGTGTTTAAGGAGAGCCACAATAGATCGCGATGGTCGCAGTGGCGGGTCAGTTCTTGACCCACTCACCTTAAATCCTATCCTATCCCTATCATGGATCTATTATAATATGGATTCGATGTCCGTATACTGTGAGCGTATCGAAGCCTTATATTTTGTTGTTTGTTATGAAAACATCTTACCGTGTAGGTACAGTTTACGAACTACGAACATAGACAAGACTACGAATTACTACGTAATTGAATCAAGAATAGTAGTAGAAAGAGATAAAATAGCATTGGAGTGTCGGAGCTCAGAAGTGTTCCTGTCTGCTGGGTGCTTAGGAAAAACGTCTGCGAACGCTCGGTTACACGTACGTCTTTGTCTAATGAACTAGAAAAGAAAAAGTGCGACGTATAGATTTATATAGATTTATAAATGGCTCAGAGCCACTTTAAATGAACGCCTTTATAAATAACCTAACATAACATAACCTATAAATAATAAAACCTTTTTAACTTAAATTTATTACTATTTAGCAGAAAAATTAAATATTTTGGGGCTTTTATTACTTTTAGTAAATCTTGTGACGATTCTAATGTATTTTTGTACAAAAATACAAGGTAAAATAAGATGTGGCCAATGTTTACAAATTGTGTTTACAGTGTCGTTTAGAATGGTTTGTTTAGGCTTCAAGGAATGTGAAATCATCCCGTATCCAGTCCCAATAAATCCATGTATCCTATCCTATCCTAGTGTTTAAGGAAATTCTAAAAGATGGCGCCACGCGTTCAGAGTGTATTCTAATCACACTGTGTACGGGGTTTAAGGCTCGTTTTTTGGGTTTCCCCTTTCCTAAATTGAATGATTTGATGTTTGAGATTTTTCTACGAAAATTACTTCCTGGCCGTGAAACTGATCTGGCAGCACTGCACACAGTTCAATATCAGAATTAACTGACTCTGAGTCTGATGCATAATGCATATTTTACACAAACACAAATCTAGGTACTGTTTTTGTTTGCGAATCTACTGTTTTTAAATGTATAATCTACTGTTGAAGAAAATTTTCACCTGGCAACACTGGAAGGGGCAGTAGGTTTTGAATCGCCGAAGAGGAAGTGCTGTAAGCTTCCAAAAAGAGACGACAAGAGCGGCCATTGCTGAAGGGAACAAAAGTGAAGACCACGGAATACGTCCTAGCCCCGTTGGTTCTATAATACAAGTGATTCCCAAGGCATGAGGTATGGGCATGCTGAAACAATGCCGAAGAATATAAATAAAAAACTGTAAGTGATATATATTTTGTTAAATAATCACATAAAGGCTACCCAAGGCCACTACCGTCTTCCGAGAAATACAAACTGACTTTTCGAACATAATAAAAAGGTGGTGATCATAGACTAATTGCGATTTGTGTCGTCACTGGAATTGTTTAATTTCATGACTAACATATAACAGTTTTACGTTTGTTTGTACCGGGTTTTTATACTTATGTCAGTTTAGTAATAAATAAAGCTTGTTATGCGAAACCATAACGCAACGTTAATTAGAACCCACCCCGAGAAGAGCTGGCAACTCCAATAAGAAATTATTTGAGGAGTCTGCTTCACGTTTTTGCTGAAGGTTGGCCCATCTGCAGACGTTGTCAACCTATGAAAGTGCATGTTGTTACTTAGAATTTCATCACCGACCAATAAACAAAAATCCAAGCATTTGCAACTGTCGCCATCTTAGAAAGTTTGGTTAAAAATTGGTTTAAAAAGACGAATTTTATTTTTCTTAAACACATTTTAAATACGTAACATTTTTTACAAATTATTCTAAACTTCGTGCTCGTTTTCTTAAAAACATAATAGAATTTTCATCAACAGATTGCAGAATTAATACTGTAGAAACATGGTTTTTGTCGTATCTTTTGATTTGAAAATTTAATTACTAACTTATATACCGACCTTCTGCATTATAGTACATTTGGAACCTTTTCTTGACACTTCTCAATAACATAGCGATACCAATTCTTGCCGTTTCTGTAATTTTGGATTATAAATATTCTTTTCCCTAAAGACATATTTATTATTTTGTCAAATACGTCACAGTTATCAAAGGTGTAATCAAATAAAAAAAAGTGACAATGTGACATAAAAATTCCAGATTCTCCAACGCTAGTCCGGTCTAATTTGACAACCAAAAGTTTTAAACTGACAACTGTAAGAATAGGACAACTAAATATTATACTACGAATTTATTTCGGAGCTTTTTCACAAATCTATAAAGAAAAAGGCAATTTTAGTACGCACTTTCGATATTAATAGAACTAAATTCACTCTAGCCACTCGTTCCAAGATCAAAATCATTTGGAAACCAAGCAAATCGCTGAAATATTCGAATAATTCATAAGTTTTTAATGACGTCTTATTAACAAAGACAGGACAAAACTTGTCAAAACATAACTGATCAACTAGAAGATCTTAATTTAAACCAGTACTAAATCTTAAAATTTTGACTTGAAAATTTGAAATAAGATTTTTTTAATTTGAAACAACTTTTTTATTTAAAGTTTTGCATCAAAATTTAAAAAAAGGCAACATTACACTTAACCAAGTGTAACGTTTTCGTATTTTTTGCATGCGATGTACAAAAAAAAACAATTTTTTGCATCATGGCTTTTATTTTTAAAGCAAGCAAAAGCTTTTATAAAAAATTACCTTTTTTTGTATCTTTCACTTTTTGGTCAATTTGTTCTCTTGTCTACCCCATCCGTGCACATACTGTACAGGGTGTCCCATTTTCGGCACTTTTGCGGGGTATCTCCCTTATTTTTAAAGATAGAGGGTTGCGGTTTTCGCGACAGTGTTCTACTTTTTGATGAAAAGAAACATGGCATAAAAATATTTTTCATGGCCCCCTTCGTTTTTGACATACAGGATGAAATTGATTGTTTTCCATTTTCGGACTCCCCTCGCATTTCAGTTATCTTGTAACTTATAAAAAAAGTAAAAATGGATCCTATTAGAGTTTTCTACGTAGAATCGAGGGGCGTGGTTAGATTTTCATCAGATGTGATATTTTTCGATATATTAACCAAACATATATTTTTTTAATGGAACACCCTGTATATTTCTTAACCATTACGTTTCCCCTTTCGAGAGCTTTTCAAAAATATATAACACTTTATAGTTATTTTTTGTTTTTAGTCCTTAAATCGAACTATTTAATTTTAAGCTTTAATTTTGCGTAGTTGCCCGTGTTTAACATGTGGTTTAACGTCAATTCAATTATTTAGATTTAAAAAAGAAACTGGTTAAATCCTGTATTTTCATTAATTTATTAAAATTGGTATTGTTTTTAACCTAAAACACTACTTGTTATCTAGATATATAGAAAATCCTAACCAGAACTAAAACTGCTTAGTTTTTAATTACTTAAAGATTAAATTAGTTGTCTTGAATTATTGATAGCAAATAAAAGTCAAATTTAAAAACAAAACATACAAAACTTTAGGTAACGAAAGGAGTTAGAATGGATTAAATGGACTAACTCTTTTCGTTACATAAAGTTTTGTATGTTTTGTTTTTAAATTTGACTTTTATTTGCTATTAATAATTCAACACAACTAATTTAATTTTCAAGTGATTAAACACTAAGCAGTTTTAGTTCTGGTTAGGATTTTCTATATATCTAGATAACAAGTAGTGTTGTAGTTTAAAAAATAATACGAATTTTAATACATTAATGAAAATACAGGAGTTAACCAGTTTCTTTTTTAAATCTAAATACCTGAATTGACGTTAAACCACTTGTTAAACACGGCCAACTACGCAAAATTAAAGTTTAAAATTCAATAGTTCGATTTAAGGGCTAAAAATAAAAAAATAACTATAAAGTGTTATATATTTTTGAAAAGCTCTCGAAAGGGGAAACTTAATGGTTAAGAAATATGCAGGGTGTTCCATTTAAAAAAACATTTATGTGGTTAATATCTCAAAAAATATCACATCTGATGAAAATCTAACCACGCCACTCGATTCTACGTAGAAAACTCTAATAGGATCCATTTTTACTTTTTTTATAAGTTACAAGATAACTGAAATGCGAGGGGAGTCCGAAAATGGAAAAAAATCAATTTCATCCTGTATGTCAAAAACGAAGGGGGCCATTAAAAATATTTTTATGCCATCTTTCTTTTCATCAAAAAGTAGCACACTGTCGCGAAAACCGCAACCCTCTATCTTTAAAAATAAGGGAGATACCCCGCAAAAGTGCCGAAAATGGGACACCCTGTACATATACAGGAGCCTTTTTCAAATATTTATTTATAAGATTTTTTCTTTCCATTTAAAACCTGATCTGTAAAAAATTTCCATAAAACCACTACTTAAAGAAATTGATTTTTGAAAGCACATTTTCCCCAAGATTTCATTTTTTTAACAACATTGCTTAGGTTTGTTTATGTTTGTTTAGGATATTTTCTTGTATTTTGTTATTAAAGAAGTATGTTTGAAAAATTGTATTTTCGAAAAATATTTTTTCGGAAAATTGATTTCCAAAAAAAATACTTTCAAAAAGCTTCTTTTTAATTTCCGTTAGATCCATATTTACCTACCTGAGGTAACAAAGGCTTGCACTGCTGCACTGTATATACCAGTTTGTGCAATATGCAAAATTTGGTATACCATTGCCACATTATAATGCTTATTTTTGTCGAATGGAAACCAAAACGGTACAGGATGTGGCTTTACTGTTGTTGCATTAACATGCGGATGAGTAATATGAAAGTTATAACTGCGATAAAAGGCTAAAAAAGAAATATTTAAACGAGAATATTATGTAAAACGGGCCATTTTGCAAAATAACCCTAAAGTATATAATTAAATAACATTTAATTGGCCATAGATAAACTTAGCTGACCTTGATAAAAAATAAAAATATACTAGATAAAAATAATAGCCTTAAAATAGGGACCAAAATCAGCAAGAAACCAATTCGCACCTCGCAGCAGTAAAGTTTCAAATTACGAATGCTTGATAAGTAAGGCTACCCACGGTGAGTGCCGCACCAGTAGCATTACATCGCGGTGAACTCGGCCCTCGGCCGTAGCAGCAATTTAGTTTAGCTTTGCCGTGGACGTTCACCTGTCGATTCTATTTTTCTATCTCGTCGCTGTGAATTTGGTAGTTCGTAATAACACCGAAAGTGTGCAGTAACACGCGACTGTTTGTGCACAGTGTTAGAAGGTTTATATAGAAATTTCCTGATTGCTTGAAAAAAAATAATCTGCTTGGTTTGTCAGCGAAGCTTATTGGCCTTTAAGAAGTATTTATGTATATAGAACGTAAACACTGCAACACATCCATTAAAAAAGGTACCCACGCCTTTATACACAATTTCTTTTCGATTTAACTGTTATGCTTTGTTCGATAATGTGCCGTTGTTGATATTAAAAAACCATTTCGTCAGTTTTGGAAGAAATGTAATCCTAAATGGAAATGGCCCAGCCGAAGTACTTTTCAAAGACATTTATAGGCTGTGCGCGAACGACTTTATAATCCTTTGGTGAATCCTTGGCGAAAAGTAGATGAAGGTGCGGCCCGTGAGTTTCTTTTACAGGTGGATCAACATTTTATGGGCAACATAGTGATATCAACGCAACAAGCAAAACACACTCTTTTGATCAAGAAAGGTCTTTTTAAATGTACCTAGTTTTGCCAATAAATTATTTACCTACCAATAAACACCTCAAAATCATAAAATAGATACTGTTGTATTTTGAACATTGCTATTCTAGATGTTTATGACTTTTTTCTACGTGTTTTAGTACTCTAGATTATTAGCGGCTTCCCGTTTTGACATGTTTAGCGTCTCCTCAATAGAGGTCGCGCCTTGTACTAAAAGCCAAGAATAAATTGTGGTGTTTATTCTGAGCTATTCTGAGTATTATTCGTAAAATAAAATTAGGAACGCTACCGAAACTCCGTTTTCTTGAATAAACACAATACTGGCGACTAGACATAGTAATACGATCTTTGTCGACGCACGTGCAGGCTGCGAGCTGTAGTAGATATGAGCTTGCCAATAAATTTAAAAATATTTTATCGAGGAACAAGTGCTAACTTGTTGCCAATACACCTTTTAGAGCCGATCAAATTTTTAAAATAACAAAATTTTTTTAAAAAAAAGGTTACCCTAACACAGCCTCGAACCCACGGCCTCTTGGTCAATTCGTTAAGATTCTACCTGTGGACTTCGCTGGTAATGTCTGTTAATTTTAATGAATTTATATCATCCATTTAAAACTATGAATCTAAATTAAAATACGACCCAGCCCGGAGCAAGCTTGGATATCTTTTGACGATGGCTTAGCTTGATTCTTTCTTTGGCAGTTTTCGCATGGAACTTGCACTTTTTGGAAAGAAAAGTTTGGTTTTGAAAAATTAATTATTCGGTGGATCATTGAAAATAAATTTAGGTGGGTCATTGACCAAATGGCCTTGTGGACGGGCCGCGCATGCAATCCACAAAGTTTGAGGAATCTTCTTCTTTTGAAGAAGATTCCGCCGCCGTTTTCGGTGGCAGATTTCCTTCGACGTTGTTAATCGAACACGCTTCTGATCAGCAGCATTCAAGCATCTCGGAATCTATTTGGCTAGCTAGCTTCCTCATACCCAAGTTGTGAAGAACAATGTGAAACACACGTTCATAGGAAATGTGCACTGATTCTGCTATACGTTTGAGCTGAATTTGTCGATCTTCTAAAATCATGGACAGAATCAATGTTTTCCGGAGTAGTCACAGAAAATGGTCTTCCAGAGTGATGCTCATCTTTGACATCTGATCTTCCTCTTTAAATTCCGCATCTCAATTTTTAATAGTGGCCTGTAAAGGACACTGATCACTTAAGGTTTCTATTAGAAAAAAAATTTGTGCGACAACCCTATTAAAAATAAAGACTTCATAATTGACCGAAACTCGATTTTTTCAAAATCTAGCTTTTTCTCATGCATGCCATTTTTAAAAACTCACAGTTTTGTCACCGTTCAGTTTATGGATGTCAAACTTTAACAAATTATTTATAAAACATTACAGTTGTAACAATAGCAGCCATATTCAATTTTGTCCACTAGAAACTTAAAACACTATTTTCTATTTACATTTCCATTCCATTTTAATTTTTTAATATCATAAAAAAATGGCATCAAGTCGACTCACTTTTATGCCAATCACCCAATTTGGAATACCTGGCCTGTATAGGTTAATAATATAATTCGAATAATAATTCCATTATAATAATAATGTGTAACTTAATAATTTGAATATCGAAATAATGCTATTCTGTACATCTCTGTCTGAGAGACGTATAATATCCAAGCCACAATACACTTACAACGGTATGCTACGTTATGACGTCACTTCGAGGGAAAATCTTAAATTGACTAGGCGCTTACATGAGCGAATGCTATTTTAATAAACGTCAACTCACCACACTACCCGACAATAAACTGACCTGTAATAATATTTTAATAAATAAATATATTATTTATATATAATATTATTATTTATTTATATACACGGTGTCCCATATAAGAATGCACACTACAGGGATCTCGTAAACCAGAAGAGATACAAAGATGATTAAATTAGAGAAAAGTTGCGCTTTGCTGAACCCTTCAAAGTCACGATTCGAAATCTAAAAAAATCCGATTACTTCCGAAGATATTTGGGAAAAACCGAATTTTCCCGATTTCGTTTTTATTTTTTTCTGACTCTATTTAAAAAGATATTACAAAATAAATTTCACATTCTCATTGCCACTTTTTCTGCTCTACAAGCCGGCGTTCTTAGATTTTCAATGCGACGTTTCGTTTCTTGGAAACCATCATCAACTTAATTTTTTTAAATAGTCGAAAAATTTTGTTTTATTCCTAAAAAATTCTAATTTTAATTCTAAATCCCACGACATACCGCTTCTTACATTTATCCGACGTTTCGGACGAAAAAATCATCATCAATATTATTTGATGATTATTACGAAGGAACGAAACGTCGGATCAAAAATCGAATTACGTTATCATGTAGAGGAGAAAAAATCACATGGGAATGTGGATTTTATTTTGACCTGTCTTCTTTTGTGAAATCAGAAAAAAATTAATTGCCAAAATTTATGTTTAAAATTTCAAGAATTCGTAGATTTTTTCTGATTCTACTGTAAGAGATAGTTAAAATAAATTTTACATTTTTATTGTCGTTTTTCTCGTCTACAACATGACGTCATTCAATTTTTGATTCTACGTTTTGGCTTTTCTCGACCATTATCAACTTTTTTGTAAATAATCGGAAAATTTTATTTTAAAACAGTTAAAAAAAAGTTGATAATGGTCGAGAAAAGCCAAAACGTAGAATCAAAAATTGAATGACGTCATGTTGTAGAGGAGAAAAACGAAAATATAAATGTAAAATTTATTTTATTCTATCTCTTACAGTAGAATCAAAAAAAAATCTACAAATTGTTGAAATTTTAAACATAAATTTTGGCAATTAATTTTTTTCTGATTTCACAAAAGAAGACAGGTCAAAATAAAATCCACATTCCCATGTAGTTTTTTCTCCTCTACTTGTCAACGTAATTAGATTTTTGATCCGACGTTCCGTTCCTTCGTAATAATCATCAAATAATATTGATGATGATTTTTTCGTCCGAAACGTCGGATAAATGTAAGAAGCGATATCTCGTGGGATTTATAATTAAAATTAGAATTTTTTAGGAATAAAACAAAATTTTTCGACTATTTAAAAAAATTAAGTTGATGATGGTTGCAAAGAAACGAAACGTCGTATTGAAAATCTAAGAACGCCGGCTTGTAGAGCAGAAAAAGTGGCAATGAGAATGTGAAATTTATTTTGTCATATATTTTTAAATAGAGTCAGAAAAAAATAAAAACGAAATCGGGAAAATTCGGTTTTTCCCAAATATCTTCGGAAGTAATCGGATTTTTTTAGATTTCGAATCGCGACTTTGAAGGGTCCAGCAAAGCGCAACTTTTCTCTAATTTAATCTTCTTTGTATCTCTTCTGGTTTACGAGATCCCTGTAGTGTGCATTCTTATATGGGACACCGTGTATAATATAATATTTTAATAAATAAAATTTTAATAAATAAAATTTTAATAAACTCACACTACCCGACAATAAACTGGCCAGTACTTATGTACAGGGGGTACAAGCGTTTAGTCAATTTAGGATTTTCCCTCGAAGTGACGTCATGATAGCATACCATTGTAAGTGTATCGTGATACAAGCTTTATTAGTATTACGTCAAGATATTGAGTTATTCTTACCATCGCCAATATAGGCACATACAGAAGAACATATGGAGAAAATAATAATCGCATTCGTTTTGCAGCAATATTTAACATTATCGTTGTAAATTTTCTTAATAATTCGATCTTTTAATGCGACAGTCTCGGCATCTGCTTTCAGCATTGATTTTATTAACGCCGACATTTTGTGCGTTTGCACTAAAATCATTTTTGCAATAATAACTGCTACAAAGAGCAAAGCTTTTAGAACAGGTAGAGCTAAAAATATAGAAAAAGTAATCACATAGAATAGCTATTTACCTAACAAGTGCCCAAAGTTATACTTTTCCGCACGCGACTGCAGTTGACCAAACGACGCGAAGCGAAGTTCGGTCAGCACTCGAGTGCGGAAAAGATATTTTCCGCACGTGTTTGATACAATATTTTTTCTACGAGTGTGAGGAAAATTACCTAGTTCAGTATAGATGTCAAAGTAAAAATGCAAACTTATATTATTTTTATTTGTTATTAACAATATTAATGGTAAGAAACAGTTAATTGCATTTGTTAAATTTATGCCCGAAGCTAACTGGTTTTTATCTGATATAGAAAGATTTCTTGCCATTCTAGAATTGTTTATGTCCTGTCCTATGCATGTTCAACATGAGGAGTCTGAAAGTCAATTGCTGCTGGTTGCTGCGATTTGGAAGTGGTAGTCTGGTTTTGGAGGATCAGATGTGCATTTTGTTTTTTGTGTAAGGACTGGTCCATATCCTTCAGCAAGTTTCGCGGACTTCCATCCACTATGATGCTTAAGATTCGTGATGTCTACTACACAGTCTACCAGCAGAGTGGCTGAAGACCGCCTAACAATGTCCAGTGTAGATCATGATTTGGCAGTTTCAGGTATCCAGCCACGTCCGTGGGCACCTTGTCGATTTTGTTAATTCCAAAACATTGGACAGAATATTTTCCGTTCTTATAACTTAAGAAAAATCTTGTAGGAGCATACTTTGTGATCGCAGTAATTCATATTTCTTATTGTTTAAATTTTAGTTCCCCGCTTGCTACAAAGTTTCTGTGTTGATGGGTTTTATTGTCAGGAATCGTAATATGCATCAAGGATTCTCTGTCCAATGTTATCTAGGGTCAAGTAAGTTAAATCTTCACCGGCGGCAGGCATCTATCAACCCAATTAATGTGAAAGTCAAAAAGGTATACATCATCTGGAGCCTCGTTCAGAAACGGCTCTATATTTTTTTTTGTTAGAGTTTTTTTTTTGGCTGAAATCCGACAGTCATTTTCTTCAAAAAGGCGATAACTTTATAATATTTGCTTATATCGAAATAATTATATTTTCATTTTAACACAGATTTTTTACAGATTATTTACTAAATGTTTTCAATTCTTTGGCATAACGGTATTTCGATTTTTCTGCTAACAGTTTGACGTTCACAATTTTGACTTCTTTGAGAATGTCTTTCGATGCTCCTTCTCTCTCTCAATTTCTTCCTTAAAATCCATTTTCTACATAAAACTTGGATAAAAGTCGAATAACCTTTGTATTTCCACTTTGAAATCTATACTGACAATCAACAAACAGGTAAATAACACAAAATTAATTGCATATGAACGATATATGTAAATAGAAAGACCCCGGACTGGCAGGGGCTCCGAAATGCTGAAACCCATGCCCATTACGGTGTTTTTGACTTCCTACGAGGGTTGTGCCCAAGGGCCCCTGCATGGCCTGAGACGACCCTGTGCATATACCGGGTGTCAACGAAATCATTTTGCGTACCTTAATTTTGTTCATATTAAAAATACAAATTTCATTTTTGAGTCGCTTTAGTTGACCAAAACACACTTTTTGCCATAAAAAATAATTAAATATCGAATGTGGTTCCTCCGGAGGCGAGTTTGTTTTTTATTTTAAATGGCAACCTACCAATTTGTTTAGACCATTAGATGGCTCTTTAAATTCCCTTTTCGGTAGTTTTCTCTCAAAATGGCGACACTGGAGACATTTTTCTCGGTTTGAGTAGGTTGCTATTTTGAAGTCCCTTGTTGTTATTTTATAAAATAACTCAATAGTTTAGTCAAGAAGATTGTTTAACTTTTATTTTTTAACATCATTTTATAAAGTCTTTTTAGATAATTTGTATATGCAAATTTACGTTTTACTAATATTGCCCATTTTTAAAGCAAATTTTCACAAAGACATTAAATAGAAAGTGTCAAAAGTAAAATAACCGTCGTCGGGTAGAATATGTTATTAGTTACCTAAAATTATTAAAGAGACACATTTTACCGGGTTTATTCTAAAAACTATCAAATAAGACAAAGTACGTTAAAAAGAACATTATTTATTATTACACATAAAATCAGATATGCATTTACCCAAGTTGGCTGTTTTTCAACACCAACTTATGTTAAATAAATGTTGTTTATAACGTACTTGTCTTGTTTATTGGATATTTTTTTGAAGAACATATGCATATACAAATTATTTAAAAAGAGTGTTATAAAATGATGTTAAAAAATAAAAGTTAAACAATCTTCTTGACTAAACTACCGAGTTATTGTATAAAAATATCAACCCCGGACTTCGAAACGGCAACTTATTCAAACTGAGAAAAATGCCTCCAGTGCCGCCATTTTGAAAGCAAACTACCAGTTGTGCATATCATCGAAAAGGGAATATAAGGGACTATCTAATGGTTCAAAAAAATTGGTAGCTTGCCATTTAAAATAGAAAACTTAAACTCTCCTCCGGGGAAACCACAACAGATATTCAATTGTTTTTTATGGCAAAAAATGTATTTTTGTCAACTAAAGCTTCAACCCAAAAATGAAATTTATATTTTTAATATGAACAAAATTAGGTATGTAAAATGATTTCATTGACAACAGGTATATGTGCATATTTTGGATAAAAGATGCATATGTATATTCCGCCCTCTAGTCATGAACAATACCATTCGTGATATAATTTTCCTTGAAAAAATTTTTGATTATTAAACTCAATGTTATTGCTTTTAAGCAATTTCACTCATGACATTTTTAAAACCAAGTCATTCGTGAAATTGCTAAGCAACAAACGTTCGTTAATAATCAAAAAATTTTGCTGTGAAATTAAATGACATCACATAAATTTTAAGAATTGCATTTTTCGAAAACGCTGGTCTTCAAAAATACACCTCTAATAACTTTAAAAAATTTCGCAGCTCAAATAAACTAAAAAGTTGTTTTACCTGCATCAATATTTGTTCCGGACAATCTGAACAGTTCAACGACAAAGAAAATTAAACAAGAAAAATATAAAATTTGGCTTGTCCAGGAGAAAATTTGGTATAATCTTTGATAGGTTTTTGACCAGGAGCAGGTTTCTTCAAGCCGAATGCCGCCAAAAAGTAACAACATTTTGCAAATTTTGAACAATTTAACTTGAGACGTCATGCTTTATGGCCAAGTTCAATATTCAAGTGACTGAATTTCTAATTGAGTTGGGTATTTAAGCAAAAAAAACTTAATAGCATAATAACGGTTTAGAGTATTTACAAGCTTTTTAACAAGCAAGGTTTATTAGAGGTTTTGCCATATGATTTAATTCTTGGCAAACGGTAGGGGTATCAGTATTGGATCAGTGACGTGGAAAATTTATGATTATTGGCTGTGGGTATTCCGCAGTGCTGTTGTAACAAAAGAGATATTTGCTTTTAAACAAAGAAAAAGTAGCGAGAATCCTTTAAAATGCTCTGGTTTTTAGCTTGGACGGCCCACGAAGACCTATTAAGGACCAAACTAAACTAATGTACCGTAGAAGTCTTAAGAGTAGGGAAATATAATCCATTGATACGGGATTTACAGGATTAAAGATTTGGAGAAGAAGGGAAGCATCTGTAGCGCGAGAAGTGGGATGTTCTGGGATTTTATAACTGAACAATACAGGGATGCATTTTATGTAACGCGCTTCTAATTGTTCTTCTAGGAACAGTCAAGGGGGGGGGGGGATAGCGGTTAGTTCTTCTGCGCAAAATCCGTGGAAATATCTGCAGAAAAGAGACAGATCTCCAACAGCAATTAAACAGCATGGGTAGTATAATTGACTTTATTTCTTCCTGTAAATGGTCCACTAAATTGTCAAATAGAGTTACCACTAGGTCCTTGTTAAAACGGAATAATTCGATAAATATTCCCTCGTGTAGTGAAAAGGGACCACTTTCGTCTCTCATTACACGCTTTTGAACTCGATTTTTGTATATTCGTCCATCGTTTTCAAAATTATTAATTAAAAACCTTTATGCAGGGAACATATAACAATAATCAAAATCAAATATTAATAAAAATAATTTTATTTTTGACACTAGAAACAATAAACAATTAAGGTTAGGACCTGAAATCTCTTCTTTTTTGTTAAAAAATGTATGTTTTTAGAACGAACTATACAGTATTCTTTATCATGGTTATCTCTATTTTGCCTATAAGGAAATACTTATAGGTAGATTACTTACGTATCAAAGCGATCGCTTCCTCTTCGCTTCTTTATCTCTTTCGCTATCGCTATTTTAAAAAGTTACCGAGTCCCACTCCTGATGTCCCGGGCGACTATGGAAATATTATTTAAATTTCACTTTTATTATATACAGTTAAATCCTTTTTTTTAATTTTTAGGATATTTACAAAGCAATAATTATCGTGCAAAAATTATTATGTAAAAAAAAATATTTCTTTACTTATTTATCATCAGTACACTACTGGAATTTCCAAATGGTACAGTTAACAATAAAAATGGAATAAAATCTTATGTAAAAAATACTTTTTAAAAACAAGCGTTTATTATTTAAATGTACTAAAACGAAAAAAATTAGAATAGTTTTTCATTGGGACAGTGCTGAATACTATTTATAAGTCACCGTAGTTCGTCTGGGTGGATCCTAATAAAAGTAGTATCAAAGTTATCACTGAAACAGAAATAAAATATTACGTTAAATTTATTGTCTTCAAAGCTCGTCGCGTGCGACAGTTCATACCGGCAATACTTTTGTTCGGTAGAAATTGTAAGTAGGTACCTATGTAAGTATTTTTTCTTTTCTGTTCACGCGACAAGCTTTTAAGACAATAAATTTAACACCGTATATTATATATGTTTCAGTGATAACTTTGATACTACTTTCATTATGATCCACCCACGCGAACTACGTTCACTTATAAATAGTATTCAGCATTGCCCCAATGAAAAAACTAATTTTTTTCGTTTTAGTACATTTAAATAATAAAAGCTTGTTTTCCAAAAGTATTTTTTACATAAGATTTTATTTTCAAATTTTTAGTTACGTCCTATCCTAGTTCAACCATCTTCTCAAATACTTTGGTGCTATGAATGTCTATATTGGTAAATAAGTACGTTATTAACAGGAAAGTTGTATAGTTCAATGGGTGCGTTGGAATTGGATGCAGTAGATCCTGTAAAGACGGATTGGAAAAAGTCGGAAAATAAGTCATCTATCAATCTTGAGTTATTAGCCTCAATATTGTCAAGTTTCATTCTTAAAGGATATCCAACTGTATTTCGTTGATATTGTCGATTCTTGTCGATTCTCTGGGTGGCAGTTGATATCACTCCGTTAATAATTAAACAAAATTGAATTGGTTGCTAGGAGACAGATTTCAAATTATGACTGCTGCTAAAACTGCCGCCTACTAGATTTCGAAACTTTTGTTCAATATTGTATGGAAGATAGGTATGGCGAATGGTTGGTTGCATAATAATTATTTTTCCTTGCAGCGTGCGTTTTCGCACGCCGTTTAAAATTATTGATTTTCAGTTGTATTTAGCAATGTGTTTTTTAGGTATTTTCTGAGCAGTTGTAGAATAGCTATTTGACTAATCTAACTAAAAAGTTTTAAACCTCATTGCTTATTAAAATTTTGATCTTATAGTTAATTTGCTTTGTTTCCAATTGATTTTTGTCTTGAAATTTGTAACTAAAACAACCTAAGTTCTATTAATGTGGAAAATACATTCAATGGCTTGGTCTTTGTAAGTTTCTGAAAAAATCAATTTTTATAGTGCAGACCCACATACAGGGTGTCCAGGAATGGATTTCCATTTTTAAACTCGAATAACTTCGATAGAGGATCAATGCGGGTTATTTAGTAAAAAAGGAGCGGGTCTGGTATGCATCGCGCGTTCATTGTTGAGGCATACTTCTAGAGTAACGATTCTTACACAATTGTAAGACAAACATTTTGTGCTTACTTCAATATTAGGCGTGTGGAGGTCGCCCCAAGTAAATATTTGGTGAAATCGTGGGTGCAGAGGTAAACAGAAACATTGTCAGCTGTAAATGGGAAACCCCGTGGTCTTCCAAGGACTGCAACTGGTCCTGAGAATGTTGAGGCTGTGGCAGCCGCCATTACTCAAAATCCAGGTGGATGAATTCAATTCGTAAAACATCACAAGCTTTGGAAATGCACAATTTTATCCTTTAGCGACGGTACTTGACTTCCACTCTCCCAGTCATTTAAGTTGTAGGACATCTGCACCACTGTTAGCAACTAATATGGCAGCCGTCCTTCCAGATGAGTTACACAGGCTATTTGACCATTAATTTTTATTTGTTTATTTTTTTTTTTACTTATTACCGGCATGTCGTGATTTATTAAATTATGCAATTATTATTACCTTTACTTTCACAAATTAAATATAAAAAGACTCCCTTATACACAGCAGGCGCGGCCCGTCCATAAGGTCATTTGGTCAATGACCCACCTAAAGTTTTCAGTGATCTACCTAATAATTTATTTTTTAATTTTTTAAAACCAAAAAAGAATCTTTTGTTTCAAAGTTCCATGCGAAAACTCCCCAAGAAAGAATCACGTCAAGCCATCGTCAAAGGATATCCAAGCTTGTTCCGGGATGGGTCATATTGTAAATTGATTTTATAGGTTTATATGGACGATATAAATTCATTAAAAGCAAGAGAGAAACAGACATACGCGCTTTAGGAAGTTAAAAAGAGACACAATTGGTCGACGGCCCACCCATAATATCTGGCCACTCCCACTATGGAAATACTGTCAAACCGCCCCCTAAAATATATTATTTCAAAACATTTGGTTCGGAAAAAGAAAAACTAATTAGGTACCTAATATGCGCATTGTATTTGCATCGTATTAATAATATTAATTAGTGGTTAAACATAAAAAAAATATAAATACGATTTCTGTCAGGCCAGCGCTAGGCATCAAATTTAACGGTATCGGACCGGCTTTCCTACATAACCGGCGTAGTCCAAGGGATATGACCGCAGATCGCATGACGTCCCCTAGAGCATACATCAGCTCGCCGGCTTGCCGGTTCTTTTTACCCGCCATCAGAGTGCAATTAGTACTTATTTTTGGTGCGTGTTCTATTAGTTTAGTATATACATATTGTTACATTTTATTATGTATTACATTTGTTATATGCTGTTATCGACCTCAGCGCCATCTGCCATTAATTATTAATAATAAAGAATTTTTAAAATGTAAAATGTATGCAGCGAGGTAACACGACGTTCGCGGGTTCGAATCTGTGTTGGGGCAATAACTTTTTTTTCAATTTTTTGTTATTTAAAAAATTAGATCGACTCTAAAAGGTGTATTGGCAACAAGTTCTTCCTCGATAAAATATTTTTAAAATTCTTGGCAATCTCATATTTACTACAGCTTGCAGTCTGCACGTGCGTAGACAAATATCGTATTACTATGTCTAGTCGCCAGCATTGTATTTATTAAAGAAAACGGAGTTTCGGCAGCGTTCCTAATTTTATTTTACGAATAATCATACTTTTAGGTCAGATTTTTTTTCTGTTTATATTCTGGGCTTTTAGTACAAGGCGCGACACCTATTGAGGAGAAGCTAAACTTTTCACAACGGAAACCGCTAAAATCTACTAATTTAGAGTATTAAAACACATATAAAAAAGCCATAAACAGAAAAGTGATACTAAAAGTCATAAACATCAAGAGTAGTAATGTTCAATATTCTGCAGTACCTATTTTATGATTTTTGCAGTGTTTATTTGTAGATAAACAATTTCTTGACACATTATTAAAAAACCTTTCTTAATTAAAAAAGTGTATTTTGCTTGTGGCGTTGATATCACTAGTTGCCCACAAAATTTTGACCCACCTGTAAAAAATCTCACGGGCCGCGCCTGATACACAGTATAGTTTAGAATTAAAATAGTGCGTGTATACGCTACTGAATTTTCCATTAATAATTTTTCCTCCATATCGTGAAACCCTTTTCATTTGGATAATAATTATACACGAGGATACAGAGTCTCCAACATATACTTCGTGCATGGAAAATATTGTCAAACTCTGCTTTCACAATATCGCATGTCTATTTTTGTGAAGAGAGCATGTCATAAGTGGTAATTAGTTTAATAGATTTTTCTTTTCTTGGGGCATAATAGGGAATATGCATGAAATTCAAATCAACCCGAAAAATTTTTTATTGTATTCTCTATATAAATTAAATGATTATGGCGGTTGTTGTTTTCCATTTATTTTGGGTTTTATTAGCAAAAAAAAAGATTTAAAACTGCAAATTTTCGCGCGAATTTCGGAACTTGTAAAACGCACTTCTTTTGTTTGTGACGTCACTTTTTTTTATGACGTAAACGTTTTATAATGCCTAGTGTAATGTAAATTTCAGTATTAATTCATTTTCTTGATTGTTTCCCGAAGATTAGTACATTTAGTTGATAGAAAACCTTTTATTTGATTAAAAAAATTGTTTAGAAATGACCAAAATGGAGTGCGTGCAAAGAAAATCGGATAATTTGCTGGAAGTTGATGCCCTTTAGAGAGGGTTCCTTTTTTGCCTTAAGAATTTCGTTACCAATACTTATTATTTATTATACTATGAAAATAAATTTACAGTCACATATGCTTACTTGAATTTGGCGATACTGACCTTTATAGATACCGCTTTATGTAAAATTTTTGATTAATTTTGCAGTACGTATACTTTCTTCCAGCACCGGCTCTTTTGGACACGAGAAAATGAAGTTTTCCAAGTCATTAGCTGGAGAATTCTTTTACACTGGCATAATATAATATCTGTAGGTTAGTTTTTTAACATTATCTACTGTTTAATAAAAAGGATTATTAACAAAATACGATATAATCGAAGACAAACAACAAAATCAAACTTATCAAACCCAACCACACCAGATAAAGCGACCGTCACACTGAAGAAGCAACGTTGCCACCGCTGCAAACACCTGCGTGTTCGATTGACAATAATTGGATCAATCAGGATCACTTTACGTCACTTCAATGCTATTTTATCTCTTTGCACTGCCATTCCCTTAAAGTTCGTCAACTGATCCGGATCAATCCGATTTTGTCAATCGAACACGCCAGTGGCTAAAAAAATGACACGTGAAAAACCGAACCGACCCTGTCATCATTAAAGCTTTGCCAACGGGGATAAATCCAGAGACGGCTCTAACCTAGTTGGAAATAAAATTAGGATTCGATGTGAAAATAAAATACAAATATTTATTTACCCACATTGTGTTATTTGAAAGTGCGAAATACGAAAATCCCATACAGGGTGTCTGAAAAGTCTTAGCATGGGCAAATATCTTTACTATTAATTAAGATAGAGACACCAAATTTTAGTTTTATCTTATTGGTTAATAAATCTACTTTTTTATGTAATTTGATTGCTTGAATAAGAAGAAGCGGCCATGCCGGAAATATGTCAGTGCGTAATATAACTGATTAGTAAGGCTGGCACGGTTGGTCACAATGTCACATAGTTATGTTTAAATAAGTAAGACGTCATAAAATCGTACAAATATGTTAAATACGTAGTTGTAGTTTTACTATTGGAGATATATTCTTGAAAGTGGGTAGGTTTCAATGTAGACACCAAAGTACATCTCCTGAAATTTCGTGCGCATGTCTAGCCCTCTTAGTTTGATTGGGTGGTACGCATTTGGGTCTACTGCGCAGATGTCAAAAAACAAAATATAAAAACGACAAATGAAGAAGTAAAGTTGGAAAAAAGGTAGAAAAAAAGTGCCCCATAAAACAAAAAATAGCAGCGCAGACTGGTAGGTACTGTATGGCACAAGAGGTCGACTAATGGTCGACTTGTGCCCCGCCTGATTTCCTGATTATACGATTTACGATTTATAATTTTTATAGGCTTGCCATGTAAAAATGCATTAAAATACGGGAGTTGCGGTAAAATGTTGCGGTTTAATGACTTTTAAAAGAAGAGGCCACCCGGCATAGGTTTGCATTCAAAATTTTTGACCTCAACTCCCTAGCGTAACCCCCCAAGGGGGTTGAAAAAGTCAAATTACATAAAAAAGTAGATTTATTAACCAATAAGATACAACTAAAATTTGGTGTCTATCTTTATTAATAGTAAAGATATTTGCCCATGCTAAGACTTTTCAGACACCCTGTGTGGTATTTTCTTATCTCGCACTTTTAAATAACACAATGTGGGCAAATATAAATATTTGTATTTTATTTGCACATCGAATCCTGATTTTATTTCGCAATAGGTTAGAGCCGTCTCTGGATTTACCCCCGTTTGGAAAGCTTTAGTCATCATCGTTTGCCTAGTTGCCTACCTAACCCCTAACCTTGTTTATTTTTGTGGAATCGTTTGTGGAAAGTGGTATTAGTTTTTAAAAATGTAACGCAGACATGCAATGTATCACTATGTAAATAGAAGAAATTGGTAAGTAATTACTAATTATTCTATAAACATATATTTTAATTATATGCACACTTTACACAACACAATAGTATCATAGACTAAATAATACATAGACGAACACTGGCGTGTAACAAAAATGACCAAAAAGCGGGCATCCATTGAGACATTTGGAGGGTTTACTGGTTTATGGCTTAGAAATTTGTTTGTCCACAATTATATATCCATGCGTTTATATGTACTATATAGATATATGATGGTGAACAAACAAATTCCTAAACCATAAACCAGGAAATTCACATAAATGTTTCAATGGATGCTTAAGCATTTTTTACAACCGTATAGATTTTTTGATGAAATACATGATGATGTTTTTAGGTACACTTGCTACATAAAATACATCAGGCAAAACTCTTAAAATTTATTTAAACGCTTTATTTTGCACTTTCTTAGGTTTTATTTAAATCTTATTATAGTTATTAAGTATATCCAAATGACAATCTTTTTATGATCATACTCATAACCTTTCTCATAACCATAACATAACCTTGGATTAATAAGGACAGTCCTTGAGGTAATCCTGGTAATCAGGTTATAAAACTTCACTTTAAAAATGTTGTAATAGTCCAGATTCATACCAAACTATTGCCAAAGACAATTATTTAGCTACAATATTATTGTCTAAACTAATAATACAATTATTATTTAATGCAACTGTCTAAAATTTTTTTAAATAAATAAAGACAAAACGTCAACTACAGTTGCGTAGAAGGTATCGACTATGGCGGTGTTGCCGTATCCCCTTTTAAGTCACTTTAATTTGAGTCGCCAACACGTTCAGTGTAGATTGCCCATAACACTGCGTGACGTAACTTTTTTGAGTGAGCAAATGGCTGCTTTTGAAACTGTAATAAATTATTCCGAAAAGTAAAAATTTTTTTTAGCTAAATTATCCCAGTAATTTTCTTCAAAATAGCATTTTTGGGGTTGTAATGACTTCCTTAAATGATTTATGCAATAAAAAAAAAATGTGCATATTCCTTATTAATTTTGTGTAATTTAAAATAATAAATATTCATATATAATATCATAAGTGATATAATTTTACTGGAAACATTTTTGATTATTAACAAAAGTTTGTTGCTTAGTAATTTCACGAATGACTTTGTTAACAAAATTTCGAACCGGGGATGAGCGATTTTGGATCAGTGTCATGAGTGAAATTGCTTAAAAGCAATAAACTTTAATAATCGAAAATTTTTTCCAGGGAAAATTGTATCATGAATGATATTCGTCATGACTATTTCACGAATAAATAGTTAAGCCAAGAAACAACAAAATAACATTTTTTTATTTAAATCGGTAATGCAAGTAAACAAACAACATATTTAATTTTTATTGTAATTATTAACAATATTGATAGTACCGTTCTGAGAGTACAGTTCTGTGATAAACTAACTGATCAACTATTATGGGGTTTCTGTTGTCAATATTCTGACTGTGATGAGCAACAACACTAGTGAGATTTGAACAAGGAGTTTCAGAAATTGTTTCTACAAGACAAAGTTGAATATGGTTGATATGGTTACAACTAAAATGTTTTATAAATAATCACTAGTTCACAAATTTTACCTTCATTCGAGGTACCTCGTGAAAAAAGTGTTTTTAAACCTAATTCGAGGTCGCTGAAAACGAAAATGGCAATCATTTATTGTTCCAAAGAAGCGTTTGCGAAATATTAACAAAAAATGTGATTTTCGGCTGTTTTTCCAGTTATGGTCCAACATCTCGAGAACGGTAGACGTAATCGACCTAAAATGTACACACATTTCGAGGTATGCTTCTTTTTCCAATAAATATCAATTATGAGACAATTGGAAGAATATTTTTTGAGTTACAGCTACTGAAAGTTGAAAAAACAACTGCATTTTTTGAGGTTTTTTGAAAATTGCACATTTTTGTTTGTTTTATTTAGTTATTAGGAATTTTTTTTTCATGTTTTTTGAATTGCATATGAAAGATTATTTCGTCACGAACATATATTGCCCAAGTTTGTTCAAATCGGTTGAAAAAGGTGGAAGATATTACTGATTAAGTGAAGGCAGACCATTTCAGCTTTTGACATGCAGCTTTTTAAGGTAGTAAAGCCCAACGTACTCATTTGAAACTACCACATTCTATGTTTTTAAGGATGCTCTACAAAATGAAGTGGTTAAAATTTCCATTTGTTAACCAGGAAATTAAATATGGCGGCATTTGTGCGAAAAAACACACGGAAAAATCGAAGCCAAAATTTTCTCTTAGCGGGATTTCGTATCGAGAGAATTATTGTTCATGCTCAATAAATAGATGTCTCAAATAAGACAAACTTGTGGATCTTTCGAAATGTAATACGGAAAATTTTTGAAAATTCAATACAATTTTGGTGATTCAATTTTTCAATAATTATAATTAATGAATGGCCACCCCAAAATGGCGGTTATCTTCAATACAATTTTTCTGCTTCAATTTTTCATTAATTCCTTGTTCTGTAGGGCTTGGTTATTCATGTGTCATTAGGTAAGTAAGTTTTATTATTTGTTTGAATAACAACAATATAGCGTATTTTTTTCTTCAGAAGCCTATTTTAGAACTTCACATTTGGACGTGCGGCATTTGTTTAGTCATGACTATCCAGATAATTTTAAACGATTATTTCATAAATTTAAAACTTAAATATCTGTTTCAGAAACGGCTAATTTAAATCTTACACAACATTTATCGGGCGCGGCCCGTAAAATTTTAAAGTTGTATATCTCTGTTGCTACTTATGGGACCCATGCCAAGTTCAGGATTTTTAATAGTGAGCCTACTAGAAATGTTTTGGTAAATAAAAATAATATTTTGTGATTTGCGAAAAAAAGTTGAATTTTTGAATTGACCCACCTGGAAATAAAATTAACACGCACGGTATCTTATTAATTATTTTTTCTAAGCAAATTTTACATCATTTTGTCGATAATTCCTAAATTTTAAGAGCAAAAAATGTGTTAGTAGAAAGTTAAAGTCATTTGAAATTTTTTAAACCAAAAATATAATTTAAAAAATAATTCAAATGACTATAACGTTCTACTAACACATTTTTTCTCTTAAAATTTAAAAATTTTCGACAAAATGATGTTAAATTTGTTTGGAAAAAGTAGTAAATAAAATACCTAAGCGTGTTAATTTTTTTCCCAGGTTCAAAAATTCAACTTTTTTCGCCAATTACAAAATATTTTTTTTCTTTACCAAAACATTCCTGGTAGACTCACTATTTTTTTAACTGCCGTCAGTGATGTAAACTCTGTTTGTGAATTATTTTACTTAAAAATTTATGAAGCTTTGGATGTTTTTGTGCCTAAGACGAGGAAGCGTCGCAGAAATTATCCACCTTGGTTCAATTCACAGATAATTAAAACAGTTAAGAAAAAGTTTGTAGTGTGGCGGAGGTTCAAGCGAACTGGTAAGCATGCCGATCTATTAGAATTTAGGAGAATGAGAACTCTAGTAAAACATGAAGTAAACAATGCTTACAAAAGGTATTGTGAAGATATTGAAAATCGTATTGTATCTGATCCTACGAAATTCTGGCAATTAATAAATAGTAAGAAAAATAATAAGCAATTTCCTGAAATAATGACACTGGGTGAAAACAGTTTTAGAGATCATGCCGACATTGCAAATGCGTTTGCCAACCATTTCCAATCATCCTATGTTTTGCCTGGTAATGTGGATAATCGTCAGACTGCTGCTGCAACGGATACTATTTTTGTAGCGAAGTTTGATAAAGCTCATGTTTCACGTTGCCTGAAAAGGATGAAACAGAAGGGGACTATGGGTCCAGACAGAATACCATCTTTTTTATTGCATGATTGTGCTTGCCTTTTTGCTGAACCTCTTACCATAATTTTTAACTTATCTTTAAAAACGTCGCAATTTCCAGATATCTGGAAAACATCCAAAATCATTCCGGTATTTAAAAAGGGGGACAGGGGAAAAATAGAAAACTATCGCCCCATAAGTATTGTTAACAACTTTTCTAAGTGTTTTGAAATGCTTCTGCATGAGAGATTACTTTTTCAGGTTAAGAATAAAGTCGCAGAAAGCCAGCACGGTTTTGTCAAGGGGAGATCAACCATATCTAACCTAATTTGTTTAACACAATTTGTAGCGGAAGCATTTGATCAGAACTGTCAGGTGGATGTTATTTTTACGGATTTTTCAAAGGCGTTTGATAGACTTGATCACAACATTCTGCTTAGTAAACTTCACACTTTTGGCTTTTCAGATAATTTGATTAATTTCTTTAAATCTTATTTGGCGGATAGGAAGCAGACAGTAGAGTGTTGTGGTCAATCGTCTGTCCATATGAGTGCTCCTTCTGGAGTACCACAGGGGTCCATCTTAGGTCCTTTGTTGTTTAACATATTTATCAACGGCATTCTCGAAAACCTTGAAAGTCACACACTTCTTTATGCTGATGACATGAAGATATATGCCCGCATAGGGAGTCTGGAAGACTGTGGGAAACTTCAGCTCTCACTTGACAAGATCCACGACTGGTGTACTATAAATAACCTACCTTTAAATATAAATAAGTGTAAGGTTATGTCGTTCTCGCTAAAGCGTATCACACTGCCGTACGATTACGCAATCAATAATACTCCATTAGAAAGAGTAGATTCTTATGGTGATCTTGGTGTATTGTTGGACAGTAAACTTTCCTTTGTTCCTCATATAAACTCTCTTTTATCGACTTGCTTCAAATTACTAGGGTTCGTTATACGAAATTCGCGTGATTTTTCGAATATCACTGCCTTAAAACTACTGTTTTACGCATTTGTGAGGTCCAGAATGGAGTATGCTTCGGTGATATGGTCGCCATATTATCAGATACATATTAATCGACTTGAAAGGGTTCAGCGACGATTCTTGAAGTACTTGAGTTTCAAAATTGATGCCCACTACCCGGATATTGGTGTGCCTCAGGAGGACTTATTGCGCAGACATTCGTTGGACTCTTTGGAGAATAGACGCAGGGTTTTTCAACTGAAATTTCTTTACAAGATCTTGCATAATGGGGTGGAATGTAGTGAGATTCTGAATTCCTTACAATTCCTGATTCCTAGAGCATCATCTCGCCATCCATACACATTTTACGTCCCAACACCGCGCACCAATATCTGTAAATTCTCACCCATAAATAGAATGTGCAGTACGTACAATATGCACCAAGATAGGTTTGATATTTTTTATTGTGGCATAAATAGCGTACGTCTGACCTGACACTCTGTTGTGGTCCACCTTTTGTACTTTTGTGATTAATTTTCTTTTTTTTTTAGACATGCTTAAGAGTTGTTAATTGTTAATAGTGTACCCCGGTTTAATTTTTGTTTTTGTCTTTTCTTACTTTGTACTTTGTACCTTGTATTTTGTCTTGTAATGTTCTAATCAATTTTTCTATTCTGCAATACTTTACATGTCTATGTATAACTATATTAGTATCTGTACTTTAAGTTATAATTATCTGTTGTACCCATTTGTTAATTGGTTTCAAACTGTTAAATGGGTGTAAATAAATAAATAAAAAAAATAAAAATAAAAATTAAAAAACCTGAACTTGGCATGGTCCCATAATATTCAACTTTAAAATTTCACGGGTCGCGCCTGCAAATTATATTTTTTTGAAACCATGAAAAAAGATCTTATTTACTTACAAGTAATGTACAGGGTGTTACATTTAAAAAAATGTGAGTTGAGTTAATTTCTCTACCTATCTTTAAGATATTTTAATATGTGATATTCCCAAAAAATAAAAGGTAAAAAATTAAACAACTTTTATATTGAAAGTTTTCTTCTGTTTCCCATAGATAAGGATGTAGGTGGGTGTCAAAATATAATGAAAAACCTTGTACTTATTAATACTCCCACGTTTACTGCCACGGAGTTAATCACGGACTGTAAGAACCTACAATATATATATATATATATATATATATATATATATATATATATATATATATATATATATATATATATATATATATATATATATATATATATATATATATTTAAATTTTAAAAGTTTTGTCAACATTGTCTGCATGTAAATGTTGGTGATGATTTCTAAGAAGGTTTTGTTTTGTATTTTTCTTTTCCTCAAAAAATTATAATTAACCAAAAAATAAGAGCACCGTAAATTCTATTGTTCCTTGTTTTATGCAATACCCTAAAATTAAAATTTAGTGGAAAAGTCCCTCACATGTGTAGTTTTTGAGAGATATTTTTTATTGCTTTATATTCATCGCTGTGGTCAATTTCATTACAATCACAATTTTCTTTGTCCGCTTTTTTATTCATATAGTATTTTATAAATAACAATCAAATAAAGCTTTTTATTTGTAAAATATAGGCTGAAAGTTATTGCATCGTGCGTAGTGGAGATTTAAATAACAAAATAAAACGTTGTTTCTGCACAAACTCTATAAAAATGCCAAATAACTCTTTAAACCAGCTTTTTCAAATATTTATCAAATGGTTGTTAAAAGTAAATACGGAAACTTTGTAAAATAAAATTATGTTTCAATACGCACCAAGTTGATTTAATAAAATAGTCTCTGTTTGCTTTACATCAGCTTAATTTTGTATTTAAAAAAACTATAAAAAGTGGTCTATACAAGGTGGTCAAAAAGTAATGGTACACAGGTCAACAGCAGATTCATTATGTCGAAAGTAACCCGATTTATTCAAACTTGCCTAATTCCAAAGTTCATAATAACCAAGATACAGGGTGTTAAAATTTTAATTTTGTTTTCGATTTTTCCAATAATTTCTCAACAAAACGACATAGCGGCAGAAAATTAGGGATTTGGGGTTTTTTAAGGCGAGAAATTCAAATTCGTCCATACTTTTAATATTACTAGTAGAGGGCGCCACCTACGGCATACCACACTTCTTTTAAATGACAATTTTTTAAGCTTGGTATATCGATCTAACTATTAAAAAAATCGATTATGCTATTTCTTGTACGTCAAATAGGTGTACTTTATTGAAGTCGCTAGGAGTAACCGTTTTCGAGATTATCGAATTGGAAATTTCCTATGCAATTAAATACATGTGATTCAAAAGTAATGGGACATAGAGCAACCGTGAATTTCTGACTTCAAATTATTACGATTTAGCTAAATTTACTTAGTTCAAAAATTAATATTATAGGAGATACTTGAGATCCTGAATTCTGTTTATACAGGGTGTCTAAAATAGGTGATACCACTATTGCTATCTCCGAAATGGTAAAAGATACGAGGTCGGTTAAATTAGAGAAAATGTGCCATTTCTAGTCCCTATTCATATTCCGTTTACGGAGTTGCCAAATTCTCTATAGTTTCTTATCTACAGGGGATTTTTTAAAAATAGTCAAAAACTTAATTATTAAATATCTCGAAAACTATTCTAGTTAGAAAAAAGTTGTTTTCACAAAAATCACACGAATTTTTACCTTCTCTAAAGTAGCTCTATTGTTTTGTTTATACCATTTGTTTTTACTGAGTTACTGATACTAACTTGTTTTTTTCAAATACGGACCTGGATTTTTTGCTGCATTTTTTGAAAGAATACTTCATACCCTTTACAACTGTGTATCACTTGATTATGGTTTTCGACGTTTTGATCAGGAATAACAACATTATCAGGATTTTCTATCGATACGGACCTGGGATCTTCCATGTTAAGGCACAATTCATAACCTACCGCTATGGTTTGTGGTTTTTATGGTTGTGAAATGGCGCATTTACTTGAAAAATGCCAGGTCCGTACTGGTAGAATATCCTGATGATGCCATTCTTCACCAAAACGTCGAAAAACATAACCAAGTGATACACAGATGTAAAGGGTATGAAGTATTATTTCAAAAAATACAGCAAAAAATCCAGGTCCGTATTTGAAAAAAACAAGTTAGTATCAGTAACTCAATAAAAACAAATGATATAAACAAATCAATAACGTTACGTTAGAGAAGGTAAAAAATCGTGTGATTTTTGTTAAAACAATTTTTTTCTAACTATAATGGTTTTCGAGATATTTAAGAATTAATTTTTGACAATTTTTCAAAAATCCCCTGAAGATAAGAAACTATATGGAATTTGGCAACTTCGTAAACGAAATATGAGTAGGGACTAAAAATGGCACATTTTCTCTAATTTAACTGACCTCGTATCTTTTACCGTTTCGGAGATAGCAATAGTGGTATCACCTATTTTAGACACCCTGTATAAAACATTTTATTTTAATGAAACTTTCTTATTTAATACTTAGTTTAATAACACTTAAGAGTTAATAACAAGGGAGTTCGAAACTATCTTAATGAACGGTTTCCTGAACGATAGATAGGCTGTGGTGGCCTCTCGTGTTGGCCGGCGCGAAGCCCGGATTTTAATCCTATAGATTGCTCTATTGGGGTCATTTGAAATCCATCGTTTATGACAGTTCAATAAACAACGATAATGAGGTTGGTCAAGAAATTATAATTGCTGTTGATCTGCTCAGAAATGATAGGGATCTTTTGTTTAAAATCCGGAGTCTTTTGTAAAGCGTACCGTACAGCGAGATGTATTGCGGTCAATAATGACCATTTTGAGACGCTATCATTTTTACTTAGCATTATTAACTTAATGGTTATTAAACTAATTATTAAGAAAGTTTTGTTAAAATAAAATTAATATTTCCCCACATGAATAAATACTTGTTTTTATTAAAAAATCTTCAGTATCTCAAGTATCTCCTACACAGAAAAACACTTCTTTGAATTGAACTGGATACCCATTCACTCAATGACACACTCTATTCCGTATTGCACAATACAAATTCGGTTTATTTCAATGATTAGTTTTTTCATTGTTAACCAATAGGTTATAAGATTGCTTACAATATAAGGTTTCATTGGTTTTTAATGGATCGTTCAAATATAACAATTATTTGATGCCAGTAATACCCTATCTAAATTCAATGCAAACTATCATTGGTTTCAATAGAATTTTATTTGTAAGAATATGCACCTCATTTGATGCAAAATAGCTATTATTGTTTCAATTACAACAGTAATTAATTCAATGTAACTTCTAATAGAAAGAAAACATTTTTGTTTAAATTCAATCATATTCGTGTTTTGAAGAACAGTTACTCTTATTTCATATAATGAAGAAATTCTATTACATCAATTATACTTATATTTCAAACAAATGAAATGCGCTTTCTTATTTTAAAATAATTTTTGATTAGTATTATTAAATATTCATTGTTTAGACATTCTGTAAACATTTAAATATAAAAAACACCTTTTATTAACACCACACTGACGCGTAAGCTTTTTATATTTATTTCACTCCAAATATAGGATCTGCTTCTTTGCAAAACTGTCTGCTTTTGGCTTATATGGGTACAGGATGCAAGATGGAACAAAGACGCTTAAAACTGCATTCGGATCTTCTAAATTTACAGCTAGATTTGGTGGAAACCATGTCTAAAAAATACAAATTCAACAATAAATTTGCGACCATATTTAATGTTAATAGTTTTTTAACAATACGTATCGGCTGAGTAAAAAGTCATAATAGACTAGCCAAAACAGATTTACAAATAAAAAAACAAACTTATTCTTGCAAATCGTTTAGATTAGACTTACCATAAAACACTGAAATTAGTTGCCCAGTCCCAAAAATCTATTATTTTTGGCATATAACGCAATAAACAAGCAGGCTGCAAGCTTAAACGACGACTGAACGAACAAATACAACAGCACAATTTTAACCCCTCCCTCCGCGAGCAATAAATCTAATATTTCAGTCAACAGTGTTTATTTTAATTGAAATGATATAAGAATAATTCACTTAATTTTTAGATTTTATTATTTAAACTGTAGTTCTTGTTCGTTTAATAATATATATTCTATTTGAATCACACCGCCTACAAATAGCTATTTTTCATCCAAATATATTTGAGCATTCTCATCAAATAATTTAATGTTTTAGCTTAAACAATTCTATACTCTAAGGAATAATAGTAATTTATAGGTTTCGAATAGTATTTTTGTAATTGAAAAAATAGTAATATAGTTTTCAAAGAAGTAAGACTACTTTTGAACTCTAATGATAAGTCTATATTTAAAGCAATGTTTTTTTTTTGGTTATTTCAATGATGTTTTGTTGAAACAGTATTAACTTTAATATAACCAAAGTGAGAGTGAAGAATAATACTATTATTGAAAATAACATAGCAGTTTTTTCTGTGTATAATATCAACTTTTGAACTAAGTAAATTTAGCAAAATCATAATATTTTGCAGTCTGAATTCACTGTTGCTGTATGTCCCATTACTTTTGAACCAATCGTATTTAATTGCATAGGAAATTTCAAATCCGATTATCTCGAAAACGGTTACTCCTAGCAACTTCAATAAAGTATACCTTTTTCACGTACAAGAAATAGCGTAATCGGTTTTTTTAATAGTGAGATTGATATACTTAGCTAGTTCAAAAATATCTTCAACATATTGTAAAAGTTATGGCAGAGTTAACAGTGCTGCTTTAAAACAAAAGCATAAATTACATTTGCTTTTGAATAAATTGCCTATACGTCTTTTTTATGAGCCATTACACCGAAAACCGATATTTATAACAAATAACTAAGTAACAACAATGGTAAACAAATAATAATAGTAGTAATTTGCGCTGAATATTTCTCTTAATACTACTTAACAGAAAGGACACAGAAGCAAGAAAAAAACAAACATTAATATAAATGTACAGAAACAGAATATTATGGGGATACATTTTAAATCGGAGATTTTACGACAGATATTAGTGTAGACCTGTGTTAGTAATGTTTGCATTGTTCGGATTAGTTTTTTAGTACAAAATGAAACGAGGTTTTTCGAAAATTGACTAATGGATTAGTTATCTGCACGGATACCATTAGCTATCAACCGAATTAGTTTCTTTGTTGGGAGCTTTCAAAGAACTTTATCTTGTATAGATATTAATGTGCCGTAAAATCAATGGAATATTAAGTCCAAGGTTAACCAAAGTTAAGTCGCAACCTAAAAATTGCTTTCGGGTTCAAAAATAGACAAACAAATACATTTATGGCATATACAGGGTGGTTAGAAAAATTGGAAACAAATGGAACACTTATTTATACTGATTTCGAAGATAATTTTATCCTTAACAGAAGGTTGTGCGTGACCCAAGACCTACAAAAAAATTACAAATCATTATTTATCCTCTTTAGAACGGGAATTTCAAAAAATAGAAAACGACTTAGGAGTAAATTACCCGTTTTTAAAACAATAATAAATTTTATAAGGAAAAGTTCCTTAAGATTTAAAAATCAAGTCAATTTGAAATCGGAATTTTAATAGATCTATTTTGTTTGTAATGTTTTACTCTTCGCAGTACGCCACTGACTGTGTGAGGTACTGATAATAAAGCTGCCCACATGAGTGACGATCCAGTGGCATTACATCGCGGAGAACTCGGCCGCAGCAGCAATTCAGTTTAGCTTTGCTATTGTATGTATCGCGTCGCTGTAAATTTGGTAGTTTGTAATATGCCGAAAGTGTGCAGTAACACCCGACTGTTTCTATATACTGTTCTAAATACTGTATACGAAAATATATATTTTCGGAAAATGTGGGGAGGTACCTATTTTTTTAAAATTATTTTTTGAAGACAAAAAGAAAAAATGTACTTTCAAGATACATCAAGTACATTTTTCAAAAAAATGTACGTTTGAAATATGTGTATTCGAGAAAATGGTTTTGAAGAGTTTCGTTAATCCGTTTTCAAAGAAGCTGTTTTTCGAAAAAATCTACTTTCAAGAAAATGGTTACTATTTGGTATTTTTTTGATATATTTAGAAGTCAAAACGATCCGTCGCAAATTTTGATAAAATCGCAGTGAGATGTGTAAGAAATGTCTCTATTAAAATCCTTCTTGTACAAGGCTTCAGATGGGCGCCCCCTGCTCCCCCACCCCTGAATCCGCCACTGCAACAATCAACATATATCTTTACCAAAGTTTACGGAATATATATCTGTAAATTTTGTCTTTACCTACTTAAAAGAGATAAAAAAAACACGTTTATATTGCGCATATCGGAGTTCGGGTCCAGTGGCGTGGTTTTGGTCGGATGAACGTAGCTTCAAGTGGCGCGATTTGTCAAACCGCGATTTGCGATTTTTGCGCCCCTCGGTGCTTGCGCCCCTGGTGCGGGCCATGGTTGCCCTGCCCTAGCTACGACCATAGAAATAGGAGGGGATATAGAAATCGCTTCCCCTCTGCGCGTATGGAGAGATTTGTTGGGCGGCCATTTATACACACGAATGTCAATTGCAAAGCGGCAAATTTAAAATGGTATTTCTACCGTGCAAATCTACAGCATTTGTAATAATTTTGTAGTACATCGACTGTTTATCTGGTTTAACTGATTATTAGAAAGAAAAACAATAGGTATATATGTATGCCTGGGCTGAATATAAACCTACAATAAACGTCTTTTTTGGTACGAGCCAATAACAATTATTGTAATTTGTTTGTTCAAATTCTCGTTGTGAATTTTTAGTCATTTAATACCAAAACCCAATTAAACCAAAAATCGATTTATAAAACCCAAAAATACCTACTGGGCTGCGTTTTATACTAAACTTGTTTTTTTTTCAAACTTTGCTTACACCGTACCTTAAACTAAATTAATGTCTAAAAGTACCTACCTAACTGGAATTATTTTAGTACAGACATACTATTGTAGTGTATTTTGAGAAACCATCATGTTGTTTTGGTGAATATAAAATATCCAACAATAGTAGTTCAGGATTAGGCTTTGGTGGAGTTAAGATTTTAAATCATAATAATCTTATTGTGTGGTAGGTAATTAAAAAAATTTAAACTTTTTAAACTGGTAATTTTAAATTAAACAATAACATAAAAATTTGCTTTATTTCATTTATTTATTTGCTTTAAGATCATGCATAATATATTGTTATGATATAAGCTTCGTCAGTACCTACAAATCTGATGAGTAAAATGGTATAACATAAAATTTAACATACAAAGAATTAACAAATAGATAAACACTATACAAAGTCAAGTACAAGCACAAATAGATATAACGGGCAGTTCATATCAAGAAAATTATATTACGAGGCAACATTTATAAATTCCGATAAGCTATAAAACACCCTGTCTTGTAGTAATTCCTTCAGCCTCTTCTTATAGGCTTTCATGTTATCTACTGATCTGATTTTGTCTGGCAGTTTATTAAAGATCTGAACGCATGCAAATTGTGGAGATCCTTCATAGTGGGCAGTCTGATTAGCAGAGCGGAAGCATTTCTTGTTGGGTAGCTGTGGTTGTGTTGATTCGTCTTGAAACTGCTTCTGTTGTTGAAAACATACATGGCACATTTCAGTATAGTATCTTGACTGTTTAAATATTTGTCTACATAATTCTATGGGCTTGAGCCCCAACAGTAGTCTTATTATTCATTTCTGTGTAATGACAACTCTGTCGATTTTCGTTGCTTGACCCCAGAGTATTATATTATAAGCAAGGTAGTGATAGGCAAGCGAATAGTAAGCACTCAGTAACGTATGTTGGGGGATTGTCTGTTTAAGTTTCACGTATGTCCCCAGAAACTTTACCATAGCAGAGCTGTTGTTGATGTGTATCCTAGGTTTGTTTTTGTAAAAGTGTACCATCACCGTCTTTTCCTTGTTTAGTATCAGTTTATTGGAATTGCACCACCCACACATAGTATCACAAACTTTGGAGATAGAATTCATAATTAATATTACTTATTAATTATACTGCAGGGCACAATGGGCTCGATAAGTCTGTGTGTGCTTCTATCACCATACTACTTAATTCTAAGCATGTAACATTATCAGATTTTCTTCCACTAAACCAGAATCACAGTAATTATCAGAATTCGTGATTTGTTAACATTTTCAATGTAAATTACAAGAAGTCTAGAATTAGTTATTTACATATAAAGGACATTTAACTTTATTAATTTGGAAGCTTCAAACGTCAAATTTGTAGGGGAAGTGACAGTTCTGTGTCAAAATGGCAGCCCCCGTTGCGTTCCAATAAAATTGGATGCGCACTCGTCCAAGAGCGTTCTACTACCCTCTCTTTTCTCTGGCTACGACGCTGCCCTTCCCTTCCCAACCGGATAGCTCGTATACAGTTTTTAAGAACGTCTCTAGATACCATCTTTTCCAGTGAAATATCTTGTTTTTAAATAATTAATACATACTCTTATTTTATTTTTGGCATCTAGCATCGCTGTTTTTGTAGCATGATTAACGAGCTCGAGCCAATCTGTCAACCATTGTTGAGCAACATTGTCGTAAATAGCGTAGTTAGTAACACATTATTTTAATCGTCCAATAAATCGTGGAAAGTATGTTCCACTATTCCAGCTTACGAGTCCTACGGGAATAAAATCCGAATCTCTCGGCGTCTTAATCCAGAGACGCCATTAAGTTAATGTCGCGCCAACTTTCTAAAATCAGAAACTACACTGCTTATTTACTTAAAACTTTAAAAATATTTTAAAGCGGAAAATCTTAAGAACTTCGATCCTGCTTATGTGTCTGTACATTGAAAATTTGCTGGTACGGTATTACTTTTTAGGTTTTTTCCTTTAAAGCTTGTGAGCGTACTTTTAGGGGAAAATGTAGTTTTACTCAAAAAGGTACTGACGTGCGTACGGCAGCTCTTCGTCGGCAGAACAGATGGTCGTTGGCTAGGAATACTTACGCTTTTTAAGAGCACCACTTAGTTTTTAATATATTAGTTTTTCAGAACTGGGAAACTAAGCTCTTTTAATTTAAGGTTACTGATACTAATAAATAAATAAATAGACTAGGGGAGACCGGGGCAGGTTGTAACAAAAAATATTTCACTTTTTTTTTCTTGGAACTGTTTTCACTAATCAGATTTTTTTTGCTTGAATTTCTACTTACATATGTGGTGAACAAATTTATTAAATATATATAATAAAATCTTTAAAAATTAAACGGCCAGCTTTATTTTAAATAGATCTGAACCTTTGTTACAACGTGCCCCGCCTCGGGGTAAAAAGTAACAGTAAGCGGGGTAAGTGGTAACGCATATTCTTTTTTACTATTTTATTCATTTAAATACAAACGGGAACATAAAAATTATTTCGAAAAAATATAAACGTTATTCAACATTTAGTATTTGAATACATTTGGGTATGAGTACTACTGGTTATCTATTCACCATCGGAATCGCAATGATGGCAGATATATGGAAAATTACTGTCAGTGCAAGCTTCATGTGACCACATTTTACACTGCTGGCACCTAATCCACTGTTCGTTGGGTTTACTATTTCCATATGCTTCAGTGCAAACTAAACAAAAATACTCTTCTTCTGAGGAATCGTCTGATTCTTCGTAAACCTTTTTTTTTTCACTTTCTTCACTTTCGACTTTATAATTTCTTTGGATTTTTTGGACTTTCGACTATTTTGTTCTTCTTCCAGTGCATCTTTCTCTGGCGTGTCAGTAAGTACCGCAGATTTTCTTTTTTTTCGGCCCTTAAGGGTTGTCTTTCGTTGATCAGCTTTAGGAAGTGGGCGAACAAACTCTGGAGAGAATGTAGTCTTGGCTTTAAAAGTTATTTGGGAAGTAATTTTATTTAATCTTGATGTTGAAGCAACGGGCTCTAGGTCAGCTATTTCAGAAGAGGAAGGTGCTGTCATTGATTGATAATCTATGACAATAGCCTGTAAATTCGACGTGGACATATCAGGAGATTCCTGAGGTAGATGAGCTAACGTCGTAGCATCAGGTTCTAATTCAACTGTTTGAGAAGATGGAGGAAGTAATGGTGGTGGTTGATCTGTCACACTTGATGGTAAAAATTCATCGTCGCCGAAAATATCTCGGTTAAAAGGTTCTATGCCAGAAACTTTAAAACCTTTTATTATGTTTACTGGAGTGGTTGCTAGTGGTAGCGCATCTCGAACCAAAGACGGGACGTCATAAATTGTCATTGACTTTCCAGGGTTATTTCGCAGCCAACTGTCTTGAGCAGAAGATAAATATTTTTTGAAAGGACCATATACACTCCTGTCCAATGGCTGGAGACGGTGTGAACAATGGGGTGGAAATGACATCATTACCACCCCGTTTTCCTTTGCGTAGTTTATAGTTTTTATTGCTAAAGGGGACTCATGATTGTCCAACAACAAAAGTATTGGGTGTTCTTTCGATGGCTTAACATGGGCTACAAAGTGTTCCATAAATTTGTAAAATTCTTCCACCATCATCCAGCCAGAACCATTCGCTGCACCATTCGCTGGAGGACCATCTCTAATGAAGTGGTCTTGAAATTTTTTCCGGGGGAACAGAAACATGGGAGGTATAGAATTCCCTATCGCATTTACGGCCACACATACAGTGACCAGGACCCCTCTCTTTCACTTGAAGTAATACCACCCACCTGCTTCGCCCCTTTTACAGCAATAACCTTGCTTACTTTCTGCACAGTGGTTACCCCTGTCTCGTCGAGGTTCCATATTTTTGCAACTGTATCTATCTCTTACGTTAGCGAGTTTATTAAAAAAGAGAGAAACATTGATTTTATTGAAATTTGTTGCTCAGGTTGGGTTTGATTGCCAGTTTTCGCACTTCTTTAGGAGTCAACCCAAAATAAATTTTTGAAGCGTGTTTTAAGTATTCAACTAAGCTGGATGACTGCTGATCATCAAAAACTGGACGTTGCCTATAGCCCACATTATCAAACGTGATACGACCTTCGGAATTTGTAACCTTCTTCACATATCTATAGAGAGTCACGTGACATATATTTAAAGCATTTGCCACTGAACGTATGGACTCCTTATTATGTACAACTCGGTTAACTGCCTCTTCCATCTCTTCTTTAGAAGTGGAACCTCTTGTTGTTTTTTTAGTGTACGTCATCCTAAAAAATAAAACGTAGTTATTTAGGTACATCGCACATAGGTATATAGGGGTAAATTGTAACATGTTACATTTTGCCCCGATGAGATTGTTACAATTTGCCACGGGCTTGATTTTTTTCGTTTTGTCGCGGCAGATAAAAACGTAAACATAAAATCATGGAAAACTTTCATCAGCATAATAACCCAGACTGCAATGATTCATTTGTGACAAAGAAAGTAAATTTTACCCTGTTTCTAATAATAGTTATTTTAAATAAAATTACGATGTCGAAATTTACTTACGTGCTTAAAATATAAACAATCTCAGAAATATCACCAACCACAATGTCTGTTGCTCGACTGTCTACACAGAACTGACCTTCACGGTGTACTCTAGAAGCCTACAAATGATGCGGGGTTGCCAGCTTTTAAATCCGGGAAATATTTGGTGTGTTACAACTGACCCCGTGTTACAACCTGCCCCGGTCTCCCCTACCTAAGATTAGCTGCAATCAATTTGGTAATTATTCGGAATAATGGAAACACCAAATTTTTTGATGAAATTTTACATAAACCCTTATTTTGGGTGGTGGAACACGAATCGGGAGTCAGTTTTCGGCAGTCTCGTGGTTTTTGAAAAACAAATGCTTTCATGTTAGGTTTTTGAATCGATTTCTTTAAGCTTCGACAGTTTCACTTAAACACATCTATACAAGTCATAACACACTATTATTTTGAAACATGTTTAAGCAAATTTATGTAAAAAATCAAAGAAAACATTAAAAAACCAAATAAAAATAGCCACACAACCCGTAATACAAATATTATATTATTATTATATACGTTTCTCATGGGAAAACGCGCATTGCCAAATGTGCAAATCGTTTTTTCCACAAATTTTAACAGTTTCCGTTCTTGATGAAATTTTGCTCGGGTTTGCTCAGGTTTGTTATTTTGCATATACACTATGTATGACATTCGCCCATGCTCGAGATTTTGAGCAAGTAGTACATATGAGGTTAGCAATTATATATAAAAGTTAACACACTAATTGGCGCTAACCCGCGTGAATGCAGGTTGTCAGTTCATTAAATAAAAAAATTTAAAAAGTAAACATATTTGGAATTTAATCGGGCTTGAATCCGGGACTTTTGGTACAAAACCTCTAGCCAATGCACGCACACCAGTAAGGCGTTCAAAGCTGAACTATAATTCTCTGAATTATTTTCGCAGGTAAAACCGACAAAAAGGCACATTCACACGAGTTAGCGCCAGTTAGTGTATTAAGTTTTATATACGTATAATTGCTAATAATATGTACTACCTACTCAAAATCTCGAACATGGGCAAATGTGTATATTATGTAAAATACCAAACCTGGGCAAAATTTCATCAAAAAATTCGGAAGTTTCCGCGAATCCAAATAATAACCGAATTTGATGTTTGATGTGAGTTAAACATAAAAAATGTTGTTGACCAAGTTGGACAGAATTGTAATTTTACTTTGTTGTGGTTAGAGTTTACTTCTTAACCTAAATTTACAATTTTTTCAGGAAAAATAAGTAAACGTTGCATCGTCACACAAAACAATAGAGTTGACAGGTGGGCAAATAATGGCGGCTGAAAGCGATTTAAAATTGAATTTTCGCCTAAATGTAATGTTTTTTGCTACAAAAAAAAATAAATAAGTTTACAGATGTGTTTAAGTGAAACTGTCTAAATTTAAAGATATCCATAAAAAACCTAACCTAAAAGCTAAAAATTCTTTTTTTGGAAAGCCATAGGAGACCGCCGAAATCTGATTTCAGATTCGTGTTCTACGACCCAAAATTAGAGTCTGTGCAAAATTTCATCAAAAAATTCGGTGTTTCCACTATTTAGAATAATTACCATCAATTTAATAGAGAATTAAGTATGTAATCTCTATATAAAAGAAGAAACTGACAGACTAAGTGACTGACATATCAACGCACAGCCAACACCGCTGGGTCTAGAAACTTGAAATTTTGCACAGAGGTTTCTTAATAACGTAGGCATCCACTAGGGGAGGGTTTTTCAAAATTCAACTACTAAGGGGGTGAAACAGGGATCAAACTTTTTATGAAGAAAAAATATTAGATGGTCCTATTAACTCGAACCTTCATAGAAGTTCTTTAAAAAATAAATGGTTAAACATGTGTTTTACAGTTTTTACTAAATCAACCCCTAAGGGGGTGAAATGGGGGGGTTAAAAGTTTGTAATGGAGTAAAATTTTTATACCGCTGGTGAAGTCGCAAGCGAAAGCTAGTCTATATATATAAAAGAAGAAACTGACTAACTGACTGACTGATATATCAACGCACAGCCCACACCGCTGGGCCTAGAAACTTGAAATTTTGCACGGTGTTTTCTTATATAACGTAGGCATCCACTAAGGAAGTGTTTTTCAAAATTCAACCACTAAGGGGGTGGAAACAGGGGTTCAAACTTTGTATGGAGAAAAAATATTAGATGGTCCTATTAACTCTTCATGGAAATGCTCTAAAAAATAAATGTTTAAACACGTGTTTTCCAGTTTTTACTAAATCAACCCCTAAGGGGGTAAAATGGGGGGTTCAAAGTTTGTAATGTAGTAAAATTGTTATAACGTGGACAAAGTCACGGGCGAATGCTAGTACTGAGTAAAAAAACACTACCTACTTCACAATGAAATTAAACTTGGCTGTGTTTTAGATCGCACTACTTGTTACTGCCAAGCCGAACTTGACCTCTTCTGCATAAATGTTTTTGCAGGAATTTCCTTTACTAGCAATAAAAATAATTAGCACAATAGATTATTGTGAAATGCAGAAGCTAAGCTGTTGGGGATGGTCGCAATTTTAAGGGTTAAATTTTAATTAGCGTCCCAAATTGAAACTGAAGCCATTTTAGCCGTCCGATCTCTATTTCATAAAAGATAAGGATAGAGACATAACAGCCAAAATTAGACTTTAAATCCCCCTTTATTAGCAAATATTTCTGGGATTAGGTTTGTCGACAACGGCATTATCCTTGTAATGTAAAAGTTTTTCTTGGTTATTAGAACATGTAGCGCGTAATATCCGCTTTATTAAAAAATAAATTACGTGGAACTGTCAATATTTCATGAAATTAAAATGCATTTTTTTCTAAGTGAAAGCGCTTAAAAAGATTTTCGGTGCAACAATGGAATCAGGTTTTTGATATGACTTTTTGTTTTCTATCTATGTGTTCTTGTGAATGGGAAAATTTTTTAAAATGTATTATAATTTTATTATTTTTTCTATAATGAAACTAACAATTTTATAAAAATAACATTACAACGTCCGTTACTGTTATATTTTTTAAGAAGTTCAAATAAATCGCATAGATTGGCGTGAGCATGAACCCAAGGTAGGAGTGTCTGTCATACCGCTTGGTTGATATTTATGACTTATGAGTTGTCATATTTGTCCGATGTTAATCTGAGGGCTGGTGGACTGGGCCCCCTTTCTTTAAAGGAAACTAAGATTTAGTTTGAAGCTGTGGCTACTTACGGGACCATGCCAATTTCAGGGGTTTTAATAGTAAGCCTACTAGGAAAGTTTTGGTTAAGAAAAAACTTGTAATTTGCAAAAAAAAGTTTAAATTTTGGTTCGTAGCCCCCTGGGAGAGAATGAACGTGTTTAGGTATTTTATTTATTATTTTTTCTAAACAAATTTTACATCATTTTGTCGAGAATTTTTAAATTTTAAGAGAAAAAATCTGTTAGTAGAAAGTTATAGTCATTTGAATTTTTTTAACCGAAAATGTAATTTAAAAAAAAATTCAAATGACTATACCGTTCTACTAACTCATTTTTTTTCTCTCTTAAAATTATAAATTCTCGACAAAATGACAATAAAATTTGTTTAGAAAAAATAATAAATGAAATACCCAAACGTGTTAATTTTCTCCTGGGGGGGGGGGGGGGGGTCTAACCAAAATTTCAACTTTTTTCGCAAATTACAAAATATTCTTTTTCTCTACCAAAACATTCCTGGTAGCCTAACTATTAAAACCCCTGAACTTGGCATGAATCCCGCAAGTAACAGTTGAAGTTAAAACTTCTGTATCTGCCCTGGCTACGCTACTGAACCCAGCGTAATAGGGAATATGCATGAAATTCAAATCAACCCGAAATATTTTTTATTGTATTCTCTATATAAATTAAATGATTATGGCGGTTGTTGTTTTCCATTTATTTTGGGTTTTATTAGCAAAAAAAAAGATTTAAAACTGCAAATTTTCGCGCGAATTTCGGAACTTGTAAAACGCACTTCTTTTGTTTGTGACGTCACTTTTTTTATGACGTAAACGTTTTATAATGCCTAGTGTAATGTAAATTTCAGTATTAATTCATTTTCTTGATTGTTTCCCGAAGATTAGTACATTTAGTTGATAGAAAACCGTTTATTTGATTAAAAAAATTGTTTAGAAATGACCAAAACGGAGTGCGTGCAAAGAAAATCGGATAATTTGCTGGAAGTTGATGCCCTTTAGAGAGGGTTCCTTTTTTGCCTTCAGAATTTCGTTACCAATACTTATTATTTATTATACTATGAAAATAAATTTACAGTCACATATGCTTACTTGAATTTGGCGATACTGACCTTTATAGATACCGCTTTATGTAAAATTTTTGATTAATTTTGCAGTACGTATACTTTCTTCCAGCACCGGCTCTTTTGGACACGAGAAAATGAAGTTTTCCAAGTCATTAGCTGGAGAATTCTTTTACACTGGCATAATATAATATCTGTAGGTTAGTTTTTTAACATTTTCTACTGTTTAATAAAAAGGATTATTAACAAAATACGATATAATCGAAGACAAACAACAAATTCAAACTTATCAAACCCAACCACACCAGATAAAGCGACCGTCACACTGAAGAAGCAACGTTGCCACCGCTGCAAACACCTGCGTGTTCGATTGACAATAATTGGATCAATCAGGATCACTTTACGTCACTTCAATGCTATTTTATCTCTTTGCACTGCCATTCCCTTAAAGTTCGTCAACTGATCCGGATCAATCCGATTTTGTCAATCGAACACGCCAGTGGCTAAAAAAATGACACGTGAAAAACCGAACCGACCCTGTCATCATTAAAGCTTTGCAAACGGAGGTAAATCCAGAGACGGCTCTAACCTAGTTGGAAATAAAATTAGGATTCGATGTGAAAATAAAATACAAATATTTATTTACCCACATTGTGTTATTTGAAAGTGCGAAATACGAAAATCCCATACAGGGTGTCTGAAAAGTCTTAGCATGGGCAAATATCTTTACTATTAATTAAGATAGAGACACCAAACTTTAGTTTTATCTTATTGGTTAATAAATCTACTTTTTTATGTAATTTGACTTTTACCATCCCCTTGGGGGATTACGCTAGGGAGTTGAGGTCAAAAATTTTAAATGCAACCCTATGCCGTGTGGTACCTCATTTTAAAGATCTTTTCTCAGATGTTACTTCTTGGCAGAGTTCCAAAACGGACTTTATTACTGCCAAGAAGTTCATGGTGGCCAGTCTAAACAACTTTTAACGTAATTAGTAAGGCAGTCACTGTTGGTCTGTTACCAGAGGCGTCGATGCCGAAAATAAGTACATACGGTATTTGACAGAAATAATTTAATTGATGGGCGTTGCCGTGATTGTATGAAATAAAAAAAACGGTTGAGTGCAAGTTCGACTCGCGCATAGAGGGTTCCGTGAGACATACAATATTTTGAATTTCTCACAGGACGCAAAAGTCTCAATAACTATGGTAAGGCTAATGCTTGAATAAATAAGAAGAAGCGGCCATGCCGGAAATATGTCAGTGCGTAATATAACTGATTAGTAAGGCTGGCACGGTTGGTCACAATGTCACATAGTTATGTTCAAAAAAGTAAGACGTCATAAAATCGTACAAATATGTTAAATACGTAGTTGTAGTTTTACTATTGGAGATATATTCTTGAAAGTGGGTAGGTTTCAATGTAGACACCAAAGTACATCTCCTGAAATTTCGTGCGCATGTCTAGCCCTATTAGTTTGATTGGGTGGTACGCATTTGGGTCTACTGCGCAGATGTCAAGAAACAAAATATAAAAACGACAAATGAAGTAGTAAAGTTGGAAAAAAGTTAGAAAAAAAGTGCCCCATAAAACAAAAAATAGCAGCGCAGACTGGTAGGTACTGTATGGCACAAGAGGTCGACTAATGGTCGACTTGTGCCCCGCCTGATTATACGATTTACGATTTATAATTTTTATAGGCTTGCCATGTAAAAATGCATTAAAATACGAGAGTTGCGGTAAAATGTTGCGGTTTAATGACTTTTAAAAGAAGAGGCCACCCGGCATAGGTTTGCATTCAAAATTTTTGATCTCAACTCCCTAGCGTAACCCCCCAAGGGGGTTGAAAAAGTCAAATTGCATAAAAAAGTAGATTTATTAACCAATAAGATACAACTAAAATTTGGTGTCTCTATCTTTATTAATAGTAAAGATATTTGCCCATGCTAAGACTTTTCAGACACCCTGTATGGTATTTTCTTATCTCGCACTTTTAAATAACACAATGTGGACAAATATAAATATTTGTATTTTATTTGCACATCGAATCCTGATTTTATTTCGCAATAGGTTAGAGCCGTCTCTGGATTTACCCCCGTTTGGAAAGCTTTAGTCATCATCGTTTGCCTAGTTGCCTACCTAACCCCTAACCTTGTTTATTTTTGTGGAATCGTTTGTGGAAAGTGGTATTTAGTTTTTAAAAATGTAACGCAGACATGCAATGTATCACTATGTAAATAGAAGAAATTGGTAAGTAATTACTAATTATTCTATAAACATATATTTTAATTATATGCACACTTTACACAACACAATAGTATCATAGACTAAATAATACATAGACGAACACTGGCGTGTAACAAACATGGACCAAAAAGCGGGCATCTATTGAGACATTTTGAGGGTTTAGTGGTTTATGGCTTAGAAATTTGTTTGTCCACAATCCATGCGTTTATATGTACTATATAGATATATGATGGTGAACAAACAAATTCCTAAACCATAAACCAGTAAATTCACATAAATGTTTCAATGGATGCTTAAGCTTTTTTTACAACCGTATAGATTTTTTGATGAAATACATGATGATGATTTTAGGTACACTTGCTACATAAAATACATCAGGCAAAACTCTTAAAATTTATTTAAACGCTTTATTTTGCACTTTCTTAGGTTTTATTTAAATCTTATTATAGTTATTAAGTATATCCAAATGACAATCTTATTATGCTCATACTCATAACCTTTCTCATAACCATAACATAACCTTGGATGAATAAAGACAGTCCTTGAGGTAATCCTGGTAATCAGGTTATAAAACTTCACTTTAAAAATGTTGTAATAGTCCAGATTCATACCAAACTATTGCCAAAGCCAATTATTGAGCTACAATATTATTGTCTAAACTAATAATAAAATTATTATTTAATTCAACAGTCTAAATTTTTTTTAAATAAATAAAGACAAAACGTCAACTACAGTTACAGAAGTGACCGGTAGGGGCGTAGAAGGTATCGACTATGGCGGTGTTGCCGTATCCCCTTTTAAGTCACCTTAATTTGAGTCGCCAACACGTTCAGTGTAGATTGCCCATAACACTGCGTGACGTAACTTTTTTGAGTGAGCAAATGGCTGCTTTTGAAACTGTAATAAATTATTCCGAAAAGTAAAAATTTTTTTAGCTAAATTATCCCAGTAATTTTCTTCAAAATAGCATTTTTGGGGTTGTAATGACTTCCTTAAATGATTTATGCAATAAAAAAAAATGTGCATATTCCTTATTATTTAACCGGCCTGATTACCTAATTAATTATTTACATAATTAATTATTTCAATGCATCTTTGCACGACGTTCCTTTGAGAGCAAATTACGGTGTTTCCTAGACTGTCCCTTTGATGTTTTTTTGGCTGTGCTTGGATTTTTAACAGTTTGGAGAGAGTTAGTGGGGAAGTGGTCCCACAAAGAGCATCATCAATATAAGTATCTAATCGCAATAGCCAAATCTTTTGAATAATAGTATTTATAAAGAAGACTGATTGCTCTAGCTTTGTAAAGGTGTTGCAACGTCCTAGAGCTAGTTGAAGGATTATAATTTTCCTTTTTTATTTCGTAGTACATCTTATTCAAATTCTAAAATGCCTTTTCTCTTTTTTTAAATTAAACATTTAAATGACTTTAACCGTGTGTCATTATGTGCACTTTTTGAGTTTACCTACAGGAGCTATAATAAATTATTGGTAGTGAATTGTTTGACACTTTTATAATACTGTAAGCGGCGCCACATTAGACATTATTTGCTCACACCAATGCTGTTAAGAAGTGCACATTTATTTTTTTTTAAGCACATTGATAGGTCATTAGCATGTATCATTAATGAACTCAATTTAGTAAACTTCCTCTTAGATAAACTGCCCCGCAACATTAGAGCTAGTCGATGACTAGTTGTCATACATCTGGGCCTTTACATTAGCAACTATTATTTGAAGATGGCAAAACATAATTTTGTTATAACAAGCTTGTCTCTTTTATCAAAAAGTAGAGACGTGGCAGTTATGTTTTAGAAATAATATTATCCAAATGTCCTCCTCGGCAGTTTCTGCAGATGACCATTCTTTGCGTAAAATTGTCTATAATATATTGGCACAATTACTGTTCAGTTTCACCAATAATTTGACGAATGTTTTGCTTCAGGTCATTAATCATCTGCGGATTGTTAAAATAGACTTTGTCTTTGAGGAAGCCCTACAAGAAAAAAATCGAGGGATTTAGATCTCATGATCTTGCAGGCCATTGAATATCACCATTTCGGGGAATTACGCGGCCAGAAAAACGTAACAAATACAATGTTTCCCTCGCCATATGACACGTGGCGCCATCTTGTTGAAAGAATATATTGTTTAGGTTTCTGCAGAAACTTAAATTTGTTCTAGATTCCACATTAAAATAAGACCCCAATCATTAAGATTGTTTTATTACTGAACAGTTAACAGGTAATATAATATATTTGTAACTATTTTACAATACTAGACACTAAATAGTTGAAAGCATGGGATTTACTAGATAGGTGCATAAATATGTCCTCCTAGTTTGTTGACATTACTGATAAGAATGTGTAAGCCAGTTTGACTCTCTGAAACAGATAATTTACTAAATTAAATGTTGATTTTAGAAATAATACTTTATATTATTCACTATTAGGTGCAACAAGGTGCACAGGGAAAATAATAAATTAAGAGATTGACAAAATAAATTTGCCAAATCACATATGAAGAAAAAAAAATTTTGCCAAGAAACTACTGGGAATTTTTCGTTAATAGAGACTAGCAAGTCATTACAAACCAAAAAATGTTATTTTGAGAAAAATTACTAGAAAAACTTAATTAAACATTATTTTTTAATTGTCGGCATAATTTATTATAATCTTAAAAGGCCGCATTTACAAGCATCTACAAGTGACGACAGATATTGTCTAAAGCAAGTGTCGCTTGTTTCATGCTAAGTTCTTAAATTCGATCCTTTTTTATCTTTTTGCTCTGAATTTTTTAGCCATAATAATATGTGAATATTCGTATTATTTACAACAATTACTCACGTGTCAAAAAATAGGGCGCAAAAAGAATAAATTTAAGAACGGCCTCGAGTATATCTTGTAGCACGCCCACCCTTGTTTTGTAATTTTTCTTAGATAAAATGGAAAGAACGAAAGTGACGGCACCGCTGTAAATCGGTTCGGCCGCGTTTGTGCGATTTCGGAGTGTCTTCGGGTGGCAAAGGGTAGTACGACCAGTGTGGCCAGATTGGGCGATTTATCGCAATTTGGGCTACTTTTCGCCAAGTTTTGCGACAGTTTTTTTAAGAAAATCGCAAAGCGATTTTTGGGCTACAATTTAAAATATATGGCGATTTTATCGGCGATATTTCTCCTGTGTTTTATAGAAATTACAAGTCTATTTCATTTAAAAAGTGCGCTTAACGAGCTTCAAAAACCGAGTGTCACCGAGGCAAATATCGAACAAGGTCTGTGCGGCGAATACAACGTTGGACGCTGTCGTTCAAGTCGTATCGTATATACAATAAAATTTATTTAGCTCACGGCGCCGTGTCCGTTACTAGAACAGGTTTTAGGTTGTGGCTGGAAGTTAAACTTTGGTTAAACTTACCAAACCTATTATTGTTCTGTGGTTATACTTATAATTTTATCATAGATTATACAACATCGTGTACTTTTTTGGTTTTGTTTATTTTAGACTTACAAATGTATTAAAGAAGCCTTTTTCTTTGCAGGCAATGAAATTTAAGTGGAACATTTTCCAATTTTTTTTTTAAAACGTGAATAAACAACATTAAAAAATGTTACTGCGAATTTTGGCAGAGTCAAGGTGTAAAATTAACAGTCGCCATTATTTTTGCATTCAAAAATCATGATACATTTATGATTCAATACTCACGAATAATGACTTCACAACTTGTTAGTGACGTCACATCACATCAAACCTGTGCAAATTTAAAAAATCAAAAATGCTGTTTTGATTTTCTTCGTAATTTTTCGAGGCACCGGCAACACTGCGATTTTGGGCGACATGGAACAGTTAATTTTGCGACAAGCATTCACCAAAATCTGGCCACACTGAGTACGACGGGTGGAAAAGAAGGAAGGGACAGGGACAGTAGGTTTTGAATCGCCGAAGAGGAAGTGCTGTAAGCTTCCAAAAAGAGACGACAAGAGCGGCCATTGCTGAAGGGAACAAAAGTGAAGACCACGGAATACGGCCTAGCCCCGTTGGTTCTATAATACAAGTGATTCCCAAGGCATGAGCTATGGGCTTGCTGAAACAATGCCGAAGAATATAAATAAAAAACTGTAGGGTAGACCGGGGTCGAAAGTAACAGGGGTCAAAAGTAACGTCTCAAATATCTTTATAAACGTAATAGATATGCATGCGCTAATTTGTCAAAGATTCCGCCTATTCAGGTGCTAAACTCCCATTAGTACCATTACCGGCTCCATGAAACACAGTTGTGCGTATAGAGCCATTTAAATTTTTTATATCAAAAAGTAACTTTTTTCGAGTTCGTTTTTATTGTGATAAAGTGCAGAAAAAGCCATGTTGGTACAATTTATCGTACTAGACAGTTTTTTTAGGTATTTTGTTATTGTATAGGCATAATTTTGTACCGTGTTGTTATGTTTTTTGCTTAAAAATTGTAATACAAATTTGCAAGTACAGTCGGGGACGGTTGTAACAAGGCAACTCGGGGACGGCTGTAACGTTACAACCGACCCCGTTGTAGTACAGATAATATAGTTTTTTATTGCTTTTTTTAAGAATGCCCCGTACGAAGAAAAGGAAGACAGACCGTGGTACGAACGATATAACCTTTTACGAACCAGCATATAAAGAAGTTACTAATGGGAATCTCTCTATTAAATCATAAGCAAGACAATATGAATTATGCCACGAGTCATTGACAAGATACAAGAAGAAACTGGAAGCCCCCAATGAAAATTTACCAGTGTCCATGATTGTCCTATATAAATATTTTATTATATCCCCAATTTTAAGCATAGTCCTATCATAAATGTGGTGTTACAACCGACCCCCCTTAGTGTTACAACTGACACTGGGTGGGGGCGGTTGTAACAAATTACATCACTTTAATTTTTAGTTACCTGTGAGGTTTTTACTTTGTTCAGCCCTAAAATATCACTTACATAATAAAGGTAACTAATTACCTTAACTATAGCCATACAAATAGTATTTCCAATTCTAATAGTTTTTTCATAATTAAATACTAAAGTCAGAATGTTACAACCGACCCCGGTCTACCCTAAGTGATATATATTTTGTTAAATAATCACATGAAGGCTACCCAAGGCCACTACCGTCTTCCGAGAAATACAACCTGACTTTTCGAACATAATAAAAAGGTGGTGATCATAGACTAATTGCGATTTGTGTCGTCACTGGACTTGTTTAATTTCATGACTAACATATAACAGTTTTACGTTTGTTTGTACCGGGTTTTTATACTTATGTCAGTTTAGTAATAAATAAAGCTAGTTTTGCGAAACCATAACGCAACGTTAATTAGAACCCACCCCGAGAAGAGCTGACAACTCCAATAAGAAATTATTTGAGGAATCTGCTTCAATCTGTTGCCTATTATACTCACCCGAACCGTTCATCTGTGATGTAAATAGAAAATGTTTGTTGTTTGCGTAGAGTTGTATTTTTGATTATAGTATAATTTGTGTGTAGTTATTTTTATTCAACAACAAAAATTTTTAAACACTACCTTAAAATCTTTGATGAATTAAGAATGGATACGGGATGATTTAACATTCTTTGAAGCCAAAACAAACCATTCTAAGTGACAATGTAAACACAATTTGTAAACATTGGCCACAAGTTATTTTACCTTGTATTTTTGTAGAAAAAATACGTTAGAAGCATCACAAGATTTACTAAAAGTAATAAAAGCCCTAAAATATTTTATTTTTCTGCTAAATAATAATAAATTTAAGTTAAAAAGTTTTAATTACATTATTTCTAAAGGTTTATTTAAAGTCGCTCCGAGTCATTTATAAATCTATAAGTCGCACTTTTTCTTTTCTAGTTCAGTAGACAAAGACATACGTTTAACCGAGTGTTCAGATCTTGGATGAATAAAGAATCATCCAAGGTAATTTGACGTCAACCGCTCTGCTGTTCAGAGGACAACAGAGACAGCAACACTCCTGAGCTCCAACACTCCAATGCTATTTTATCTCTTTCTACTACCATTCTTAATTCAATTACGTATTACCTTAAAGTTCGTAAGCTGGACCTCTGGGGTACAATGTTTTCATAACAAACAACAAATAAACATGTTACAGGTTCGATACGCTCACATACGGAAAACCGAATCCTTTCTACAATATTGAATGAAATCACGTTCTACAATATTTATACATATTTTGAAAATTTGTTATAGAAATTTTTTTTACTGCTTAGTAGAAAGGAACATAAATGGATGAGAATAACCGCCTTAAATATTTAATATATTTAGAGAACACAAAAAAATATATTTCAGATTTATCTGGATTTTATGCATAATGCCTATTAGATACACCAATATTACCGAAACTGCAGCATCCACTGTCATTGGTCCAAATGGTCCAATTGTCACAGCAAGTGGCTTTTTACATCTCATCATCATAATGAAAACTAATCTTTTAGATTGAGGGCTTAGCTCATACCATCTACTTTGATAAAGAGCGTCATGTAGTCCAACAGAACTCTAAAAGTAAAAATGAAAAAAATAGAGCCTTCCTAATTAGACATTTTCTGACTTTGGACCTAGAAACAAAACACCCTGTAAATGAGATGAAACTTATTTCATAGTGGATATGATTTTTGACTTAATTTACTTAGGATACAAATTATGAATCGCTTGGATTCATTATGTAGTATTTTCACCACAAAGCGATGCTTGCCAATGTTAAATTTTCCTCACAAGTCGAATTATCTTGAAAACTATGACTTTTTCGTATATTAAACCGTAGTGAAAAAGTTATGATATTACACGTAGAACTCAAAAATCCATTCAAATACAGGGTCTCCCATTTAAAAATCCAACTTTGTGACCCCCACTTTTTGAACGCAACCTGTATAATTTAAAATATTTTTAAAATGTGCAGAATATTCAACCGTACATTACCGTACCTTATTATAGACAAATATTATCTTCAAGGCATAAAGTTAATCTACGCATTCGTTGAGTCACCCCGTAGAGCTTGTTGCAAAATTCTAGCGACAATTTTTTACAAGTTAAGCGTACCTTACACGGTCAATATTATTGACAGTATCTTATTATATTGACAGAAATATTGACCGTGTAAGGTGGCGATATTGATGGCTTAATGGATTGAACTGACATGAATTCGAATTTCCAAATATCAGGCATCAATATCAGCGAGTAGAGAAAATACTATCAGTAATGTTGATCGTCTAGGGTGCGCTATACAGAGATTAAAGTGGATTGTTCAAATATTGTCAATATGGATTGATATCAGTATTATTGACCGTGTAAGGTTCGCTCCAATACGATAAGTAGTAAGTAGTGCCCGGGCAAGTCTTTAAAAAATAAAATGCTTTTTCTTACCTCTAATAAAATTTCATTAGCGTTCCAAGCCAACATAAAAATTTGCATAAGACATAATATGAAGAAAAATATGTTAAAGACAACTTTATGTTTCTGAAACAAAGAAAACCCGATTTAGTGCGGCTTTGTTGAAGAAAATAATAGAAAAACATTTCGCTTACTTGAAATATTTGAATTAGTGTTGATGCCAACATTAATGAAGTCACACAATATTCCAGAAGTAGGAGGTACTTTATAGAGTCATTAAATTGTTCAACCCACCTAAAATAATTAAATTCAATTTTTAGCGTTGCCACATTATACAGGGATGTTTTCGATATCAGCAACGGACCTAATTTGTAATTTCCTCAAAAAGTCATTATTCATAAAAAAATTTGCTGGAGCAAAAAAGGTTACGGTGAAAATAGCATATTGCATAACAAGTTTTGAAAATAATTTTTTCCTACGACCACCAATGAAAGTGAGTAAAGAAGCACGGTTAATTTGGCGAGAAAGTGCCTTATATAACACGCGTGTTGAAAAGTACTTTTCAACACGTGTCTTGAAAAGTACTTGTCAACATGACATTTAACTATATGGTGCCAATTTCATTTGTTTTATTTTCAGCACACTTGATGAAAATGTTAGTGTTGAAAGTGAGGGTTTTAAAGGACAGAAATTGACGGTTTTTTGTAAATATTTTTGTGGTCGTAGGAAAAATATTGTACATTACTCGTGTGAAAGTAATTTTCGCACACTCGTGGGATTATCGCACTCGGCTGTCGCCTCCTGCGACAACATTCCCACTCGTGTGAAAAATGTCACTTTCAACACTTGTTATGTAATATACTATTTTCACACGAGCGAGACGTTTGTGATAACTTTGTGAGTCACCTTTCCCAGGGTCCTGGTATTGCTTAGTTTAAAATATATGATCTCGAAACTATATAGTAAAACTATTTTTATTAAAATGCATTCGTACCAGTTTTAAAATCGCTTTAGTTGCTTAGTCTGCTTTAACTTTAAGACCGACTAAGTAACTAAAACCGTTGTATTAACGTTATTCTAACACGCGTGTATTAAAAGAAAGATCACCAAACTCGATTATCTTGCCTTGCAGTGCGATGGACAAATCGAAAATAAGTAGGCTGTGAAATAGAAGATTCTGACAAATTGCTTGTGATTGGTTAACGCCTGTTTCGTTTGTTATTATTTATCAAGGTAGATGTCAATAAATACAAATTTTAAAAAAATGTTTTTGAAAGTGCTTTTTAAGTGTTTAAAAGTGTGTAAAAGTGTCGAACAGTTTATGGCATGAAATGTGCTCCATCGAGTATCGTAGATGCAGCGAAAAATACGCACTTGAAATAATTGTTACCTCGAAAACCTCAGCAGGTATGAAATATATTAGGTATAAGCAATTTATCAAAAGTTGCTTTTTTCTTTTTTTGAGTTTTAAGTTGTGGGAGGTATATCGTACAAGACTCACTGAAGTCAGTTAGCATGCTCAGGTGATTAGTATTGACACTCCCGATTTAGGAGCCACTTTTGTATGCTCGTTATGTAATGTACTATTTCCTACGACCACCTATGTGTGTGAGAAAAAAAGCACGATTAACTTGGCTAGAAAGTGCCTTATATCACACGCATGTTGAAAAATACTTTTCAACACATGTGTTGAAAAGTACTTGTGAACATGACATTGAACAGATGGTGCAAATTTCGTTTTTTTAATTCTCAACACTAGTGTTGAAATGGTTTTCACCACACGTGTTGAAAGTGGAGGTATTAAATAAAGACCGAAATTGGGATATTTTTTGGTAAATATTTTTGTGGTCGTAGGAAAAATATTGTATATTACTCGTGTGAAAGTAATTTTCGCACACTCGTGGGATTATCGCACTCGGCTATCGCCTCGTGCGACAACATATGTCACTTTCAACACTTGTTATGTAATATACTATTAATATGCAAGTACAAAAGCAACATGAAAATACCATATAGACGATGACTAATTGAAACTTTGGATTTTGACTATTATATCGGTAAATTTTATGTTTTTGGACGCCTTGCTTTAAAATTATTTTACCCGCGAAATCGTAATCTCTTGCGAAACGAAATTTTATTAAGAATCTTTTTAGAAAAATTACACAATAATTGAGTTCTACCTGATAAGTTCCTGATGTTTTCTTGCAGCATGCTTTAAAATATCAAATGTCGGGTCTTTGTTTATGGTACTGTTTGTAAGTTCACTGCCGTCATATAGATTTAAATTTCTAACATTGTGCTGCAATATTTTGAATTCGGCTTTTATAAAAACCTGCAAGATAAAAAATGATAAATTAAAAATTTTAAGAAGTTTCAATATCAATAGGTATCGCCAAAATCGGCGGGTCACTAACAGCCAGCTACTATGTCCTACTAAAAGAAATCTTCCTGCTCTCATCAATAGGCAATATGCATGTATGTTTTTACTGCATAAATCATTTAAGGAAGATTACAAACCCAAAATGTTACTTTGAAGAAAATTACTGGAAATATTTCTCTCATATATGTTAAAAATCGCATATAAAGCAGGACATTTTCGAATAATTACAGCGAAAATTTCCCTCATGTTAATTTGTTCATGAGAGGTATTCAATTATTGCTGAATTACACTGAAAATTGCACAGTAGGTGAAAATAAAATTGCAACAAAAAATAAATATTGAAAATTCAAGTACATGGCGTATTTTTACCAAATTTAATTTATAAATCACATGTGCTTCATTCAAATGGTTTGAAGTTAACAGAAATAATCCTGACTTTTGCCCAGTTAGAATATTTTATCAACGACAATTATTATTCCACTCATGTATAAATAATCCTATTAGAAAACACAATAGTTATTTTTGTATCTAGGGCGCGAAATGCTGCTTTAGTGATCGAGATCTAATTTTTTTAACGAGGCGCAGCCGAGTTAAAAAAATAGTCGAGATCACTAAAGTATTTCGAGCACGAGTTGCAAACAAAATTTTTTCTACAAACGTCAAAATATGTATACTTTTATACAGGGTGTTACGGGTCGTACGATGTACGATCGTAGTTTGCTATCGGCTAAAAAGGAAGGAACAGAAATGCAACTAGATAAAAAAATCGGATAAATTTCAACTCAACAGTGATCATCATCAAAATCTTGTAACAAACCTTCGAGGTAAATCTTTGGATATTGAATCAACCATGCTTCCAACATCAACCACTCATTTAAATTCAACATTACAAACATCTGTACGAGAAGTTGAAACTACATCAGTAATAGAGTCAACCGCAAAAGGCCAGATTATTTACAGTAACTGTATTTTCAATAATTGTTCATTTTAGAAATAATTTTGTTATTAATATTTAGTGTTTTGTTTTTCTGTTGTATTCTTAAATAAAATTTTGAGTTCAGTTGATTTAAATCTTTTATTCATGGAATTGTCTTACCAAATACCATTCGAGCTCAGATTTTGAGCCTGATACTTTTTTGCTTGTTTTCTCATACTTACTTTCAGGCAATTTAACTCGATCTGTTCGACAAAATCACGAGAGCGAAGCTCGAGTGATTTTGTAGCTCTCGTTAAATTTCCAGAAGTGAGTATTCTAAAACAAGCATAAAAAGTATCTGGCTAAATCTGAGCTCTTATGGTATTACCCCCGAAAATTAAAGAGTGATGACATTAAAAACGAACCTTTACTTATAACAGTAATCCGTTTTGAAAAGCCGGTAAATGGTTTAGAAACATACCTGTTCGACGCAATGAAATTGCTGAAATTTTTGGAGATTTTAGATGCAAATTC